>JAURSC010000254.1:0-446014 GCA_030788265.1 Drosophila americana | reverse complement strand
ATATGCAAAACCCTATTAGAATCGTTACACTATATCATATTTCTGTCATAGGAACGATCGGTCGAAAATTAAGTTTTTGTATGAAAAACAAGCGTTTTTCAAGATATCTTGACCAAACCCGGCGTTTATTAGTTGTACTTTACTCTCTGTTGTAGTAGTGCGTCGGCAGGGCTTCCAGGTGAAGTTCTATAGAATGAATTGTCGTTGGGGGAGCGTTTCTGCTCTGCACAAATTTATTTTAGGTTTGAAGGAAAACACGTTTTTGTTCGCTTGAAGGTTATTTTTCATCTATTTCATTTTTTCAGAGTACATTACAAGAGTACCTACAAGTGTATTAGTATACGTGTGGTGAAATTTCAGTACATGTTCCGTGTACTGGTTCCGGAGTTACATGGCGGTTGGATGGCGACTGTCGGATACACTTCTTGTGAACATGCCGCCCGCCTTGCAGTATTGCAAAAGAAAAAGGGAGAGGGACGTGGCTCTGTTCCTACTATTGAGCACAGGAGCCGGACAATATCCACCCAAAGACCGTGTTTTGGGCCAGTGGTGCGCCGCCAAGACTCGGCAGGACGCCTTGGAGGATTAAATCCGGATATATATCCGAGCCCAAAACCAGATTGGAGATTTCCGGCTGGAACCAGCGATCGTCTGCCAATCGAATGTTGGTGAAGGGCTCGTTCAGTTCCTCGCTGATGGGCTTCGTTGGAGTTCGATACCGGAGATTTGGCATCACTTGCAGGATGACCTCTCGCTGGAAGCTAGAGGTCCTAGAGCTTATTGAGCCGAGCAAGCGTTGTCTTTACCGACGCGGGTGACGGATAGCCCGGAGGCCTTTGCCAAGGATGCGTCGATAAGACTTACCGGACAGCACGGGTCTAAAAGTGCCCGAGTTTCGCGGTCGCCTTGCCGTTTCCGAGTCGGATGAGTGCTCTCGGGAGCACGGTTGTCCTTTTGTGTTCCATTAGTGATGATAGGAGATGGAACCAGCGGATGAAGGCGGCGCGGAGCGTCGCGCTTGGGCCTTGGTGCTGCGCCTTGTCTGGGATCGCTCTGGAGATGGCATGCGACGCGCTTCTTGCAAATGAAGCAAGGTGTGATGGTCGCCCTGGCACTTGCGGCACTTGTCCTTGCGGCGACATGACTGCCCGGAATGTTGGTGAGCCAGGCAGTTTGGGCAGTATTTATTAACGAGAACTGCTCGGAGTCTCTTCTCTGGAGACAGCCGCATGAACCGCTGGCACTTGCGCAGCGCGTGGACTCCTCGGCATACTCGGCATCGGAACGATTCCGTTGCCGGTCGGCTCTTGGATCGGCCATGTGTTGGCGTGGAGACATCGTGCTGTTACGTGAAGAATGTGAAAAAAAAAACATAGTAGACATTACTGATGCGGCTTTATACGGATGGTCCGCAGACCTATGGATCTAGGATTCTAGGCTTTACTGGAAATTTTACTGGATGGAAATGGAGACTAGATTCGGGAGCAGGATCAGCTTAGAGATAGGTCTCTTGGAGACACCTCGGGCTGTTAAGACGTCGACCACTCGGACTCTTTGGTCGTCGCCAGGATAGGTCGTTTGGATTCGACCTAGACGCCAGTCATTAACTGGAAGATTATCTTCTTTAATAATGACTAGATCGCCCGTTGTAAGTCTCGCGTTGGAGTTTGCCATTTGTTTCTTTTGTGTAACTCTAAAGATACTCATGTTTCCAACGGAGACAGAACTGTTGTTGCAAAGCCTTCAAGCGCTGCCAGCGGTTGATGATGGACGCGGCGTTTTCCTTGATCTCTGGCTCTGTGGCGGAAAGTAGAGGACCCCCGACTAGAAAATGACCGGGAGTCAGAGCTAGGAGATCAGTAGGATCTTCCGACAATGGAGATATCGGTCTTGAATTCAGGCATGCTTCAACTTTGGATAGGAGCGTGGAAAGCTCTTCGAAGGTGTATTTGGAGGTCGATGTAGATTTATAAAATAGATTTTTGAAACTCTTTACACCTGCCTCCCACAGGCCACCCATATGCGGTGCACTAGGAGGGTTGAAGTGCCAGGACAGTTTCTGGAGACTGTAAGTGGCCTGGAGTTGAGTCTTAAGCGCTTCTACAAAATCGCGCGAGAGGACTTTGGCCGCTCCGACGAAGGTTTTGCCGTTGTCGGAATGCATTTGACTTGGGCACCCTCGTCGTGCCACAAATCTCGCAAATGCCGCTAGGAATTTTTCTGTGGTCATGTCAGATGTAGCTTCTAGGTGGATGGCTTTGGTGCTGAAGCACACAAAGACGCACACGTAGCCTTTCGTAATAAGACAGGCTCGACCTGTGTAATTTTTTACATCGAAGGGCCCTGCAAAATCGACTCCTGTGTGAGTGAACGGTCGAGAGAATGTGACTCTCTCCACAGGCAAGTCGCCCATGAGCTGCGTTTGCAATTTCTTTTTTCGGATGACGCAGATTTTGCAGGAATGAATTGTGGATTTGACCAACACCTTCAGCTTTGGAATCCAGTACTGTGATCGTATTAAACGCATCATGAGCAGGTTGCCATGCAAGGATATAAGATGGGTGAAAGCGGTCAAGAGACGCGAATATGCACATGTGTATGGCAGTATGATTGGATGCCGCTCATCGTAGCCGAGTCTTCGGCCGCTCTTACACGACCACATGCTCGAATAATTCCCTTACCATCTAAAAAGGGGTTCAAATTAAGGATTTTGCTGGAAGTGAGCTGTTTTTTTCGTGCTCAAGCAAGTGTACTCTGACGAGTATGCTTGTCTCTGGGTCAGGAATGAGTTTTTCTTGTGCATAAGATCTCGTTGCTGTCAATTTCAATAGTTGACGGAGCGACAATCGTTTGCAACGCTTGAAGAAGCGATAGATGTAGCTAACACTCGCAGGGCTCGATCGAACTTGGAGAAGCGCTCGAGGAAAGAAATGAGGGAGCCGTGTTTACGAGGTTTACCTTAATCGTACGTTGCTCTATTGTCGTATCTGGGAGGGATCTGAAGGAATGGGCCATTGGTTCTGAGGTAGGCGTAACCATTCTGGCCCGTGCCACCACAGCTCATTGTTGACTAACGCGTTGTGGTGGGCACCTCTGCTCGCTAGGTCCGCTGGATTGTACTCGGATCGTACATGGGACCATTTATTGAGTCGGTGGCCAGAGTAATTTTTGCGACTCTGTTTGCTACAAAGGTAGTCCAGGCGCATGGTGGCTTATGAAGCAAGGCTAGCACAATTGTGGAATCTGTCCAATAGAACCAGTCGCCGCCAGCGGAAGGTAGCTGGGGACTGAGTGCAGCGGATAACTCGGACAGAAGTGCTGCTCCGCACAGCTCTAGTCGTGGCAAGGATATCGTCTTGACCGGAGCGACCCTCGTTTTCGCTGTTAGGAGATGTACTGAGATGCGATCTTGTATCTCAGTGCGCACGTAAATGGCGGCCCCATATGCACGCTGCGAAGCGTCACAAAACCCATGGTATTGGATAGTCCCCTGTGGGCGGAATTCGACCCATCTAGGGATGCGAATCGCACTGAGGCCCGGAACTCTTGCAGAATAAATTCCACTTAATGAGAAGACTCTCAGGTAGCGGATCGTCCCAGCCAGTTCTTGGAGCCAGATCTCCTGCATGAATATTTTTGCCTGGATAATGACTGGACCCAGCCAACCTGCTGGGTCGAACAGTTTGGCAATCTGTGAAAGGACTTCACGTTTGGAGACGGACTGTTTGGCTGTTAGCTCGGATGGAGCGAAAAGAACTGATCGGTGTCAGCTTTCCATCTGATCCCGAAGTCTTTGCCGAACAGGCTTCCTCGATCTCTAAGAAGTCGGCGTGAAGCAAGTGGTCCTTGGGAATCGCTCTTAGCAAGTCCTTTTCATTGGATGTCCATTTTCGCAAGGGAAACCCGGCAGATTCAAGGGCCTTGCGGAGTTCTGCAATTGCTTGATCTGCTGTTGATTTGGAATGGGCTCCCGCTAGTACATCGTCGACATACATATTGTTTGCGATAATATGACTTGCTAAGGGATAGAGCGAACGAACGTCATCAGATAGCTGATGTAGTACCCGGATTGCCAAAAAGGGGGCACAGTTAACTCCAAACGTGACTGTGCTGAGTTCGAAGTCACGAAGCTCGTTGTCCTTTGTTCGGAACAGAATTCTCTGATAGGGCGTGTGGTTGGGATGCACAAGTATTTGCCGATACATTTTTGTGATATCGGCATTGAACACATATCGGAAGAAGCGCCATCTTAGAATTTGAATGGTTAAGTCGGATTGCAGAACGGGCCCTGCATGTAGCACATCGTTCAGACTTTTACCATTCGATGACGGGTGGGAGGCGTTAAATACTACGCGGAGCTTGGTCGTGGTGCTGTCAGGCTTGTGAACAGCATGGTGTGGTAGATAAAAGTTATCTGAACCATTGCTTGGAGGGACTTGTCGGTGTGACCTAAGTCCAGATATTCCTGGATCACCGCATCGTACTGCTCCTTAAGGGGGGCATTTTTTTCCAGACGATTCTCATTTCGTAGAAATTGAGCTAGTGCGATGGACCTTGAATGGCCTAACTGGATGTGATCGGAATTCTTGAATGGCAGTGTGACCAAGTATCTGCCGTTTGTATCCCTTTTAGTGTTTTTTTGAAAATTGCGCTCACAAAAAAGGTCGGATTCCTTTTCCAGCTTAACTGAATATCCTCCACCTCCCAAAATTTTGTGAGCAGTTTATCCAAGCTCGCATTTGGATTCAGCGAGACTTGAGTCGAAAAGGATGCGACAAATTTGGCACTGGTCTTAGAAACGGGCCTGTAAGGATCCAGCCGAAAATCGTTTCTTGACCAAGGAGAGTGCCACATATGTTGGGATAGGAGCCACCTAACAATATGGATGGGAGGATATCGGCGCCGAGAAGCACGTCTATCTGTGAGCTCCTATAGAAAGAGGGATCGGCCAAGTGTAATTTTGGAAGTTCTTCCAAAGCAGTTTGGGGGATGGTGTAGGAGGGCAAATTGCCTGCCAGCTTTGGAAGAACATAAGCCGAGGTTTTCAATATGAACCCTGAGCTTTATAGGAGAGCCAATATTAAAATGGCAAAGTTTTTGAGGTTGAGCCGAAATGGCTTGATTCAAACCGGAGACCTGCGTCGACGGGTTGATAAGGAAGTTTAACCCTTTTGAACAATCGCTCTGAAATAAAGGTCGCTTCAGACCCAGAGTCGATTAATGCCCGGGCTGTATACTTTGTGCCCAAATGACACACTTGGATGACAGCCGTGCCGAGGAGAACACCATGTGAGTTTGCGGAAAAATAGTTTTGAACGGTAGCTTGGGTTGAAGTAGAAGTGGACTGTATTGGTGAAGGAGGGTTCAAAACTATTGGTGTTGTGGAAGCTGAGGGCATCTGGGGTCTGTCACGGTGGAGTAACGTGTTGTGACGTCCCTTGCACGTGAAACAACTATGTGCGCTGGTGCAGTCTTTCAACTGGTGCTGTCTGGCGAAGCAGTTTAAGCACAGCTTTTGTTGCTTAATGACGGAAACTCTCTCGGGTACGGACATTTGTAGAAACGCGGGCATAGACGCACGGGATGGTTTTTCTTCTGACACAATTTGCAGTGCTGTGGCTTTGCAGTCACTGTTGCTTCGAAGGTTCTCAGGTGGTTGGACTCTTTTCTTGTGGTTTGGACTGGAGTGGCGTATGTGCGGTAGGTCGTACATCCTCTATCGCCTCCAAGGTGCGATATCGGTCGATCAGAAATAAATTCATCTCGGACCATTGAGGGATCTCTGCCTTATCGTGGAGCGATTGTTCTCATAACGACAGCGTGAGCTTAGGCAATTTAGAGGAGAACAAGAAAATTAGCAGACAGTCCCAATTTTCGGTGCTCACCCTGGACAAGTCGAGAGCCGTTAAACATCCCTGGATTGTGCCCTGAAGCTCTTTAAGGGCGGCTCCAGACTCTTGTGTTGCTGAGGGGAGATTGAAAAGAATTTTCAATTGACTATTGACTAATAGTCGCTTATTCTCAAATCTCTCCGTCAGGCTCGCCCACGCTGACTGAAAGCCGTCGTTCGTGAGCGGGGACTTGGAGACAATTGCTCTAGCTTCGCCGCTGGTTTTGGAATTAAGATGGAACAATTTTTCCACCGGCGTCAATCTTGGATTGTTAATATAAACAGCTGCAAACAAGTCTCGGAAGTAGGCCAGCGTAGGTAATCCCCACTGAAAACTTCAGTGTCGCATGGCGGGAGACTGCAACCCCTGGACATGGAGAAGTTGGAGGGGGGTTGCTCAGCTTGTCTATTTAACGCCGTGGATCTTTCTATTTTTTCGCTTAGTTGAGCCGCACATCGCTCGTAAACGGAGTACGAGTAATCATATTTAGCTTGCATAGCCACCAGGTCACTGCTGCTGCAAGCGCCTTGGTTGAGAGCTTTGGAACATAACTCGTACTCGCGTTCTCCTTTTCCCATAAAGTCTTAATCTGATCTCGTCGGACTTGGAGAGTGAACAGTGACACGTCACTGTCCGCTGCGTCATTGATCTTCACTTCAAACTGGCCTAGTCGGTCAGTTATAGAAACGAAGTCGTTCAGTGCCATTTCGCTTGACTTCTGCATTTTTTGCGTAGTCGAACGGGTAATTTTTGGGGTAATATCTCTTGTTGGAATCGGACTCACAGTCTTGCGGACGGTTGTGCTGGTACTCTCGACCTTGACTTTCCCGAAAACTGCTCTAGGTGAGGTTAAAGGTCGCTTTGACTCCTTGACGGACGGTGCTGTGAGTCGTTTTTGGCTGTTTTGATCACCACCGATTGGCATACTAGGCTCTTCACAGAGCCAAAAATTGTACTAACCAGGTGAAATGTGATCAAATACAAATAATTTGAATCAGCAGAGAGAAAACGGAATAAGAAATGGCACAGGAACGATGGAATCGAGATATCAGAATAAAGTCGAATGACCGAAATGGTGTGCACTATTGAGTCCAACGAAATCGGAAAATTTTGTTAAATTAATTATTTTACTAATAATTTACCAAATTGATTCTTATTTAGTTTCCTTTAATTGAGAAAAAAATCTAATTATTTCTTTATTGAAACACCAGAGAAAAGGATTAATTCTCTTTTGACAAAGCGGCCGTGTGGTGGAAACGGATCGCGCAAAAAAATGATGCTTATCGCTTATTGCTTATTGATGGTTGAGCTCAAGAAGAAGCACGTTTATTCTAAACGCAGCTCAACGAAAAGGTTTTTGTCATAGAATTACTTGTGATAAATTGTTATTTTAATAAAAAATCGCACGGATATTCGATTTAATACGCAACTTGGAAACGTTTTAACTTATAATTATGTTTTATAAATTTTTTATAAGAATAAGAAAAAGTAATGTATATGTTTGTATTTTATTAAGTAAACGCAGCTCAATGGCAAGGTGGAAACATACAAAATATAAAAGTTTCACAGAATCAGTTTATCGAAAACCGATCTTGACACTTTACAACCCTGTTGTTTGTTTACGTTTCACACTTGCCAATTAATTGGTAAAAATAAATATATAAATTAATATTGAAGCTGCTGTGGAGGAAAAATAACAAACGATACACATATAATAGTATGTGTGTGTGTATACATGCAGGTGAATTTGCACAGTGTGGTTTTATTTAATTAAATACCAATTAGAATTGTGTGTTTTTATATATGTATTTAGTGTGTGATTCTTTGGTGAAGGTTGGAATGGAGAAGCGCATACACTTGTTGTTCAACGGAGCGAAAGCCTATGTGTGCAGATATGTCTGGATGTACTTGCGTACATCAATATGGCGATCGGTTAAATTTTTGGGTATGCACTTGTACATATATGTATATATATATGTACAGACACCAATATGGCGACCTTATCGGAGTCACTTTCTGTTTTATTTCTTTCAATATTTATCACTTTTTAGACGCCTTAATGGCCACGAACAATATTTTATCTGCGGGTTTTTTTGTTGAATTTTTTAAATACAATTGCCCCTCGCTTTAACCACGGACAATGTGAAGCGAAAAAATATGTTCAGACACACAAAAGAATTAATTAACTGGAGTTGCCGGAAATTTGGCAATGGACAAGTTGAAGTAGGTGCACTGCTACTTATCTTGTTCGAATTTATAGCTGTTCCTGGAACCTTTTCTTGCAGATCCACCAATGCTTGCTGGGGCGAACTGGATATACCAAATGTTGTAGAAGTATCCGGCTCGAAGGACCAAATGTTGTAGTAGGGCGTCCGCAGGGCTTCCAGTGAAGTTCTATAGAATGAATTGTCGTTGGGGGAGCGTTTCTGCTCTGCACAAATTTATTTTAGGTTTGAAGGAAAAACACGTTTTGTTCGCTTGAAGGTTATTTTTCATCTATTTCATTTTTTCAGAGTACATTACAAGAGTACCTACAAGTGTATTAGTATACGTGTGGTGAAATTTCAGTACATGTTCCGTGTACTGGTTCCGGAGTTACATGGCGACTGTCGGATACACTTCTTGTGTGAACACTCTCCATATATATGCAAAATCCTATTAAGATCGGACACTATATCATATAGCTGCCATAGGAACGATCAGTCGAAAATTAATTTGTTGTAAGAAAAAAAATTTGTGCTTTTCAAGATATCTTGACCAAACTCAGCATTTAGTGGTTTTACTATACGCCTCATATATATGCAAAACCCTATTAGAATCGTTACACTATATCATATTTCTGTCATAGGAACGATCGGTCGAAAATTAAGTTTTTGTATGAAAAACATTTTGTTTATCTGGATATCTTGACCAAACTCAGCATTTACAGTTTTACTTTGCTCCTTATATATATGCAAAATACCTTGAGGATCGGACCACCATATCATATAGCTGCTATAGGAGCGATCGGTTGAAAATTAATTTGATGTATGAAAAAACATTTTGTTTTTCAAGATATCTTGACCAAATTCAGCATTTATTAAATTTACTATACTCTTAATATACAGCTAAGACATATTAAGATCGGACTACTATATCATATAGCTGTCATAGGAACGATTGGTCGAAAATTAAGTAGTTTTATGAAAAAAACATTTTGTTTTTCAAGATATCTTGACCAAACTCGGCATTTATTAGTTGTACTATACTCCTCATATATATGCAAAATCATATTAAGATCGGACCATATATCATAAAGCTGCCATATGAACGATCGGTCGAAAATTAAGTTGTATGAAAAAACATTCTGTTCTAAAAATATCTTGACCAAACTCGGCATTTATCAGTTTTACTATACTCTTCATATATAGGTGAAATCTTTATAAAATCGGGCCACTATATCATATAACTGCCATACGAACGATCGGTTAGTTGATGTATGAAGAACATATTGTTTTTCAAGATATCTTGACCAAACTTGGTTTTCGATTAATTACCTTTATATACCCTTGCAGAGGGTATTATAATTTTGTCATGAAATGTGTACCGTATCTAAAGAGGCATCTCCGATGTCTCAACAGCCGAGTCGATATAGCCATGTCCGTCTGTCCGTCTGTCTGTTTTTATGCGAACTAGTCTCTCAGGTTTAAAGCTATCCTAATGAAAGTTGCAGAAGTCCCTTTTTCTGTTGCCCTCAGCACATATGTCAAATCCAGCTGGATCGGACCACTATATCATATAGCTGCCATAGGAGCGATCGGTCGAATATTGAGTTGATGTATGAAAAAACATTTTGTTTTTCAAGATGTCTTGACCAAACCCGGCATTTATTAGTTCTACTAGTTCAATAAATGCATAATCCTAATAAGATTGGACTACTATCGTTGCTTTCAGAATACCTTCGGGAAGTCGCTGACCACTCCCAGCTATGAGCAGGGGCATAGCTTGCCGGACAGGCTGAAAAATTTTCCCCCACCGGGTCGGTGATTTCCCCTTACTTTTCTCTTTGTCCTATCTACTCACCACTCTTCATCTAACTTACATTGCTTTACTTAATTAACAATCTTTCTCTTTTTTCCTATTTATTGTATTTTCTTTATTAATATAGCAAATTAAGATTATTTTTAATTTTACTTGAGAACACGTTTTTCCTACTTACAACCTTCTGCTTAGAGGTAGGCTCTAATAGCGTCACTGACAAAATTAGCTGTGAAAAGGGGCACAGCTGGCCGGACAGGCAAATAAAATACCTCCATCGGTCGGTGATGCTATTTAGAAAATTGTATTCTTTAACTAGGCTTTTAGCATATAATTCTATTATCTATTGTAAAACCTATTGAATAATGAGGAAGACACTCGGTTTGTCGACCATTAATAAATAAATAAAATAAAATATCATATAGCTGCCATAGGATCGATCGGTCGTAAATTAAGTTATTTTATGAAAAAACATTTGTTTATCTAGATATCTTGACCAAGCTCAGCATTTATAAGTTTTACTTTGCTCCTTATATGTATGCAATATCCTATGAGGATCGGACCACCATATCGTATAGCTGCCATAGGAGCGATCGGTTGAAAATTAATTTGATGTATGAAAAAACATTTTGTTTTTCAAGATATCTTGACCAAACTTGGCATTTATAAGTTTTATGCTCTTCATATATATGCAAAATCCCATTAAGATCGGACCACTATATCATATAGCTGCCATAGGAACGATCGGTCGAAAATTAAGTTGTTGTAAGAAAAAACATTTTTTTTTTAAGATATCTAGACCAAACTCGACATTTATTAATTTTACTTTGCTCCTCATATATAGGCAAAGTCCTATTAAGACCACTATATCATATAGCTGGCACAGGACCGATCGGTCGAAAAAAATAGTTGTATTAAAAAACAGTTTATATTTATAGCTGCCATAGGATCGATCGGTCGAAAATTCAGTTTTTTTTATGAAAAAACATTTTGCTTATTTAGATATCTTGACCAAACTTGGCACTAATTAGTTTTACTATACTCCTTATATATAAGCAAAATCATATTAAGATCAGAGCACTATATCACATAGCTGTCATAGGATGTAGTGGTAGAGAGGTTCGGGTTCAGTTTTGTCTTTCGTATGGCCATCTACCAAGATAGAACGAACGGCCGTGGCTGTTGCCTAACCGGGTGCATAGGGATTGGAGGTTCGCACTTCTTGCTAATGCTCGGACAATAGCTCGTCGGACTGGTCGGGTTTTTTTTTTCCTTTCCCTTCTGCACTTACCATAAACACATAGTTTAAGTGCGATCAAAAAAAAAAAAAAATGATTATTGATTGAATTAAAAAAAAAAAAAAAAGATCCGGATACTAGTATGGGTACCATTTATGTGTTCCGACCGAACATCCAAATTCAAACTATTCATTTTCGCGTAACTGAGAGAACTAAGGGTTGATCGTCTCTCTTTCTCTTTACCCTCCCTACCTTGACAAGCAATAAAAAAAAATGGAATGTGGATGCTTGTCCCTATTTCAGGTTCTTAAACCATCACTGTAAATTGCAAGCAGCTAACATGGGTACTTGACAGATAAAAAAAAATTTTAAAGAATTAGGATATCATATCAAATAAGCGAATATAATTCATTTATTCACGCATTGTTCATTCTTTCTTTTGGGGTATGATGCCAATTAATAGAAAGGTAGGTATACCTCGATTTACAAAATAAAAAAAAATATACAGTTTCCAAACAAAACTTAAATCCAAATTAATATGATGAATGTGCAATAACTAGTTTAAATCCCATAAAGAAATTAAGTGGAAGAAGAAATTCACCAACATTATCTTGAGACTGACGGATAGTAATTAATTTACCGTCTTGCTAAATTAAGCTGCATTTAAAGCTTCACATGTGTATATAAATACATATATCTATAAGCGTTGTTTTGAACTCTTACTCACGCGATATCCTTCGAAGCAGACGTTGGGCCCAATGTATACGACGGTTATGATCGCTGTGGCTAAATATCACAAAAGAAATTTATAAGTATATTAACACATGTAAATGAGCAGCGGTCAAGGTCGGTGGTGTGGGAATTTCCTCTCGCTTTAACTTATAGGCATATTCATTGGATATTTTTACAAAAATTAATAATAGAAAAATTAAAGGAAATAAAATATAAAAAAAAAAACTAAGGATCTATTAGCCGTATATCTTGGCAACATTAAATAATTAATAGAATTATATGGCAATGGCTTCTAAGCAAGCGAAAGGGTACACCAATAGTAATACAGACTCAGCTCCTTTGTTACTCTCCGCAGGTTACGCTATATGCTTAGTGCATGCGGCCCCGATGGTGCTGCGTAAATAGTAAGCGGCTATGCCAGATGTTGTTCTTCGCAAGACAGCGGTTGATAATTAAAATAGCATCAAATTGGTCCTACTGGGTTGCTAAGTGCGACACGTGCTCTTGGTGTTGCCATTGTCTGGTCCGATCTCCCCCTCTGCTAGCGCCGACTAGTACGTCTAAATATTCCCGCTGCTTTTTGTTAGCAAGCTACTGACGAGTGGAACGGCTCTAGTCAACTGAGTAGGTACGGAAATTGTGGAAGCCTTAATTAGTTCCAAGTCTCAACACTAGCACATATAAATACCTTTTCTTTAAGGGTCACCCCGAATCACACTTAGGTAAGTGGGTCGAGCTGTTATGAAGGTTTTTGGTTTCTATTAGCGTACCAAAAGAACACTTCCAAACTGTACCACAATTGCAATCTTTGTCTTCGACGTCTTTACAAAAATTATTTGCAAAGAAAGAAAATGTTATGAACTTAACTCGCACGCGCTTCAAATATAAATGACATGCTGAGCTGTACTTTTAACCTTTACTACTTCCCAAAGACAAAAGAAATAAGGAAGCTTTCAAAAGCTCTACATCACGCGATTATATTTTAAAACGGTACTATGGCCTTTTTTTTCTCTATTCGCCCAATTCGGTTGCGCATGCCCTCAGCTGTGCAATAAACGAATAATTGGCTTCCAGTGCGGTCGGTAAAGCAGTAACCAATCTAGAGCAGCTGATCAACAAGCAGATTCGCTTAGGGATTGCAAAGCAGCCACTACACCACAGTTTATGAAGCGCTACTTGCTAGCGGGACATAAACTGAAATAACTATAATAACTGTTGAGTTAGAACTTGTTACTAGTTTGTATATCTTTGAGATGAAAAGTACCGATGCATTTACCTGTTTCATTAGCTAGTTGATAGTAGGATGGGCTGATTTTTTGCACAACAACCGCGGGAATGAAAACTGGTGCAAGCTTAGAACTAAACTTCTCTTGCGCGTTACTCTGACAAAAATTGCGTGCGAAGACTTTCGTACCAACAGTAAGACTTATGTTTCGACTGCGCAGATTATATATCTTAGCATTTCTATTATGTGACTGAGCTACATTGTCTTTAGCTATCTGACGGATTACTTGTAAAGCTATGGGCCTCTCAATAGCGGTGTCTTCGGACAAGAGGTTAAGCCGCTTTAGCAAGTCATAGTCTTTACCGTTTAACATCATATTCTGTCCAAACGCTAAAAAATATGGAGAGTACCCTGTACTTTGGTGAACGCTGGCTCTCAAGGCTGCACAAATGGCGTACAGCTTTTTATCCCAATTTGAATGATCTTTTCCGATATAGTCTCTAATAGCCGCTAGCACTGATCTATTTACTCGCTCACTCGCATTACTTTGTGGCGAGTATATTGCCGTTCGAATGTGGATGATTCCATACCGGGTAAGAAAAGCTTTAAAGGCACTAGAAATGAACTGAGAGCCATTGTCGGTCAGAATAGTTTCTGGCACGCCGAAAGTGCAAAACAGTGTGTTTTCTAGATAGTCGATAATTTTGTTGGTAGTAAACGCGCGAAGAGGCCACATAAAATGAAATTTAGTATTATGGTCTACAACCATCAGGAAACCTATATTGCCGTTCTTTGACCGAGGATATGGCCCTAGAAGATCCATGTAGAGCTTCTGAAATGGCAATTCTGACGTCATAGGCTTGCCCATTGGAGGTCTCAACACTACATTGGGGCTTTTCGTTTGCCGACAAACTTTACAATTGACTATATATTCATGAATTTGGGCCGACATTTTTGGCCAAAACAAGTATCTCTTGAGTTTCTCTATTGTTTTCCCGATGCCACTGTGTGCAGCGTTAGGGGGATTGTGGGCTCTCTATCACTTGTAGGGTGAGAGACGAAGGTATCCAGAGTTTCCAGGATTGTTTCTCCTGAATGCTATATCCCGTCGCTAGCTCAGTACGTTTATATATAAAACCGTCGATTATCTGTAAATCTGGTAATCTGGATTGGTTAGAAGAGATATTATCTATCAGATCCAGATAGTTTGGCGATTTGAATTCAGGTGAAGACAGGTCAACTATGGGACCTTGCTCCTCGAATTCCGCAAGCTCTGTCTCATTTTGACGCGATAGCGCATCAGCGACAACATTTTGTGTACCGCTAGGATGCGAGACTTTAAACTTGAAACCCTGTAATTTGATTAACCTTGACGTCCTCTGAGATCCTTCTGTCTCATGAGCCATTGCAAGGAAGCATGATCAGTTATTACTTCGAAGTCCTGTCCTTCGATATACGCTCTAAATTTAAAAATACCTCTTATTACGGCTAAGCATTCCAGATCGGTCACACTATAATTCCGTTGGGCCTTTGACAGTTTCTCTGACATGTATGCTATTGGAGCCTCCTCTTCCTGTTCATTTAGTTGAGCTAGAACGCACCCTAAACCAGTTGTGCTAGCATCGCAAACTAATCTAAAAGGTTTTGAGAAGTCGGGTGTAGCCAATACAGGTGCAGAAGTTAAAAGTGTTTTCAAGTCGTTGAAAGCGGAATCAGCATCAGTGTTCCATTTCAATACTTTCGATTTCTTTAGCAACTCTGTAAGCGGAAAGCTAACGGTTGAGTAATGATTAACGAAACGTCTGTACCATCCAGCGAGTCCAAGAAAACGTCTCAGCTGTTTTACACTTTTTTGTACAGGGAATTCGTTAATAGCTTGTATTTTGCTGGGGTCCGTCTTTAGTTGACCATATCCAATTATAAAGCCTAAATATTTAATTTCACGATTACAAAATTTCAAGTTCGCTTTACGCAAGTGCAACGCTACTTCCTGCAAAAGCAACATATCGAAGTCCTCTGAAAGCAGAAGTAAATCATCTAAGTAGACAAATACGCGGGTCCGCAAATGGGCTGGTATAACGCGTTCCATTAGTCTACAAAGCGTTTGTGGAGCGTTACACAGTCCAAACGGCATTACTTTGTATTGAAATAATGGACGATTAGGGACTGTGAAAGCAGTATACTGCCGTGATTTTTCTTCTAGGGGTATCTGCCAGAATGCGTGCTTCATATCGAGGCCCGTTATATATTTAGCTGCCGGCAGACGACTAAGAATTCCGTCGATATGGGGTTGAGGGTACGCATCTTTACGAGTGTACTTATTTATGACTCGAGAATCTAGACACAGCCTGTTTTTATCCTTTCTTTGCACAAGGACGCAGTTGCTGCTCCAGGGGTTATGCGATTCCTCTATTATATCTAACGCTAGCATTTTCTCGATCTCGTCGAACATTAGCTTTTCAACGGCGGCGGGGGTCACATTATCCATTTCAATGCGATGTTCGATTAACTCAGTTCGTTCTAATCCTTCCTTTTCATACGAATAGAAATTAGAAACGATCGAATTTAATCGTGACTTTTCTTCAGCGGTTAGCTGATACATTTTCGCTGTTTCTTGGATATCATGTTCGTTATTGTTGTCTAATTCATTTACGGACTCATCAGGACGAATTAAATTCGTTAACAGTCCAAAGTCCTGCCAAAAATTTATGCCTAAGTAAACATCTTGTTTCAAATCGGGTATAACAAAAAAATCAACATTATGCGCTTGCTCTCTAAATTCAACTTTAAGTGTCAGCTTGCCTACCACTGGGCAAATAGCGTTATTAGCTGTTCGGATTGATCCAGAACATTTGCGCGCCTTGGGATGTGACAACAGTGACTTAGCTGCAACATTACCGAGGCAACTAATCGTGGCTCCGGAATCTAATAATGCTACATATCTTTCTCCCTCTAGGCTTAACTCAGTGTACAAGCGGTTATCTGAGCTCATAAACACTGATTGAACGAGCTTCTTACGAAGACACTTAATATTTTTCCAGAATTTTCTAAGTCGAACAGTAGAGCGTTTTGGCCGACTGAGAAATTCGATGGGTTCTATGCTGCTAAAAATTCGTCTTCGTGTGTCAAGATAGCGCTTTACTCTAATATGGTACGGTACGTATTTATTTTCAATATCAGTTTGAGTTGCAGCCTCGGCGACTGAACATGTATTTGCCATATAAGTTGTAAATATTGTATTTGGAGTTGATTACTACGAACTACCATATGACTGAATTACTGGCAAGGACTTTATTGTTTTGTGGGATGCGTCAAACTGGTGTTGGTCTGCGCATCCCGCTTCCGGTTTCCCAAAAGATTGCATTTACTACAATTGGGTTTAAACGTATTTTTAGCACCGCAACCATAGCAGAATATACGCCTTTCTCCCATGCAGTCATCGAATCGGTGACCCACTTTATCGCAATTCCAGCACACTATTTTCTTGTTGTGTATTTCTGAAATATTATCTTCTATATCAGTATTTTCCAGTAACTCAGAGACATTACTTCTACCGTATTTGGTTCGATTGGGAAACGAGCCAGTTTCTCTACAGAAACTTTCATGTTTCTTAACTTCCTCTCTTAATTCGGCTCGAGTTCTAATCTTCAAATGCAATAGTTCGTACCTGAGCGCTGTTCTCGCATTGCGTTTTAATAGGTCTACAAGCTTGTCTTCGCTTATTTCGTTAGATAATTGGCTAACCAAGCCTTCAATCGCTGATTGAAAATCATCAAATGTCTCCTGATTTTTTTGGCGTCTTTTCCTAATTAGTTCCCATAAGTCAAAGTCGTCTTTGACGTCCTCGAATCTAAGTCGGAAATCCGTACAGAAAGCCAACCAGGTATACTGTGGGTTTTTCTTGTGGAAGCTCCAAAACCAATCATTGGCTTTGCCGAAGAAAAGTAAATGCAGATTGTCACAAAGGAGCCTATAGTCGCCATTCAAATTTTGAGCCGTTAATTAACGAATTCGATACAAGAATTCATCTATCTGTATAGAGTCTTTCGAACCGTCAAATTTAAGTCGCCAGGTTTGCATAATGCTAGCTGCTTTTTCTGAACTCAAACTTGAATTTGATCGATTGCTACCTCTGGGGCTGTATGATCCGCAGTCAAGGGGTATGTCAGAGTTCTGGGCGTGATTAGGGAGAGTATCAGCACCTAATCCCCTTGGAGACTGAACTAATCTAGAGCGTGTTGATTCAGCTCGCTCACTTCGTACATTTAATGTTGCCAACTTCTCTTGCAGTGATTGTTCAACAGAAGCTTTAATAACATTATTGAGTTCTGCTATTAAAGTCCTTTGCTGAGATTGTAGAGCTTCGTTAATATAGTTAATTGTCTCTACATTTGGACCATTGTCCACGGACTAATTTCCATTGCTGCCTAGAGACATGCAACTACCTAAATATTCTCTATGATTTTGATTCATAGACCTAGTTTGCATACTTCGCTTGGGCGTGGCTCCTCGCCCTTTTCCGAATCGCTGACCTCTCCTGATACTTGTAGTAGTCGAACCATCTTGGCCAGGTAGGGTATTTCGCGATAGAGTTTCGTCTGTTTCAGCATTACCAGCTGAGTGTAACTCCGCTGCCAGTGTATTGTTCATAAATATGAATTGCCCTGGGTTGCAGTCTGCCTCACATACTGGACATTTTGGGGTTGTCTTTAGTGTGTTGCTTATGCAAACGTCGTGAAAACGGTGTTGACAAGGAGTAGTCGCAGATAGCTGTTCTGCTTGCAATTGGTCATGGCAAATGCCACAAAATGGATCTTGCGCGTTAATCGCTGCAACTATGCTCTTTGTGCTTCGTCTCATTGCCATAATGAATGCAAACTATTGCTTGCTTCCAAACAACAAAAAGAAAACTAAATAGGACTTATATGTGGTTTAGTCTTGCTTATTTATTCTATCTGTCTTTTTCCCACATGTTATTGCTTACAATCCTTAAGCAAATCTGAGTAGTTGAATTAGACAACATCCGAAATATTTCCAGTTTGTTGTAATTCCAAATAAACCCAAATTTTGATTATTATTCCCTCTTTTCCGATCTTACCTGCTAAAAGAACTAGTAATTAATTGTGGTCGCCTAATCCAGCAATGACTGAATTACAATCGCATATTCCTACAACTATCTACTGTCTGAACACAACGTATTTTCCCGAGAAAGGGGCCTAACAGAGTTATTCAAAAATAATAGGTAGTAAGTGATATGGTATAACTTCGAGTTTCGATTGGGGATTGTTGTGCACTAGGTGTTAGTCGTGCTTACGCAAAAGGTAAAAGTTTTACGTTCTTGCTAGGGTCCCACGTGTTGGGCGCCATATATGTAGTGGTGGAGAGTTTCGGGTTCAGTTTTGCCTTTCGTTTGGCCATCTACTAATGCTCGGACAATAGCTCGTCGGATTGGTCGGTGTTTTTTTCCTTTCCCTTCTGCACTTACCATAAACACATAGTTTAAGTGCGATCAAAATTAAAAAAAAAAAAAAAAGATTATTGGTTTAATCTAAATCTATTAAACAAAAAAAAAAGAAATCCGGATACTAGTATGGGTACCATTTATGTGTTCCGACCGAACATCCAAATTCAAACTATTCATTTTCGCGTAACTGAGAGAACTAAGGTGTTGATCGTCTCTCTTTCTCTTTACCCTCCCTACCTTGACAAGCAATAAAAAAAAATGGAATGTGGATGCTTGTCCCTATTTCAGGTTCTTAAACCATCACTGTAAATTGCAAGCAACTAACATGGGTACTTGACAGATAAAAAAATATTTTTAAAGAATTAGGATATCATATCAAATAAGCGAATATAATTCATTTATTCACGCATTGTTCATTCTTTCTTTTGGGGTATGATGCCAATTAATAGAAAGGTAGGTATACCTCGATTTACAAAATAAAAAATATATACAGTTTCCAAACAAAACTTAAATCCAAATTAATGTGATGAATGTGCAATAACTAGTTTAAATCCCATAAAGAAATTAAGTGGAAGAAGAAATTCACCAACATTATCTTGAGACTGACGGATAGTAATTAATTTACCGTCTTGCTAAATTAAGCTGCATTTAAAGGTTCACATGTGTATATAAATACATATATCTATAAGCGTTGTTTTGAACTCTTACTCACGCGATATCCTTCGAAGCAGACGTTGGGCCCAATGTATACGACGGTTATGATCGCTGTGGCTAAATATCACAAGAGAAATTTATAAGTATATAAACAGATGTAAATGAGCAGCGGTCAAGGTCGGTGGTGTGGGAATTTCCTCTCGCTTTAACTTATTTAGGCATATTCATTGCATATTTTTACAAAAATTAATAATAGAAAAATTAAAGGAAATAAAATATAAAAAAAAAAAAACTAAGGATCTATTAGCCGTACATCTTGGCAACATTAAATAATTAATAGAATTATATGGCAATGGCTTCTAAGCAAGCGAAAGGGTACACCAATAGTAATACAGACTCAGCTCCTTTGTTACTCTCCGCAGGTTACGCTATATGCTTAGTGCATGCGGCCCGATGGTGCTGCGTAAATAGTAAGCGTTTCATCCGCTGGACGCCGTTTTCCGAGGTTATGCCAGATGTTGTTCTTCGCAAGACAGCGGCTGATAATTAAAATAGCAACAAAATTGGTCCTACTGGGTTGCTAAGTGCGACACGTGCTCTTGGTGTTGCCATTGTCTGGTCCGATCTCCCCCTCTGGTAGCGCCGACTAGTACGTCTAAATATTCCCGCTGCTTTTGTTAGCAAGCTACTGACGAGTGGAACGTCTCTAGTCAACTGAGCAGTTCCAAGTCTCAACACTAGCACATATAAATACCTTTTCTTTAAGGGTCACCCCGAATCACACTTAGGTAGTGGGTCGAGCTGTTATGAAGGTTTTTGGTTTCTTTTAGCGTACCAAAAGAACACTTCCAAACTGTACCACAATTGCAATCTTTGTCTTCGACGTCTTTACAAAAATTATTTGCAAAGAAAGAAAATGTTATGAACTTAACTCGCCCGCGCTTCAAATATAAATGACATGCTGAGCTGTACTTTTAACCTTTACTACTTCCCAAAGACAAAAGAAATAAGGAAGCTTTCAAAAGCTCTACATCACGCGATTATATTTTAAAACGGTACTATGGCCTTTTTTTTTCTCTATTCGCCCAATTCGGTTGCGCATGCCCTCAGCTGTGCAATAAACGAAGAATTGGCTTCCAGTGCGGTAGGTAAAGCAGTAACCAAACTAGAGCAGCTGATCAACAAGCAGATTCGCTTAGGGATTGCAAAGCAGCCACTACAAGGAGCGATCGGTCGAAAATTAAGTTGTTGTATGAAAAAACATTTTGTTTTTCACGTTATCTTGACCAAACTCGGCATTTATAAATTTTACTATTCTCCTTATATATTTGCAAAATCCTATTAAGATCGGACCACTATATCATATAGCTGCCACAGAAACGATCGATCGAAAATAAAATTGTTGTATGAAAAACATTTTGTTTTTTAAGATATCTTGACCAATCTCGGCATTAATTAGTTTTACTATACTCCTTATATATAAGCAAAATCATATTAAGATCTGAGCACTATATCATATAGCTGGCACAGGACCGATCGGTCGAAAATAAAATAGTTGTATTAAAGATCCGTTTATATTTATAGCTGCCATATGATATTAATATACTTCTCATATAGAGGCAAAGTCCTATTAAGGTGGGACCACCATATCATACAGCTGCCATAGGAAGGATCGGTCGAAAATTAAACTGTTGTATGCAAAACATTTTGTTTTTTAAGATATATTGACCAAACTCGGCATTTATTAGTTAACTTATACTCCTCATATAAAGGCAAAGTCCCATTAAGGTCGGACACTTTATCATATAGCTGGCACAGGACCGATCGGTCGAAAATAAAATTGTTGTATTAAAAAACAGTTTGTTTTTAAAGATATCTTGACAAAACTCGACATTTATTAGTTGTACTTTGCTCTTCATATAAATGAAAAAACCTATTAAGATCGGTACACTATATCATAAAGCTGTCATAGGAACGATCGGTCGAAAATTAAATTGTTGTATGAAAAACATTTTGTTTTAAAAGATATTTTGACCAAACTCGGCATTTATTAGTTTTACTATACTCCTCATATATAGGCAAAATCCGAAAATTAAGTTTATTTATGAAAAAACATTTTGCTTATCTAGATATCTTGACCAAACCCGGCATTTATAAGTTTTGCTTTGCGCTTCATATATATGCGAAATCCTATTCAGATCGGACCACCATATCATATAGCTGCCATAGGAACGATCGGTGAAAAATTAAGGTTTGTATGAAAAACATTTTATTTCAAGATATCTTGACCAAACTCAGCATTTATTAGTTTTACTATACTCCTCAAAGTCAAAATCAAATTAAGATCGGACCACTATATCATATAGCTGCCATAGAAACGATCGGTCGAAAATTAATTTGTTGTATGAAAAAACAATTTGAATTTCAAGATATCTTAGCTTAACTATGCTCTTCATATAAATGCAAAATCCTATTTAGGTCGGTACACTATATCATATAGCTGCCACAAGAACGATCGATCTAGAACTAGGTTTTTGATTGATTTTTCGATTAAAAACCTTGTTTTGTTTTGCAAGATATCTTGCCCAAACTCGGCATTAACAATTTACCCCTTGCTACTTATATACGGGCAAATCACTATAAGCATTATGAAAAGGATGGGTCTGCAAGTGTATTAGATCTTCGGTATGCCGAAGATAGCCTTTCTTTCTCGTTTTGTGTTGTATTTGTTTTTTGTATACCAAAGTCTTCGTTACTGTTCATTTTAGGTACCGTTAACATTAAATTGTGTGCTGTGTCGGGATTTTCTTAGGAAATAAATATTTGTGTGGAATTTCGTGTTAGCAAGAGGAATATAGCGTCGGTGAGATATAATTAAATATAAAAAACGTTTTCAAGAGTAGGAAATAGGTGAGGACAATATACCTTCCAATAAACAAAAGTTTAATTTGTCATTATTCATTTAAAATGCCACGTGGAGTGCATTTGGTGGCTTTCAGGAAGCCGGCGACATAATTGCAGAAATCGCTAAAGGAGTAATTTGATATAGAATTACGATTAACAACTTTCTCAAGAATGTCGAGTTAAGCGCTGCGGCAGACTGTTGGGAACAGCTGGCACAAAATTCATTAAATCTTACCATTGTACCAGCACCCGTTCAGAGTTAGAAAAGTCACCAAAATTATATGCATTTATCGCAGTGTGCGTTGCCTCGCTCGCACTCACGCGAGAATGAAGGGATGCCCCATAGATCAGGTCATATCACCGTTATAATTTTGATATGGTGAAATATAATTGTATTAGTATGTGTGTTTAATGCTGCAATTAAAGGAAGGCAAACGGTTCGATGGCCATGCTGCATTCTTTTTAAGTCGACATCAGAACAAGCAAGGCTCAAATTTTGAGTGCGCCTAAGATTTGTTAATTAAATGTGCGGAGGCTGCAGCTTCTTCTTATTCAGAGCATATTGACCCCAACCATTTTCAAAAATCTCCTGTGTTCATATATTCCGCATTCAGCAGTTTTCCGTCACCAGGTGATATTCTCTTTGAATTAATAGAGTGCGTAATTCTTTATAAGCCCTTTTACAGAGGGTAAAGTCTTGTTAAGCTACGAGCCAGCCATTGAGCAACCTCGCTTTCGTGTATTCTTATATATACATATATATACATAAATTCAACTTGCGGCCCGAGCCCGATCAACGGAGGGTATAACAAGTTCTTCCTGGTTGAGGTGTCTTCTTACTCCAGGTTTCACTGATGTATTTTTGGGTATATTTTATTATTATGTATTTATATATATATTAATTAAAGAATCGACTGGTTGTCAGTACAGACTGAGTTATGTTAGCCTAAAGTTTAGGTGGTTTAGTGCTGGCTAGCGAAACCACATCCTCTCAAACAGCTTCGTTTGGAGTTTTATACAATGTAAGTGTACACAAGTAAGACGTTTCTTTGTGGTTTCTTTGGAGGGGTCGACTCTGCGATACGGTAAGTCCTACCCCCGTGGAGGGAAGTGAGGGCCAAATCGAACGTATGGCTTGAACGGAGATTGTTTCTGCGTCTTTTATGGGATAAGTGCTGTGTTTCTTTCGGATGTAAAAGATTGTTGCTGATACAAAGCTCATTAGTAGCATCATTGAGTAAATTGGCATCTGATGTGATTTGGATTCTTCTTTTATTTCTCAGATTAGTTTATAATGCTGGAAGTTTTGGAGATTGAGATTTTGTAAGTTAATATCTTCTATTGACTTCTTGATCGTGATTCCTTCAACTCACGGAATGCTGTTGTCTACTTTCTCTTCCATGGGGATTTTCGAGTCGTAATAGCGATCGTTCTTGATTTTTCGTTTTTTATTTATTTATTTATTTTTTATTTATTTATTCATTAATGGTCGACAAAACGACCTGCTCATAGCTGGGAATGGTCAGCGACTTCCCGAAGGTATCCTGAAAGCAATGATTTTATTAGGGGTAGAGACAGTTCAGTAGAGAAAACGTGATGCACACTTTTATAATTTTTACATAGCACGCGAAAAGGATTGTGCATAGCCTAGTCTGTTGTGCACATAGATAGGAATAAGGGGCGATAATTTATGGTTGGTCTAGCCGGAACAGAGAGTTGAAGACGCCCTAGCAGAATAGGAGAATCTTTGTCGCCAATAATCAACTTATGTAGAAGGGCAACACCTAGGATTTTCCAACGGTTGGTTAACGACGGAAGGTTGAGAAGAAGCAGTCTGCTGGAGTAGGATGGTAACCGATAATTAGGGTTTTAATTAAATTTAAACCTCGTAAGGCAAAAATCAGAAATTGCTTCTGAACAGATTCAATACGATCCTGGCTATTGTTATACTGTGGAGACCAAATGCAAGAGCAGTAATCAAGGATAGGGCGAACAAGAGAGATGTACAGAAGTTTTGTTATAAAAGGATCGTAAAGATCTTTAGACCACCGTTTAATGAATCCAAGTACACCTTTTGCCTCATTAACGATGGTATCTATGTGAAGATTGAAACAGAGTTTAGAACAAAAAATAACGCCTAGATCCTTAACTGTTAGTATATGTTGCAAAGGGATATTGTCGATTGTGTATTGGCTGCTTTGCAATCCCTAAGCGAATCTGCTTGTTGATCAGCTGCTCTAGTTTGGTTACTGCTTTACCGACCGCACTGGAAGCCAATTCTTCGTTTATTGCACAGCTGAGGGCATGCGCAACCGAATAGGGCGAATAGAAAAAAAAAACAAAGGTGATATATCTTTATTTCCTTATTTCTTTTGTCTTTGGGAAGTAGTAAGGGTTAAAAGTACAGCTCAGCATGTCATTTATATTTGAAGCGCGGGCGAGCTAAGTTTATAACATTTTCTTTCTTTGCAAATAATTTTTGTAAAGAAGTCGAAGACAAAGATTGCAATTGTGGTACAGTTTGGAAGTGTTCTTTTGGTACGCTAAAAGAAACCAAAAACCTTCATAACAGCTCGACCCACTACCTAAGTGTGATTCGGGGTGACCCTTAAAGAAAAGGTATTTATATGTGCTAGTGTTGAGACTTAGAACTGCTCAGTTGACTAGAGACGTTCCACTCGTCAGTAGCTTGCTAACAAAGAGCAGCGGGAATATTTAGTCGTACTAGTCGGCGCTACCAGAGGGGGAGATCGGACCAGATAAGGGCAACACCAAGAGCACGTGTCGCACTTAGCAACCCAGTAGGACCAATTTTGTTGCCGCTGTCTTGCGAAGAACAACATCTGGCATAACCTCGGAAAATGGCGTCCAGCGGATGAAACGCTTACTATTTACGCAGCACCATCGGGGCCGGATGCACTAAGCATATAGGGTAACCTGCGGAGAGTAACAAAGGAGCTGAGTCTGTATTACTATTGGTGTACCCTTTCGCTTACTTAGAAGCCATTGCCATATAATTCTATTAATAATTAAATGTTGCCAAGATGTACGGCTAATAGATCCTTAGTTTTTTTTAATTTTATTTCCTTTAATTTTTCTATTATTAATTTTTGTAAAAATATGCAATGAATATGCCTAAATAAGTTAAAGCGAGAGGAAATTCCCACACCACCGACCTTGACCGCTGCTCATTTACATGTGTTTATATACTTATAAATTTCTTTTGTGTTATTTAGCAACAGCGATCATAACCGTCGTGTACATTGGGCCCAACGTCTGCTTCGAAGGATATCGCGTGAGTAAGAGTTTAAAACAACGCTTATAGATATATGTATTTATATACACATGTGAACCTTTAAATGCAGCTTAATTTAGCAAGACGGTAAATTAATTACTATCCGTCAGTCTCAAGATAATGTTGGTGAATTTCTTCTTACACTTAATTTCTTTATGGGATTTAAACTAGTTATTATAGGATTTAAGTTTTGTTTGGAAATTTTTTTTTTTTTGTAAATCTATTAATTGGCATCATGCCCACAAAAAAAAGAATGAACAATGCGTGAATAAATGAATTATATTAGCTTTTTTGATATGATATCCTAATTCTTTAACAATTTTTTTTTATCTTTCAAGTACCCATGTTAGCTGCTTGCAATTTATAGTGATGGTTTAAGAACCTGAAATAGGGACAAGCATCCACATTCCATTTTTTTTTTATTGCTTGTCAAGGTAGGGAGGGTAAAGAGAAAGAGAGACGATCAACACCTTAGTTCTCTCAGTTACGCGAAAATGAATAGTTTGAATTTGGATGTTCGGTCGGAACACATAAATGGTACCCATACTAGTATCCGGATTTCTTTTTTTTTTTGTTTAATAGATTTAGATTAAACCAATAATCTTTTTTTTTTTTTTTAATTTTGATCGCACTTAAACTATGTGTTTATGGTAAGTGCAGAAGGGAAAAAAAAAAAAACACCGACCAGTCCGACGAGCTATTGTCCGAGCATTAGCAAGAAGTGCGAACCTCCAATCCCTATGCACCCGGCCACGGCCGTTCGTTCTATTTTGGTAGATGGCCAAACGAAAGGCAAAAACTGAACCCGAAACTCTCCACCACTACATATATGGCGCCCAACACGTGGGACCCTAGCAAGAACGTAAAACTTTTAACTTTTGCGTAAGCACGACTAACACCTAGTGCACAACAATCCCCAATCGAAACTCGAAGTTATACCATATCACTTACTACCTATTATTTTGAATAACCCTGTTAGGCCCCTTTCTCGGGAAAATACGTTGTGTTCAGACAGTAGTTAGTTGTAGGAATATGCGATTGTAATTCAGTCATTGCTGGATTAGGCGACCACAATTAATTACTAGTTCTTTTAGCAGGTAAGATCGGAAAAGAGGGAATAATAATCAAAATTTGGGTTTATTTGGAATTACAACAAACTGGAAATATTTCGGATGTTGTCTAATTCAACTACTCAGATTTGCTTAAGGATTGTAAGCAATAACATGTGGGAAAAAGACGGATAGAATAAATAAGCAAGACTAAACCACATATAAGTCCTATTTAGTTTTCTTTATGTTGTTTGGAAGCAAGCAATAGTTTGCATTCATTATGGCAGTGAGACGAAGCACAGAGACATAGTTGCAGCGATTAACGCGCAAGATCCATTTTGTGGCATTTGCCATGACCAATTGCAAGCAGAACAGCTATCTGCGACTACTCCTTGTCAACACCGTTTTCACGACGTTTGCATAAGCAACACACTAAAGACAACCCCAAAATGTCCAGTATGTGAGGCAGACTGCAACCCAAGGCAATTCATATTTATGAACAATACACTGGCAGCGGAGTTACACTCAGCTGGTAATGCTGAAACAGACGAAACTCTATCGCGAAATACCCTACCTGGCCAAGATGGTTCGACTACTACAAGTATAAAGAGATGTCAGCGATTCGAAGAGAAGTATGCAAACTAGGTCTATGAATCAAAATCATAGAGAATATTTAGGTAGTTGCATGTCTCTAGGCAGCAATGGAAATAAGTCCGTGGACAATGGTCCAAATGTAGAGACAATTAACTATATTAACGAAGCTCTACAATCTCAGCAAAGGACTTTAATAGCAGAACTCAATAATGTTATTAAAGCTTCTGTTGAACAATCACTGCAAGAGAAGTTGGCAACATTAAATGTACGAAGTGAATCAACACGCTCTAGATTAGTTCAGTCTCCAAGGGGATTAGGTGCTGATACTCTCCCTAATCACGCCCAGAACTCTGACATACCCCTTGACTGCGGATCATACAGCCCCAGAGGTAGCAATCGATCAAATTCAAGTTTGAGTTCAAAAAAAGCAGCTAGCATTATGCAAACCTGGCGACTTAAATTTGACGGTTTGAAAGACTCTATGCAGATAGATGAATTCTTGTATCGAATTCGTTCATTAACGGATCAAAATTTGAACGGCGACTATAGGCTCCTTTGTGCCAATCTGCATTTACTTTTCTTCGGGAAAGCCAATGATTGGTTTTGGAGCTTCCACGAGAAAAACCCACAGTATACCTGGTTGGCTTTCTGTACGGATTTCCGACCTAGATTCGAGGACGTCAAAGACGACTTTGACTTATGGGAACTAATTAGGAAAAGACGCCAAAAAGATCTGGAGACATTTGATGATTTTCAATCAGCGATTGAAGGCTTGGTTAGTCAATTATCTAATGAAATAAGCGAAGACAAGCTTGTAGACCTATTAAAAAGCAATGCGAGAACAGCGCTCAGGTACGAACTATTGCATTTGAAGATTAGAACTCGAGCCGAATTAAGAGAGGAAGTTAAGAAACATGAACGTTTCTGTAGAGAAACTGGCTCGTTTCCCAATCGAACCAAATACGGTAGAAGTAATGTCTCTGAGTTACTGGAAAATACTGATATAGAAGATAATATTTCAGAAATACACAACAAGAAAATAGTGTGCTGGAATTGCGATAAAGTGGGTCACCGATTCGATGACTGCATGGGAGAAAGGCGTATATTCTGCTACGGTTGCGGTGCTTAAAATACTTTTAAGCCCAATTGTAGTAAATGCAATCTTTTGGGAAACCGGAAGCGGAATGCGCAGACCAACACCAGTTTGACGCATCCCACAAAAGAATAAAGTCCTTGCCAGTAATTCAGTCATATGGTAGTTCGGAGCATTCAACTCCAAATACTATATTTACAACTTATATGGCAAATACATGTTCAGTCGCCGAGGCTGCAACTCAAACTGATATTGAAAATAAATACGTACCGTACCATATTAGAGTAAAGCGCTATCTTGATACACGAAGACGAATTTTTAGCAGCATAGAACCCATCGAATTTCTCAGTCGGCCATAACGCTCTACTGTTCGACTTATTAAATTTAGCCTCGGTAATGTTGCAGCTAAGTCACTGTTGTCACATCCCAAAGCGCGCAAATGTTCTGGATCAATCCGAACAGCTAATAACGCTATTTGCCCAGTTGTAGGCAAACTGACACTTAAAGTTGAATTTAGAGAACAAGCGCATAATGTTGATTTTTTTGTTATACCCGATTTGAAACAAGATGTTTACTTAGGCATAAATTTTTGGCAGGACTTTGGACTGTTAACGAATTTAATTCGTCCTGATGAGTCCGTAAATGAATTAGACAACAATAACGAACATGATATCCAGGAAACAGCGAAAATGCATCAGCTAACCGCTGAAGAAAAGTCACGATTAAATTTGATCGTTTCTCATTTCTATTCATATGAAAAGGAAGGATTAGGACGCACTGAGTTATAATTAAGTACACTCGTAAAGATGCGTAACCTCTACCCCATATCGACGGGCCTCGATATGAAGCACGCATTCTGGCAGATACCCCTAGAAGAAAAATCACGGCAGTATACTGCTTTCACAGTCCCTAATCGTCCATTATTTCAATACAAAGTAATGCCGTTTGGACTGTGTAACGCTCCACAAACGCTTTGTAGACTAATGGAACGCGTTATACCAGCCTATTTGCGGACCCGCGTATTTGTCTACTTAGATGATTTACTTCTGCTTTCAGAGGACTTCGATATGTTGCTTTTGCAGGAAGTAGCGTTGCACTTGCGTAAAGCGAACTTGAAATTTTGTAATCGTGAAATTAAATATTTAGGCTTTATAATTGGATATGGTCAACTAAAGACGGCAAAATACAAGCTATTAACGAATTCCCTGTACAAAAAAGTGTAAAACAGTTGAGACGTTTTCTTGGACTCGCTGGATGGTACAGACGTTTCGTTAATCATTACTCAACCGTTAGCTTTCCGCTTACAGAGTTGCTAAAGAAATCGAAAGTATTGAAATGGAACACTGATGCTGATTCCGCTTTCAACGACTTGAAAAAACTTTTAACTTCTGCACCTGTATTGGCTACACCCGACTTCTCAAAACCTTTTAGATTAGTTTGCGATGCTAAATGAACAGGAAGGGTAGGCTCCAATAGCATACATGTCAGAGAAACTCTCAAAGGCCCAACGGAATTATAGTGTGACCATCTGGAATGCTTAGCCGTTATAAGAGGTATTTTTAAATTTAGAGCGTATATAGAAGGACAGGACTTCGAAGTAATAACTGATCATGCTTCCTTGCAATGGCTCATGAGACAGAAGTAGATGGGTGATCAAATTACAGGGTTTCAAGTTTAAAGTCTCGCATCGTAGCGGTACACAAAATGTTGTCGCTGATGCGCTATCGCGTCAAAATGAGACAGAGCTTGCGGAATTCGAGGAGCAAGGTCCCATAGTTTACCAGTCTTCACCTGAATTCAAATCGCCAAACTATCTGGATCTGATAGATAATATCTCTTCTAACCAGATTACCAGATTTTCAGATAATCGACGGTTTTATATATAAACGTACTGAGCCAGCGACGGGATATAGCATTCAGGAGAAACAATCCTGGAAACTCTGGATACCTTCGTCTCTCACCCTACAAGTGATAGAGAGAGCCCACAATCCCCCTAACGCTGCACACATTGGCATCGGGAAAACAATAGAGAAACCTAAGAGATACTTGTTTTGGCCAAAAATGTCGGCCTAAATTCATGAATATATAGTCAATTGTAAAGTTTGTCGGCAAACGAAAAGCCCCAATGTAGTGTTGAGACCTCCAATGGGCAAGCCTATGACGTCAGAATTGCCATTTCAGAAGCTCTACATGGATCTTCTAGGGCCATATCCTCGGTCAAAGAACGGCAATATAGGTTTCCTGATGGTTGTAGACCATAATACTAAATTTCATTTTATGTGGCCTCTTCGCGCGTTTACTACCAACAAAATTATCGACTATCTAGAAAACACACTGTTTTGCACTTTCGGCGTGCCAGAAACTATTCTGACCGACAATGGCTCTCAGTTCATTTCTAGTGCCTTTAAAGCTTTTCTTACCCGGTATGGAATCATCCACATTCGAACGGCAATATACTCGCCACAAAGTAATGCGAGTGAGCGAGTAAATAGATCAGTGCTAGAGGCTATTAGAGCCTATATCGGAAAAGATCATTCAAATTGGGATAAAAAGCTGTACGCCATTTGTGCAGCTTTGAGAGCCAGCGTTCGCCAAAGTACAGGGTACTCTCCATATTTTTTAGCGTTTGGACAGAATATGATGTTAAACGGTAAAGTCTATGACTTGCTAAAGCGGCTTAACCTCTTGTCCGAAGACACCGCTATTGAGAGGCCCATAGCTTTACAAGTAATCCGTCAGATAGCTAAAGACAATGTAGCTCAGTCACATAATAGAAATGCTAAGATATATAATCTGCGCAGTCGAAACATAAGTCTTACTACTGGTACGAAAGTCTTCGCACGTAATTTTTGTCAGAGTAACGCGCAAAAGAAGTTTAGTTCTAAGCTTGCACCAGTTTTCATTCCCGCGGTTGTTGTACAAAAAATCAGCCCAGCCTACTATCAACTAGCTAATGTAACAGGTAAATGCATCGGTTCTTTTCATCTCAAAGATATACAAGCTGGTAGCAAGTTCTAACTCAACAGGTAATATAGTTATTTCAGTTTATGTCCCGCTAGCAAGTAGCGCTGCATAAACTGTGGTGTAGTGGCTGCTTTGCAATCCCTAAGCGAATCTGCTTGTTGATCAGCTGCTCTAGTTTGGTTACTGCTTTACCGACCGCACTGGAAGCCAATTCTTCGTTTATTGCACAGCTGAGGGCATGCGCAACCGAATAGGGCGAATAGAAAAAAAATAAAAAAAAAAAAAAGGTGATAAGATCAGGCCATAGTACCGTTTTAAAATATAATGGCGTGATGTAGAGCTTTTGAAAGCTTCCTTATTTTTTTGTCTTTGGGAAGTAGTAAAGGTTAAAAGTACAGCTCAGCATGTCATTTATATTTGAAGCGCGGGCGAGTTAAGTTTATAACATTTTCTTTCTTTGCAAATAATTTTTGCAAAGACGTCGAAGACAAAGATTGCAATTGTGGTACAGTTTGGAAGTGTTCTTTTGGTACGCTAATAGAAACCAAAAACCTTCATAACAGCTCGACCCACTACCTAAGTGTGATTCGGGGTGACCCTTAAAGAAAAGGTATTTATATGTGCTAGTGTTGAGACTTGGAACTAATTAAGGCTTCCACAGTTTCCGTACCTGCTCAGTTGAGTAGAGACGTTCCACTCGTCAGTAGCTTGCTAACAAAGAGCAGCGGGAATATTTAGTCGTACTAGTCGGCGCTACCAGAGGGGGAGATCGGACCAGACAAGGGCAACACCAAGAGCACGTGTCGCACTTAGCAACCCAGTAGGACCAATTTTGTTGCCGCTGTCTTGCGAAGAACAACATCTGGCATAGCCTCGGAAAACGGCGTCCAACGGATAAAACGCTTACTATTTACGCAGCACCATCGGGGCCGGATGCACTAAGCATATAGGGTAACCTGCGGAGAGTAACAAAGGAGCTGAGTCTGTATTACTATTGGTGTACCCTTTCGCTTACTTAGAAGCCATTGCCATATAATTCTATTAATAATTAAATGTTGCCAAGATGTACGGCTAATAGATCCTTAGTTTTTTAATTTTATTTCCTTTAATTTTTCTATTATTAATTTTTGTAAAAATATGCAATGAATATGCCTAAATAAGTTAAAGCGAGAGGAAATTCCCACACCACCGACCTTGACCGCTGCTCATTTACATGTGTTTATATACTTATAAATTTCTTTTGTGATATTTAGCAACAGCGATCATAACCGTCGTATACATTGGGCCCAACGTCTGCTTCGAAGGATATCGCGTGAGTAAGAGTTTAAAACAACGCTTATAGATACATGTATTTATATACACATGTGAACCTTTAAATGTAGCTTAATTTAGCAAGACGGTAAATTAAATACTATCCGTCAGTCTCAAGATAATGTTGGTGAATTTCTTCTTCCACTTAATTTCTTTATGGGATTTAAACTAGTTATTGCACATTCATCATATTAATTTGGATTTAAGTTTTGTTTGGAAACTGTATATTTTTTTTTTTTTTGTAAATCTATTAATTGGCATCATGCCCACAAAAAAAAGAATGAACAATGCGTGAATAAATGAATTATATTCGCTTATTTGATATGATATCCTAATTCCTTAAAATTTTTTTTTATCTGTCAAGTACCCATGTTAGCTGCTTGCAATTTATAGTGATGGTTTAAGAACCTGAAATAGGGACAAGCATCCACATTCCATTTTTTTTATTGCTTGTCAAGGTAGGGAGGGTAAATAGAAAGAGAGACGATCAACACCTTAGTTCTCTCACTTACGCGAAAATGAACAGTTTGAATTTGGATGTTCGGTCGGAACACATAAATGGTACCCATACTAGTATCCGGATTTCTTTTTTTTTTTGTTTAATAGATTTACTTAAACCAATAATCTTTTTCTTTTTTTTTTATTTTGATCGCACTTAAACTATGTGTTTATGGTAAGTGCAGAAGGGAAAGGAAAAAAAAACCCCGAACAGTCCGACGAGCTATTGTCCGAGCATTAGCAAGAAGTGCGAACCTCCAATCCCTATGGACCCGGTTAGGCAACAGCCACGGCCGTTCGTTCTATTTTGGTAGATGGCCAAACGAAAGGCAAAAACTGAACCCGAACCTCTCCACCACTACAATTGTATAACTGACAAGATAAGGTGTAGTACGATTAAATGTCATAAACATATACTTTGAACAATTTAAATGCAATTGATTGGCCGAACACCAAAGTTACATAGCGTTTAAATCGTCTTGAAGAGAATGATGTAGTGGATTAGTGTATGTTAGAAAAAGTTTGACATCGTCGGCATACATGAGTACACGGGCATGTGATATAACAGAGGGGAGATCATTTATGACGAGAAAGAAAGGCTATCTTCTGCACGCCGAAGATATAATACCCTAGCAGACCCAACCTTTTCATAATGCTTATAATGCTTTGCCCGAATCTAAGAAGCACAGGGAAAATAGTTAATGCCGAGCTTGGGCAAAATATCTTGAAAAACAAAATGTATTTTCTTACAACAACTTTATTTTTGACCGATCGTTCCTAAGGCATCTATATGATATAGTGGTCCGATCTTAATAGGATTTTGCATATATATGAAGAGTAAAGTAAAACTAATATATGCCGAGTTTGGTCAAGAATATTGAAAAACAAAATGTTTTTACATAAAAAAACTTAATTTTCGACCGATCGATCCTATGGCAGCTGTATGATATAGTGTTCCGATCTTAATAGGATTTTGCATATATAAATGAAGAGTAAAGTAAAACTAATAAATGCCGAGTTTGGTCAAGATATCTTGAAAAACAAAATGTTTTTTTATACAAAATCTTATTTTTCGACCGATCGATCCTACGGCAGATATATGAAACTGTGTTCCGATCCTAATAGAATTTTGCATATATATGAGGAGTAAAGTAAAACTAATAAATGCCAAGTTTGGTCAAGATATTTTTAAAATCAAAATGTTTTTTCATACAAAAACTTAATTTTCGACCGATCGATCCTATGGCAGATATATGATATTGTGGTCCGATCCTTATAGAATTTTGCATATATATGAGGAGTAAAGTAAAACTAATAAATGCCGAGTTTGGTCAAGATATCTTGAAAAACAAAATGTTTTTTCATACAAAAACTTAATTTTCGACCGATCGATCCTATGGCAGCTATATGATATTGTGGTCCGATCTTAATAGGATTTTGCATATATATGAGGAACATAGTAAAACTAACAAATGTCGAGTTTGGTCAAGATATCTTGAAAAACAAAATGTTTTTCATACAAAATCTTAATTTTCGACCGATCGATCCTATGGCAGATATATGATATTGTGGTCCGATCCTTATAGGATTTTGCATATATATGAGGAGTAAAGTAAAACTAATAAATGCCGAGTTTGGTCAAGATATCTTGAAAAACAAAATGTTTTTTATAAAAAAACTTAATTTTCGACAGATCGCTCCTATGTCTGCTATATGATATAGTGTTCCGATCTTAATAGGATTTTGCATATATATGAAGAGTAAAGTTAAACTAATATATGCAGAGTTTGGACATGATATCTTAAAAAACAAAATGTTTTTTCATACAAAAACTTAATTTTCGACCGATCGTTCCTATGACAGCTATATGATATAGTGTTCCGATCTTAATAGGATTTTGCATATATAAATGAAGAGTAAAGTAAAACTAATAAATGCCGAGTTTGGTCAAGATATCTCGAAAAACAAAATGTTTTTTCATACAAAATCTTAATTTTAGACCGATCGATCCTATGGCAGATAATGATATTGTGGTCCGATCCTTATAGGATTTTGCATATATATGAGGAGTAAAGTAAAACTAATAAATGCGAAGTTTGGTCAAGATATCGTGAAAAACAAAATGTTTTTTCATACAAAAACTTAATTTCCGACCGATCGATCCTATGGCAGCTATATGATATTGTGGTCCGATCTTAATAGGATTTTGCATATATATGAGGAACATTGTAAAACTAACAAATGTCGAGTTTGGTCAAGATATCTTGAAAAACAAAATGTTTTTTCATACAAAATCTTAATTTCCGACCGATCGATCCTATGGCAGCTATATGATATTGTGGTCCGATCTTAATAGGATTTTGCATATATATGAGGAACATAGTAAAACTAACAAATGTCGAGTTTGGTCAAGATATCTTGAAAGACAAAATGTTTTTTCATACAAAATCTTAATTTTCGACCGATCGATCCTATGGCAGATATATGATGTTGTGGTCCGATCCTTATAGGATTTTGCATATATATGAGGAGTAAAGTAAAACTAATAAATGCCGAGTTTGGTCAAGATATCTTGAAAAACAAAATGTTTTTACATAAAAAAACTTAATTTTCGACCGATCGATCCTATGGCAGCTGTATGATATAGTGTTCCGATCCTCATAGGATTTTGCATATATATGAGGAGTAAAGTAAAACTAATAAATTCCGAGTTTGGTCAAGATATCTTGAAAAACAAAATGTTTTTACATAAAAAAACTTAATTTTCGACTGATCGATCCTATGGCAGCTGTATGATATAGTGTTCCGATCCTTATAGGATTTTGCATATATATGAGGTGTAAAGTAAAACTAACAAATGTCGAGTTTGGTCAAGATATCTTAAAAACAAAATGTTTTTCATACAAAATCTTAATTTTCGACCGATCGATCCTATGGCAGATATATGATATTGTGGTCCGATCTTTATAGGATTTTGCATATATATGAGGAACATAGTAAAACTAGCAAATGTCGAGTTTGGTCAAGATATCTTTAAAACAAAATGTTTTTCATACAAAATCTTATATTTCGACCGATCGATCCTATGCTGCGATCCTTATAGGATTTTGCATATATATGAGGAGTAAAGTAAAACTAATAAATGCCGAGTTTGGTCAAGATATCTTGAAAAACAAAATGTTTTTACATAAAAAAACTTAATTTTCGACCGATCGATCCTATGGCAGCTGTATGATATAGTGTTCCGATCCTCATAGGATTTTGCATATATATGAGGAGTAAAGTAAAACTAATAAATGCCGAGTTTGGTCAAGATATCGTGAAAACAAAATGTTTTTTCATACACAAACTTAATTTCCGACCGATCGATCCTATGGCAGCTATATGATATTGTGGTCCGGTCTTAATAGGATTTTGCATATATATGAGGAACATAGTAAATCTAACAAATGTCGAGTTTGGTCAAGATATCTTGAAAAACAAAATGTTTTTTCATACAAAATCTTAATTTCCCACCGATCGATCCTATGGCAGCTATATGATATTATGGTCCGATCTTAATAGGATTTTGCATATATATGAGGAACATAGTAAAACTAACAAATGTCGAGTTTGGTCAAGATATCTTGAAAAACAAAATGTTTTTTCATACAAAATCTTAATTTTCGACCGATCGATCCTATGGCAGATATATGAAATTGTGGTCCGATCCTAATAGGATTTTACATTTATATGAGGAGTAAAATAAAACTAATAAATGCCAAGTTTGGTCAAGATATCGTGAAAAACAAAATGTTTTTTCACACAAAAACTTAGATTTCCGACCGATCGATCCTATGGCACACATATGATATTGTGGTCCGGTCCTTATAGGATTTTGCATATACATGAGGAGTAAAGTAAAAATAATAAATGCCGAGTTTGGTCAAGATATCTTGAAAAACAAAATGTTTTTTCATAAAAAAACTTAATATCTGACCGATCGATCCTATGGCAGCTATATGATATTGTGGTCCGATCTTAATAGGATTTGGCATATATATGAGGAACATAGTAAAACTAACAAATGTCGAGTTTGGTCAAGATATCTTAAAAAAAAAATGTTTTTCATACAAAATCTTATATATCGACCGATCGATCCTATGGTCCGATCCTTATAGGATTTTGCATATATATGAGGAGTAAAGTACAACTAATAAATGCCGAGTTTGGTCAAGATATCTTGAAAAATTAAATGTTTTTACATAAAAAAACTTAATTTTCGACCGATCGCTCCTATGGCAGCTGTATGATATAGTGTTCCGATCCTTATAGGATTTTGCATATATATGAGGAGTAAAGTAAAACTAATAAATGCCGAGTTTGGTCAAGATATCTTGAAAAATAAAATATTTTACATATAAAAACTTAATTTTCGACCGATCGATCCTATGGCAGCTGTATGATATAGTTTTCCGATTCTTATAGGATTTTGCATATATATGAGGAGTTAAGTAAAACTAACAAATGTCGAGTTTGGTCAACATATCTAAAAAAAAAAATGTTTTCCATACAAAATCTTAATTTTCGACCGATCGATCCTATGGCAGATATATGATATTGTGGTCCGATCTTGTTAGGATTTTGCATATATATGAGGAGTAAAGTAAAACTAATAAATGCCGAGTTTGGTCAAGATATCTTGAAAAACAAAATGTTTTTACATAAAAAAACTTAATTTTCGACCGATCGATCCTATGACATCTATATGATATAGTGGTCCGATCTTAATAGGATTTTGCATATATATGAGGAGTAAAGTAAAACTAATAAATGCCGAGTTTGGTCAAGATATCTTGAAAAACAAAATTTTTTTACATAAAAAAACTTAATTTTCGACTGATCGATCCTATGGCAGCTGTATGATATAGTGTTCCGATCCTTATAGGATTTTGCATATATATGAGGTGTAAAGTAAAACTAACAAATGTCGAGTTTGGTCAAGATATCTTAAAAACAAAATGTTTTTACATAAAAAAACTTAATTTTCGACCGATCGATCCTATGGCAGCTATATGATATTGTGGTCCGGTCTTAATGGGATTTTGCATATATATGAGGAACATAGTAAATCTAACATATGTCGAGTTTGGTCAAGATATCTTGAAAAACAAAATGTTTAATTTCCGACCGATCGATCCTATGGCAGCTATATGATATTATGGTCCGATCTTAATAGGATTTTGCATATATATGAGGAACATAGTAAAACTAACAAATGTCGAGTTTGGTCAAGATATCTTAAAAAACAAAATGTTTTTTCATACAAAATCTTAATTTTCGACCGATCGATCCTATGGCAGATATATGAAATTGTGGTCCGATCCTAATAGGATTTTACATTTATATGAGGAGTAAAATAAAACTAATAAATGCCAAGTTTGGTCAAGATATCTTTAAAAACAAAATGTTTTTTCACACAAAAACTTAATTTTCGACCGATCGATCCTATGGCAGACATATGATATTGTGGTCCGGTCCTTATAGGATTTTGCATATACATGAGGAGTAAAGTAAAAATAATAAATGCCGAGTTTGGTCAAGATATCTTGAAAAACAAAATGTTTTTACATAAAAAAACTTAATTTTCGACCGATCGATCCTATGGCAGCTGTATGATATAGTGTTCCGATCCTCATAGGATTTTGCATATATATGAGGAGTAAAGTAAAACTAATAAATGCCGAGTTTGGTCAAGATATCTTGAAAAATAAAATATTTTACATAAAAAAACTTAATTTTCGACCGATCGATCCTATGGCAGCTGTATGATATAGTTTTCCGATTCTTATAGGATTTTGCATATATATGAGGAGTTAAGTAAAACTAACAAATGTCGAGTTTGGTCAACATATCTTAAAAAAAAAATGTTTTCCATACAAAATCTTAATTTTCGACCGATCGATCCTATGGCAGATATATGATATTGTGGTCCGATCTTTATAGGATTTTGCATATATATGAGGAGTAAAGTAAAACTAATAAATGCCGAGTTTGGTCAAGATATCTTGAAAAACAAAATGTTTTTACATAAAAAAACTTAATTTTCGACCGATCGATCCTATGACAGCTATATGATATAGTGGTCCGATCTTAATAGGATTTTTCATATATATGAGGAGTAAAGTAAAACTAATAAATGCCGAGTTTGGTAAAGATATCTTGAAAACCAAAATGTTTTTTTTTCATAAAAAAACTTAATTTTCGAATGATCGATCCTATGGCAGCTATATGATATTATGGTCCGATCTTAATAGGATTTTGCATTTATATGAGGAACATAGTAAAACTAACAAATGTCGAGTTTGGTCAAGATATGTTAAAAACAAAATGTTTTTCATACAAAATCTTAATTTTCGACCGATCGATCCTATGGCAGATATATGATATAGTGTTCCGATCTTAATAGTATTTTGCATATATAAATGAAGAGTAAAGTTAAACTAATAAGTGCCGAGTTTGGTCAAGATATCTTGAAAAACAAAATGTTTTTTCATACAAAATCTTAATTTTCGACCGATCGATCCTATGGCAGATATATGAAATTGTAGTCCGATCCTAATAGGATTTTACATATATATGAGGAGTAAAGTAAAACTAATAAATGCCAAGTTTGGTCAAGACATCTTTAAAAACAAAATGTTATTTCACACAAAAACTTAATTTTCGACCGATCGATCCTATGGCAGACATATGATATAGTGGTCCGATCTTAATAGGATTTTGCATATATATGAGGAGTAAAGCAAAACTAATATATGCCGAGTTTGGTCAAGATATCTTGAAAAACAAAATGTTTTTCATAAAAACACTTAATATCTGACCGATCGATCCTATGGCAGCTGTATGATATAGTGTTCCGATCCTTATAGGATTTGCTTATATATGAGGAGTAAAGTAAAACTAATAAATGCCGAGTTTGGTCAAGATATCTTGAAAAACAAAATGTTTTTTCATAAAAAAACTTAATTTCCGACCGATCGATCCTATGGCAGCTATATGATATTGTGGTCCGATCTTAATAGGATTTTGCATATATATGAGGAACATAGTAAAACTAACAAATGTCGAGTTTGGTCAAGATATCTTAAAAACAAAATGTTTTTCATACAAAATCTAATATTTCGACCGATCGATCCTATGGTCCGATCCTTATAGGATTTTGCATATATATGAGGAGTAAAGTAAAACTAATAAATGCCGAGTTTGGTCAAGATAACTTGAAAAACAAAATGTTTTTACATAAAAAAACTTAATTTTCGACCGATCGATCCTATGGCAGCTGTATGATATAATGTTCCGATCCTTATAGGATTTTGCATATATATGAGGAGTAAAGTAAAACTAATAAATGCCGAGTTTGGTCAAGATATCTTGAAAAACAAAATGTTTTTTCATAAAAAAACTTAATTTCCGACCGATCGATCCTATGGCAGCTATATGATATTGTGGTCCGATCTAATAGGATTTTGCATATATATGAGGAGTAAAGTAAAACTAATAAATGCCGAGTATGGTCAAGATATCTTGAAAAACAAAATATTTTTACATAAAAGAACTTAATTTTCGACCGATCGATCCTATGGCAGATATATGATATTGTGGTCCGATCCTTATAGGATTTTGCATATATATGAGGAGTAAAGTAAAACTAGCAAATGTCGAGTTTGGTCAAGATATCTTTAAAAACAAAATGTTTTTTCACACAAAAACTTAATTTTCGACCGATCGATCCTATGGCAGACATATGATATTGTGGTCCGGTCCTTATAGGATTTTGCATATACATGAGGAGTAAAGTAAAAATAATAAATGCCGAGTTTGGTCAAGATATCTTAAAAAACAAAATGTTTTTCATAAAAAAACTTAATATCTGACCGATCGATCCTATGGCAGCTATATGATATTGTGATCCGATCTTAATAGGATTTTGCATATATATGAGGAACATAGTAAAACTAACAAATGTCGAGTTTGTTCAAGATATCTTAAAAACAAAATGTTTTTCATACAAAATCTTATATTTCGACCGATCGATCCTATGTTCCGATCCTTATAGGATTTTGCATATATATGAGGAGTAAAGTAAAACTAATAAATGCCGAGTATGGTCAAGATATCTTGAAAAACAAAATATTTTTACATAAAAGAACTTAATTTCCGACCGATCGATCCTATGGCAGCTATATGATATTGTGGTCCGATCTAATAGGATTTTGCATATATATGAGGAGTAAAGTAAAACTAATAAATGCCGAGTATGGTCAAGATATCTTGAAAAACAAAATATTTTTACATAAAAGAACTTAATTTTCGACCGATCGATCCTATGGCAGATATATGATATTGTGGTCCGATCCTTATAGGATTTTGCATATATATGAGGAGTAAAGTAAAACTAGCAAATGTCGAGTTTGGTCAAGATATCTTTAAAAACAAAATGTTTTTTCACACAAAAACTTAATTTTCGACCGATCGATCCTATGGCAGACATATGATATTGTGGTCCGATCTAATAGGATTTTGCATATATATGAGGAGTAAAGTAAAACTAATAAATGCCGAGTATGGTCAAGATATCTTGAAAAACAAAATATTTTTACATAAAAGAACTTAATTTTCGACCGATCGATCCTATGGCAGATATATGATATTGTGGTCCGATCCTTATAGGATTTTGCATATATATGAGGAGTAAAGTAAAACTAGCAAATGTCGAGTTTGGTCAAGATATCTTTAAAAACAAAATGTTTTTTCACACAAAAACTTAATTTTCGACCGATCGATCCTATGGCAGACATATGATATTGTGGTCCGGTCCTTATAGGATTTTGCATATACATGAGGAGTAAAGTAAAAATAATAAATGCCGAGTTTGGTCAAGATATCTTAAAAAACAAAATGTTTTTTCATAAAAAAACTTAATATCTGACCGATCGATCCTATGGCAGCTATATGATATTGTGATCCGATCTTAATAGGATTTTGCATATATATGAGGAACATAGTAAAACTAACAAATGTCGAGTTTGTTCAAGATATCTTAAAAACAAAATGTTTTTCATACAAAATCTTATATTTCGACCGATCGATCCTATGGTCCGATCCTTATAGGATTTTGCATATATATGAGGAGTAAAGTAAAACTAATAAATGCCGAGTATGGTCAAGATATCTTGAAAAACAAAATATTTTTACATAAAAGAACTTAATTTTCGACCGATCGATCCTATGGCAGCTGTATGATATAGTGTTCCGATCCTTATAGGATTTTGCTTATATATGAGGAGTAAAGTAAAACTAATAAATACCGAGTATGGTCAAGATGTCTTGAAAACCAAAATGTTTTTTTTCATAAAAAAACTTAATTTTCGAATGATCGATCCTATGGCAGCTATATGATATTGTAGTCCGATCTTAATAGGATTTTGCATATATATGAGGAACATAGTAAAACTAACAAATGTCGAGTTTGGTCAAGATATCTTAAAAACAAAATGTTTTTCATACAAAATCTTAATTTTCGGCCGATCGATCCTATGGCAGATATATGATATTGTGGTCCGATCTTTATAGGATTTTGCATATATATGAGGAGTAAGGTATAACTAATAAATGCCGAGTATGGTCAAGATATCTTGAAAAACAAAATGTTTTTACATAAAAGAACTTAATTTTCGACCGATCGATCCTATGGCAGCTGTATGATATAGTGTTCCGATCCTTATAGGATTTTGCTTATATATGAGGAGTAAAGTAAAACTAATAAATACCGAGTTTGGTCAAGATATCTTGAAAAACAAAATGTTTTTTCATAAAAAAACTTAATTTCCGACCGATCGGTCCTATGGCAGCTATATGATATTGTGGTCCGATCTTAATAGGATTTTGCATATATATGAGGAACATAGTAAAACTAACAAATGTCGAGTTTGGTCAAGATATCTTAAAAACAAAATGTTTTTCATACAAAATCTTATATTTCGACCGATCGATCCTATGGTCCGATACTTATAGGATATTGCATATATATGAGGAGTAAAGTAAAACTAATAAATGCCGAGTTTGGTCAAGATATCTTGAAAAACAAAATGTTTTTACATAAAAAAACTTAATTTTCGACCAATCGATCCTATGGCAGCTGTATGATATAATGTTCCGATCCTTATAGGATTTTGCATATATATGAGGAGTAAAGTAAAACTAATAAATGCCGAGTTTGGTCAAGATATCTTGAAAAACAAAATGTTTTTTCATAAAAAAACTTAATTTCCGACCGATCGATCCTATGGCAGCTATATGATATTGTGGTCCGATCTAATAGGATTTTGCATATATATGAGGAGTAAAGTAAAACTAACAAATGTCGAGTTTGGTCAAGATATCTTGAAAAACAAAATGTTTTTTCATACAAAATCTTAATTTTCGACCGATCGATCCTATGGCAGATATATGATATTGTGGTCCGATCCTTATAGGATTTTGCATATATATGAAGAGTAAAGTAAAACTAATATATGCCGAGTTTGGTCAAGATATCTTAAAAACAGAATGTTTTTCATACAAAATCTTAGTTTTCGACCGATCGATCCTATGGCAGATATATGATATTGTGGTCCGATCCTTATAGGATTTTGCATATATATGAGGAGTAAAGTAAAACTAATAAATGCCGAGTTTGATCAAGATATCTTGAAAAACAAAATGTTTTTTCATAAAAAACTTAATTTTCGACCGATCGATCCTATGGCAGCTATATGATATAGTGGTCCGATCTTAATAGGATTTTGCATATATATGACGAGTAAAGTAAAACTAATAAAAACAAAATGTTTTTTCATAAAAAAACTTAATTTTCGTATGATCGATCCTATGGCAGCTATATGATATTGTGGTCCGATCTTAATATGATTTTGTATTTATATGAGGAACATAGTAAAACTAACAAATGTCGAGTTTGGTAAAGATATGTTAAAAACAAAATGTTTTTCATACAAAATCTTAATTTTCGACCGGTCGATCCTATGGCAGATATATGATATTGTGGTCCGATCCTTATAGGATTTTGCATATATATGAAGAGTAAAGCAAAACTAATATATGCCGAGTTTGGTCAAGATATCTTAAAAACAAAATGTTTTTCATACAAAATCTTAATTTTCGACCGATCGATCCTATGGCAGATATATGAAATTGTAGTCCGATCCTAATAGGATTTTGCATATATATGAGGAGTAAAGTAAAACTAACAAATGCCGAGTTTGGTCAAGATATCTTGAAAAACAAAATGTTTTTTCATAAAAAAATTTCCGAGCGATCGATCCTATGGCAGCTATATGATATTGTGGTCCGATCTAATAAATTTTGCATATATATGAGGAGTAAAGTAAAACTAATAAATGCCGAGTTTGGTCAAGATATCTTGAAAAACAACATGTTTTTACATAAAAAAACTTAATTTTCGACCGATCGATCCTATGGCAGCTATGTGATATAGTGGTCCGATCTTAATAGGATTTTGCATATATATGACGAGTAAAGTAAAACTAATAAATGCCGAGTTTGGTCAAGATATATTAACAAACAAAATGTTTTTTTCATAAAAAAACTTAATTTTCGAATGATCGATCCTATGGCAGCTATATGATATTGTGGTCCGATCTTAATAGGATTTTGTATTTATATGAGGAACATAGTAAAACTAACAAATGTCGAGTTTGGTCAAGATATGTTAAAAACAAAATGTTTTTCATACAAAATCTTAATTTTCGACCGGTCGATCCTATGGCAGATATATGATATTGTGGTCCGATCCTTATAGGATTTTGCATATATATGAAGAGTAAAGCAAAACTAATATATGCCGAGTTTGGTCAAGATATCTTAAAAACAAAATGTTTTTCATACAAAATCTTAATTTTCGACCGATCGATCCTATGGCAGATATATGAAATTGTAGTCCGATTATAATAGGATTTTACATATATATAAGGAGTAAAGTAAAACTAATAAATGCCAAGTTTGGTCAAGATATCTTTAAAAACAAAATGTTTTTGCACACAAAAACTTAATTTTCGACAGGTCGATCCCATGGCATATAAATGATATTGTGGTCCGATCTTAATAGGATTTCGCATATATATGAGGAGCATAGAAAAACTAACAAATGCCGAGTTTGCTCAAGATATCATGAAAAACAAAATGTTTTTTTATACAAAAACTTAATTTACGACCGATCGATCCTATAGTAAAACTAACAAATGTCGAGTTTGGTCAAGATATCTTAAAAACAAAATGTTTTTCATACAAAATCTTAATTTTCGACCGATCGATCCTATGGCAGCTATATGATATTGTGGTCCGATTTTAATAGGATTTGCATATATATGAGGAACGTAGAAAAACTAACAAATGTCGAGTTTGGTCAAGATATCTTGAAAAACAAAATGTTTTTTCACACAAAATCTTAATTTTCGACCGGTCGATCCTATGGCAGATATATGATATTGTGGTCCGATCCTTATAGGATTTTGCATATATATGAGGAGTAAAGTAAAAGTAATTAATGCCGAGTTTGGTCAAGATATCTTTAAAAACAAAATGTTTTTTCACACAAAAACTTAATTTTCGACCGATCGATCTTATGGCAGACATATGATTTTGTGGTCCGATCCTTATAGGATTTTGCATATATATGAGGAGTAAAGTAAAACTAATAAATGCCGAGTTTGGTCAAGATATCTTGAAAAACAAAATGTTTTTTCATAAAAAAACTTAATTTCCGACCGATCGATCCTATGGCAGCTATATGATATTGTGGTCCGATTTAATAGGATATTGCATATATATGAGGAACGTAGTAAAACTAACAAATGTCGAGTTTGGTCAAGATATCTTGAAAAACAAAATGTTTTTCATACAAAATCTTAATTTTCGACCGATCGATCCTATGGCAGATATATAATATTGTGGTCCGATCCTTATAAGATTTTGCATGTATATGAGGAGTAAAGTAAAACTAATAAATGCCGAGTTTGGTCAAGATATCTTGAAAAACAAAATGTGTTTTCATAAAAAAACTTAATTTTCGACCGATCGATCCTATGGCAGCTTTATGATATTATGGTCCGATCTCAATAGGATTTTGCATATATATGAGGAACATAGTAAAACTAACAAATGTCGAGTTTGGTCAAGATATCTTGAAAAACAAGTATTTTTTATACAAAAACTTAATTTTCGACCTATCGATCCTATGGCAGCAATATAATATTGTGGTCCGATCTTAATAATATTTTGCATATATATGAGGAGTAAAGTAAAACTAATAAATGCCGAGTTTGGTCATGATATCTTAAAAAATAAAATGTTTTTTATACAATAACTTCATTTTCGACAGGTCGATCCCATGGCATATAAATGATATTGTGGTCCGATCTTAATAGGATTTCGCATATATATGAGGAGCATAGAAAAAGTAACAAATGCCGAGTTTGCTCAAGATATCATAAAAACAAAATGTTTTTTTATACAAAAACTTAATTTACGACCGATCGATCATATAGTAAAACTAATAAATGTCGAGTTTGGTCAAGATATCTTAAAAACAAAATGTTTTTCATACAAAATCTTAATTTCGACCGATCGATCCTATGGCAGATATATGATATTGTGGTCCGATCCTTATTGGATTTTGCATATATATGAGGAGTAAAGTAAAACTAATAAATGGCCAGTTTTGTCAAGATATCTTGAAAAACAAAATGTTTTTTCATAAAAAAACTTAATTTCCGACCGATCGATCCTATGTCAGCTATATGATATTGTGGTCCGATTTTAATAGCATTTTGCATATATATGAGGAACGTAGAAAAACTAACAAATGTCGAGTTTGGTCAAGATATCTTGAAAAACAAATTTTTTCATACAAAATCTTAATTTTCGACCGATCGATCCTATGGCAGATATATGATATTGTGGTCCGATCCTTATAGGATTTTGCATATATATGAAGAGTAGAGTAAAACTAATATATGCCGAGTTTGGTCAAGATATCTTAAAAACAAAATGTTTTTTATACAAAATCTTTGTTTTCGACCGATCGATCCTATGGCAGATATATGATATTGTGGTCCGATCCTTATAGGATTTTGCATATATGAGGAGTAAAGTAAAACTAATAAATGCCGAGTTTGGTCAAGATATCTTGAAACACAAAATGTTTTTTCATAAAAAAACTTAATTTTCGACCGATCGATCCTATGGCAGCTTTTTGATATTATGATCCGATCTTAATAGGATTTTGCATATATATGAGGAGTAAAGTAAAAGTAATTAATGCCGAGTTTGGTCAAGATATATTGAAAAACAAAATGTTTTTTCATAAAAAAACTTAATATCTGACCGATCGATCCTATGGCAGCTATATGATATTGCGGTCCGATCTTAATAGGATTTTGCATATATATGAGGAACATAGTAAAACTAACAAATGTCGAGTTTGGTCAAGATATCTTAAAAACAAAATGCTTTTCATACAACATCTTAATTTTCGACCGACCGATCCTATGGCAGATATATGATATTGTGGTCCGATCCTTATAGGATTTTGCATATATATGAGGAGTATAGTAAAACTAATAAATGCCGAGTTTGGTCAGTTATCTTGAAAAACAAAATGTTTTTACATAAAAAAACTTAATTTTCGACCGATCGATCCTATGGCAGCTGTATGATCTAGTGTTCCGATCCTTATAGGATTTTGCATATATATGAGGAGTAAAGTAAAACTAATAAATGCCGAGTTTGGTCAAGATATCTTGAAAAACAAAATGTTTTTTCATAAAAAAACTTAATTTCCGACCGATCGATCCTATGGCAGCTATATGATATTGTGGTCCGATCTTAATAGGATTTTGCATATATATGAGGAACATAGTAAAACTAACAAATGTCGAGTTTGGTCAAGATATCTTGAAAAACAAAATGTATTTTCATACAAAATCTTAATTTTCGACCGATCTATCCTATGTCAGCTATATGATATAGTGTTCCGATCTTAATAGGATTTTGCATATATATGAGGAGTAAAGTAAAACTAATAAATGCCGAGTTTGGTCATGATATCTTAAAAAATAAAATGTTTTTTATACAAAAACTTCATTTTCGACAGGTCGATCCCATGGCAGCTATATGATAAAGTGGTCCGATCTTAATAGGATTTTACATATATTATACAAAAACTTAAATTTCGGCCGATCGTTCCTATGGCAGCTATATGATATAGTGGTCCGATCTTAATAGGATTTTGCATATATATGAGGAGTAAAGTAAAACTAATAAATGCCGAGTTTGGTCAAGATATCTTGAAAAATAAAATGTTTTTTTATACAAAAACTTCATTTTCGACAGGTCGATCCCATGGCATATAAATGATATTGTGGTCCGATCTTAATAGGATTTCGCATATATATGAGGAGCATAGAAAAACTAACAAATGCCGAGTTTGCTCAAGATATCATGAAAAACAAAATGTTTTTTTATACAAAAAACTTAATTTACGACCGATCGATCATATAGTAAAACTAATAAATGTCGAGTTTGGTCAAGATATCTTAAAAACAAATGTTTTTCATACAAAATCTTAATTTTCGACCGATCGATCCTATGGCAGATATATGATATTGTGGTCCGATCCTTATTGGATTTTGCATATATATGAGGAGTAAAGTAAAACTAATAAATGCCGAGTTTGGTCAAGATATCTTAAAAACAAAATGTTTTTCATAAAAAAACTTAATTTTCGACCGATCGATCCTATCGCAGATATATGATATAGTGTTCCGATCTTTATAGAATTTTGCATATATATGAGGAGTAAAGTAAAACTAATAAATGGCCAGTTTTGTCAAGATATCTTGAAAAACAAAATGTTTTTTCATAAAAAAACTTAATTTCCGATCGATCGATCCTATGGCAGCTATATGATATTGTGGTCCGATTTTAATAGCATTTTGCATATATATGAGGAACGTAGAAAAACTAACAAATGTCGAGTTTGGTCAAGATATCTTGAAAAACAAATTGTTTTTTCATACAAAATCTTAATTTTCGACCGATCGATCCTATGGCAGATATATGATATTGTGGTCCGATCCTTTTAGGATTTTGCATATATATGAAGAGTAGAGTAAAACTAATATATGCCGAGTTTGGTCAAGATATCTTAAAAACAAAATGTTTTTTATACAAAATCTTTGTTTTCGACCGATCGATCCTATGGCAGATATATGATATTGTGGTCCGATCCTTATAGGATTTTGCATATATGAGGAGTAAAGTAAAACTAATAAATGCCGAGTTTGGTCAAGATATCTTGAAAAACAAAATGTTTTTTCATAAAAAAACTTAATTTTCGACTGATCGATCCTATGGCAGCTTTATGATATTATGGTCCGATCTTAATAGGATTTTGCATATATATGAAGAGTAAAGTAAAAGTAATTAATGCCGAGTTTGGTCAAGATATATTGAAAAACAAAATGTTTTTTCATAAAAAAACTTAATATCTGACCGATCGATCCTATGGCAGCTATATGATATTGCGGTCCGATCTTAATAGGATTTTGCATATATATGAGGAACATAGTAAAACTAACAAATGTCGAGTTTGGTCAAGATATCTTAAAAACAAAATGCTTTTCATACAACATCTTAATTTTCGACCGACCGATCCTATGGCAGATATATGTTATTGTGGTCCGATCTTTATAGGATTTTGCATATATATGAGGAGTAAAGTAAAACTAATAAATGCCGAGTTTGGTCAGTTATCTTGAAAAACAAAATGTTTTTACATAAAAAAACTTATTTTTCGACCGATCGATCCTATGGCAGCTGTATGATCTAGTGTTCCGATCCTTATAGGATTTTGCATATATATGAGGAGTAAAGTAAAACTAATAAATGCCGAGTTTGGTCAAGATATCTTGAAAAACAAAATGTTTTTTCATAAAAAAACTTAATTTCCGACCGATCGATCCTATGGCAGCTATATGATATTGTGGTCCGATCTTAATAGGATTTTGCATATATATGAGGAACATAGTAAAACTAACAAATGTCGAGTTTGGTCAAGATATCTTGAAAAACAAAATGTATTTTCATACAAAATCTTAATTTTCGACCGATCTATCCTATGTCAGCTATATGATATAGTGTTCCGATCTTAATAGGATTTTGCATATATATGGAGAGTAAAGTAAAACTAATAAATGCAGAGTTTGGTCAAGATATCTTCAAAAACAAAATGTTTTTTTATACAAAAACTTAATTTTAGACCGATCGATTCTATGGCAGATATATGGATTTTGCATATATATGAGGAGTAAAGTAAAGCTAATAAATGCCGAGTTTGGTCATGATATCTTAAAAAATAAAATGTTTTTTTATACAAAAACTTCATTTTCGACAGGTCGATCCCATGGCAGCTATATGATAAAGTGGTCCGATCTTAATAGGATTTTACATATATTATACAAAAACTTAAATTTCGGCCGATCGTTCCTATGGCAGCTATATGATATAGTGGTCCGATCTTAATAGGATTTTGCATATATATGAGGAGTAAAGTAAAACTAATAAATGCCGAGTTTGGTCAAGATATCTTGAAAAACAAAATGTTTTTTCATAAAAAAACTTAATTTTCGACCGATCGATCCTATGGCAGATATATGATATTGTGGTCCGATCTTAATTGGATTTCGCATATATATGAGGAGCATAGAAAAACTAACAAATGCCGAGTTTGCTCAAGATATCATGAAAAACAAAATGTTTTTTATACAAAAACTTAATTTACGACCGATCGATCCTATGGCAGCTATATGATATAGTGTTCCGATCTTAATAGGATTTTGCATATATATGAGGAGTAAAGAAAAACTAATAAATGCCGAGTTTGGTCAAGATGTCTTCAAAAACAAAATGTTTTTTTATACAAAAACTTAATTTTAGACCGATCGATTCTATGGCAGATATATGGATTTTGCATATATATGAGGAGTAAAGTAAAACTAACAAATGCCGAGGTTGGTAAAGATATCTTGAAAAACAAAATGTTTTTCATAAAAAAACTTAATTTTCGACCGATCGATCCTATGGCAGCTTTATGATATAGTGGTCCGATCTCAATAGGATTTCGCATATATATGAGGAGCATAGAAAAACTAACAAATGACGAGTTTGCTCAAGATATCATGAAAAGCAAAATGTTTTTTCATACAAAAACTTAATTTTCGACCGATCGATCCTATGGCAGCTATATGATATAGTGGTCCGATCTTAATAGGATTTTGCATATATATGAGGGGTTAAGTAAAACTAATAAATGCCGAGTTTGGTGAAGATATCTTGAAAAATAAAATGTTTTTTCATACAATAACTTAATTTTCGACCGATCGATCCTATGGCAGCTATATGATATAGTGGTCCGATCTTAATAGGATTTTGCATATATATGAGGAGTAAAGTACAAGTAGTAAATTTCGAGTTTGTTCAAGATATCTTGAAAAACAAAATGTTTTTTTAAGCAAAAACTTAATTTTCGACCGATTGATCCTATGGCAGCTATATGATATAGTGGTCCGATCTTAATAGGATTTTGCATATATATGGAGAGTAAAGTAAAACTAATAAATGCCGAGTTTGGTCAAGATATCTTGAAAAACAAAATGTTTTTACATAAAAAAACTTAATTTTCGACCAATCGATCCTATGGCAGCTGTATGATATAATGTTCCGATCCTTATAGGATTTTGCATATATATGAGGAGTAAAGTAAAACTAATAAATGCCGAGTTTGGTCAAGATATCTTTAAAAACAAAATGTTTTTTTATACAAAAACTTAATTTTAGACCGATCGATTCTATGGCAGATATATGGATTTTGCATATATATCAGGAGTAAAGTAGAAGTAGTAAATTTCGAGTTTGTTCAAGATATCATGAAAAACAAAATGTTCTTTCATACAAAAACTTAATTTTCGACCGATTGATCCTATGGCAGCTATATGATATGGTGGTCCGATCTTAATAGGATTTTGCATATATATGAGGGGTTAAGTAAAACTAATAATTGCCGAGTTTGGTGAAGATATCTTGAAAAATAAAATGTTTTTTCATACAAAAACTTAATTTTCGACCAATCTATCCTATGTCAGCTATATGATATAGTGGTCCGATCTTAATAGGATTTTGCATATATATGAGGGGTTAAGTAAAACTAATAATTGCCGAGTTTGGTGAAGATATCTTGAAAAATAAAATGTTTTTTCATACAAAACTTAATTTTCGACCAATCTATCCTATGTCAGCTATATGATATAGTTCTTAATGGGATTTTGCATATATATGGAGAGTAAAGTAAAACTAATAAATTTGCGAGTTTGGTCAAGATATCTTCAAAAACAAAATGTTTTTTTATACAAAAACTTAATTTTAGACCGATCGATTCTATGGCAGATATATGGATTTTGCATATCTATTAGGAGTAAAGTAAAACTAATAAATGCCGAGGTTGGTCAAGATATCTTGAAAAGCAAAATGTTTTTTCATAAAAAAACTTAATTTTCGAACGATTGATCCTATGGCAGCTATATGATCTAGTGATTCGATCTTAATAGGATGTTGCGTAGTAAAGTAAAACTAATAAATGCCGATTTCGGTCAAGATATCTTCAAAAACAAAGTGGCAGATATATGATATTGTGGTCCGATCTTAATAGGATTTTGAATATAACACACAAAAACTTAAATTTCGACTGATCGTTCCTATGGCAGTTATTTATTTATTTATTAATGGTCGACAAAACGAGTGTCTTCCTCATTATTCAATAGATTATACAATAGAATTTTATGCTAAAAGCCTAGTTAAAGGATACAATTTTCTAAATAGCATCAGTCCGGCCAGCTGTGCCCCTTTTCACAGCTAATTTTGTCAGTGACGCTATTAGAGCCTACATCTAAGCAGAAGGTTGTAAGTAGGAAAAAAGTGTTCTCAAGTAACATTAAAATAATTTTAATTTGCTATATTAATAAAGAAAATACAATAAATAGGAAAAATGAAAGTAAGAAGATTGTTAATAAAGTAAAGCAATGTAAGTAAGATAAAGAGTGTAAAGTAGATAGGACAGAGAGAAAAGTAATGGAAAATCACCGACCCGGTGGGGGAAAATTTTTCAGCCTGTCCGGCAAGCTATGCCCCTGCTCATAGCTGGGAATGGTCAGCGACTTCCCGAAGGTATCCTGAAAGCAACGATTTTATTAGGGGTAGAGACAGTTCGGTAGAGAAAACGTGATGCAAACTATTACAATTTTTACCTAGCACGCGAAAAGGATTGTGCATAGCGTAGTCTGTTGTGCACGTAGATAGTAAAAAGGGGCGATAATTTCTGGTTGGTCTAGCCGGAACAGAGAATTGAAGACGCCCTAGCAGAAAAGGAAAATCTATGTCGCCAATAATCAACTTATGTAGAAGGAGAATTGTCCTACGGTTGGTTAACGACGGAAGGTTGAGAAGAAGCAGTTGTTGGAGTAGGACGGCAACCGAAGATTAGGGTCCCAATTTAAACCTCGTAAGGCAAAAAGCAGAAATTGCTTCTAAACAGATTCAATACGATCCTGGCTGTTGTTATACTGTGGAGACCAGATGCAAGAGCAGTATTCAAGGATAGGGCGAACAAGAGAGATGTACAGAAGTTTTGTTATAAAAGGATCGTTAAACTTTTTAGACTATCGTTTAATGAATCCAAGTACACCTTTTGCCTCATTAACGATGGTATCTATGTGAAGATTGAAACAGAGTTTAGAATCAAAAATTACGCCTAGATCCTTAACTGTTAGTATACGTTGCAAAGGGATATTGTCGATTGTATAACTGACAAGATAAGGTGTAGTACGATTAAAAGTCATAAACATACACCTTCAACAGTTTAGATGCAATTGATTGGCCGAACACCATAGTTGCATAGCGTTCAAATCGTCTTGTAGACGAGAATGATGTAGGGGATTAGTGTGTGATAGAAAAAGTTTGACATCGTCCGCATACATGAGTACACGGGCATGTGATATAACAGAGGGGAGATCATTTATAAAAAGAGTAAAGAGTAAAGGTCCAAGATGACTACCTTGAGGAACACCAGAAGTAACGTGAACCCGTTTAGAGGTAGTCAGCCTCAGCATTGCTCTTTGGGTCCTACCTTTTAAATAAGAATTAATCCAAAGCAGAAGAGACAGGGGGAAACCTATTCGGTCAAGTTTAAAAAGTAAAATGTCATGGTGCACAGAGTCAAACGCCTTACTGAAGTCAGTGTAAATGACATCAGTTTGCATTTCGAAAGGAAAGCATCGTTTACCAAGGAAGTAAACTCAAGCAGATTGGTCGTAGTTGACCGATTCTTTACGAATCCATGTTGGACAGGGGAAACAACTGATTTGCAGAAATGCTGCAAATTCGAAGTGATTATTTTTTCAAATAATTTAGGAATAGCGGACAGTTTTGCAATGCCCCTGTAATTTCGTATATCAGACTTCCCACCTTTCTTGTGAAGAGGAATGATATAAGATTCTTTCCAAAGAGATGGAAAGACAGAAGTTTCAAGGGATAGATTAAAAAGCTTTAGCAATGGATAAAGAAGGGAAGAACTACACTCCTTGAGTAGACAACTAGGAATATTGTCCGGCCCAGGAGAGTAAGAAGACTTTAAAGAGTTTATAGCTGATAGGAGAGAGGAGTGTGAAATAATTAGAGGAGGTATATAACTTGCGGAAGAAATAGTATAAGGGTAAGCATTAGTATTAGGACAGACTGAAGAGTAAGTTGATTGGAAAAAATTAGCAAAGAGGTTAGCAGAATCAGTGTCATTGCTAGCTTTATCCAAGCCAAGAAAAAAAGAATATGGCAAACTTGAAGATTTACGCTTCAAGTTTAAACTTATAAAACTGTCTCGGATTTCGGGTAAATTGTCTTTTACAACGTGTTAGATAATTCTCATAGCATTGAGAATTAAGAAGAAAGAAGTTCGACTTGGCTATGGAATATTTAGCCAAGTCTGTACACGAACCAGACTTTTTAAACTTTTTAAAATATTTGGATTTTACATTTTTAGATGTGATAATCTGGTAGTAAACCAGGGTGGTTTTGAAAAAGTAGTCGAAGGAATTGACTTAGGAATACACACATCTAAGAGGGAGATTAGGGTGATGTAAAAAAAATTAATGGCTGTATTCATATCAACTGAGTCATATAAGAAAGACCAATCGGTTGAATAAATAAGCTGATTCAGCAAAGAATAATTTCCTTTGCGAAAGCAATAGCGGGGCTTATTGGCTGATGAGCACGAAATGAAAGGATTACAATTTAGCATTGCAATCTCTAAAGTTGGATGATAGACATCCTCAGGAAGAGATAAAGAAGGGGACCTAGACACATTAGAAATATGGTAGTCGTTAACAAATACAAGGTCAAGTGTTCTGATCAAATGATTAGAAATTGAATTGATTTGAAACAACGAAAGATCAAGCATGCAGTCTATAAAATCGTGCTGTGCTGAGGGCAGTAGATAATTTTTGGCAGTAAATAATGACCAAGAGATGTTGGGCAAATTAAAATCACCCAACACCATAAATAGGTCACTATCACGCACGTGTGAAGAAACTTCTTTAATACAAGTAATATGTTTCATATAAACTTGAATATCAGAAGAAGGAGGGACATAAGAGCATGTTACATAGACATTCCGTGTAGGAAAAGACACCTTAACTGAGACAATCTCAGCGTCAGTAGGCGTACTAAAACAGAAAAGTTCAGACTGGAGAGTGGCTTTAACGGCAATTAACACCCCACCACCTCGAGTCGGCCGATCATTTCTATACAAAATAAAGTTATTTGATAAAATCTCAAAATCAGATATGGTTGAGTTCAACCATGTTTCTGAAAATGCTATTATATCCGAATTGAAGGAAGTGCTGGCCATGAAAAGATTTTTAAGTTTTGAAATAAGACCTCTAACATTCTGATAATGAATAAAGATTTGGTAAGAAGATGCAGCTAGGCAGTTATATGATATTGTGGTCCGATCCTTATAGGATTTTGCATATATATGAGGAGTAAAGTAAAACTAATAAATGCCGAGGTTGGTCAAGATATCTTGAAAAACAAAATGTTTTTCATAAAAAAACTTAATTTTCGGACGATCGATCCTATGGCAGCTATATGATATTGTGGTCCGATCTTAATAGGATTTGGCATATATATGAGGAGTAAAGTAAAACTAATAAAAGACGAGTTTGGTCAAGATATCTTGAAAACCAAAATGTTTTTTCATAAAAAAACTTAATTTTCGGACGATCGATCCTATGGCAGCTATATGATATTGTGGTCCGATCTTAATAGGATTTTGCATATATATGAGGAGTAAAGTAAAACTAATAAATGCCGAGTTTTGTCAAGATATCTTGAAAACCAAAATGTTTTTTCATAAAAAAACTTAATTTTCGGACGATCGATCCTATGGCAGCTATATGATATTGTGGTCCGATCTTAATAGGATTTGGCATATATATGAGGAGTAAAGTAAAACTAATAAATGACGAGTTTGGTCAAGATATCTTGAAAAGCAAAATGTTTTTTCATACAAAAACTTAATTTTCGACCGACAGATCCTATGGCAGCTATATGATATAGTGGTCCGATCTTAGTAGGATTTGCATATATCATACAAAAACTTAAATTTCGACCGATCGTTCCTATGGCAGCTATATGATACAGTGGTCCGATCTTAATAGGATTTGCATATATATGAGGGGTAAAGTAAAACTAATAAATGCCAAGTTTGGTCAAGATATCTTGAAAAGCAAAATGTTTTTTTCATACAAAAACTTAATTTACGACCGATCGATCCTATGGCAGCTATATGATATAGTGATCCGATCCTAATAGGATTTTGCATATATCATACAAAAACTTAATTTTTGACCGATCGATCCTATTGCAGATATATGATATTGTGGTCCGATCCTTATAGGATTTTGCATATATATGAGGAGTAAAGTAAAACTAATAAATGCCGAGGTTGGTCAAGATATCTTGAAAAACAAAATGTTTTTTCATAAAAAAACTTAATTTTCGAACGATTGATCCTATGGCAGCTATATGATCTAGTGTTCCGATCTTAATAGGATTTTGCGTAGTAAAGTATAACTAATAAATGCCGATTTCGGTCAAGATATCTTCAAAAACAAAATGGCAGCTATATGATAAAGTGGTCCGATCTTAATAGGATTTTGCATATATCATACAAAAACTTAAATTTCGACTGATAGTTCCTATTGCAGTTATATGATATTGTGGTCCGATCTTAATAGGATTTTGCTTATATATGAGGAGCATAGTAAAACTATAAAATGCCGAGTTTGGTCAAGATATCTTGAAAAACAAAATGTTCTTTCATACAAAAACTTAATTTTCGACCGATCGATCCTATGGCAGATATATGATATTGTGGTCCGATCCTTATAGGATTTTGCATATATATGAGGAGTAAAGTAAAACTAATAAATTCCGAGGTTGGTCAAGATATCTTGAAAAACAAAATGTTTTTCATAAAAAAACTTAATTTTCGAACGATTGATCCTATGGCAGCTATATGATCTAGTGTTCCGATCTTAATAGGATTTTGCGTAGTAAAGTAAAACTAATAAATGCCGATTTCGGTCAAGATATCTTCAAAAAAAAATGGCAGCTATATGATAAAGTGGTCCGATCTTAATAGGATTTTGCATATATCATACAAAATTTAAATTTCGACCGATCGTTCCTATGCCAGCTATATGATATAGTGGTCCGATCTTAAAAGGATTTTGCATATATATGAGGAGTAAAGTAAAATTAATAAATACCGAGTTTGTTCAAAATATCTTGAAAAACAAAATGTTTTTTCATACAATAACTTAATTTACGACCGATCGATCCTATGGCAGCTATATGATATTGTGGTCCGATCCTTATAGGATTTTGCATATATATGAGGAGTAAAGTAAAACTAATAAATGCCGAGGTTGGTCAAGATATCTTGAAAAACAAAATGTTTTTCATAAAAAAACTTAATTTCGAACGATCGATCCTATGGCAGCTATATGATATAGTGTTGCGATCTTAATAGGATTTTGCATATATATGGAGAGTAAAGTAAAGCTAAAAAACGCCTAGTTTGGTCAAGATATCATGAAAAACAAAATGTTTTTTTATACAAAAACTTAATTTTCGACCGATCGATCCTATGTCAGCTATATGATATAGTGTTCCGATCCTAATAGGATTTTGCATATATCATACAAAAAATTAATTTTCGACCGATCGATCCTATGGCAGATATATGATATTGTGGTCCGATCCTAATAGGATTTTGCATATATCATACAAAAACTTAATTTTGACCGATCGATCCTATTGCAGATATATGATATTGTGGTCCGATCCTTATAGGATTTTGCATATATATGAGGAGTAAAGTAAAACTAATAAATGCCGAGGTTGGTCAAGATATCTTGAAAAACAAAATGTTTTTTCATAAAAAAACTTAATTTTCGGACGATCGATCCTATGGCAGCTATATGATATTGTGGTCCGATCTTAATAGGATTTGGCATATATATGAGGAGTAAAGTAAAACTAATAAAAGACGAGTTTGGTCAAGATATCTTGAAAACCAAATGTTTTTTTCATAAAAAAACTTAATTTTCGGACGATCGATCCTATGGCAGCTATATGATATTGTGGTCCGATCTTAATAGGATTTTGCATATATATGAGGAGTAAAGTAAAACTAATAAATGCCGAGTTTTGTCAAGATATCTTGAAAACCAAAATGTTTTTTCATAAAAAAACTTAATTTTCGGACGATCGATCCTATGGCAGCTATATGATATTGTGGTCCGATCTTAATAGGATTTGGCATATATATGAGGAGTAAAGTAAAACTAATAAATGACGAGTTTGGTCAAGATATCTTGAAAAGCAAAATGTTTTTTCATACAAAAACTTAATTTTCGACCGACAGATCCTATGGCAGCTATATGATATAGTGGTCCGATCTTAGTAGGATTTTGCATATATCATACAAAACTTAAATTTCGACCGATCGTTCCTATGGCAGCTATATGATACAGTGGTCCGATCTTAATAGGATTTTGCATATATATGAGGGGTAAAGTAAAACTAATAAATGCCAAGTTTGGTCAAGATATCTTGAAAAGCAAAATGTTTTTTCATACAAAAACTTAATTTACGACCGATCGATCCTATGGCAGCTATATGATATAGTGATCCGATCCTAATAGGATTTTGCATATATCATACAAAAACTTAATTTTTGACCGATCGATCCTATTGCAGATATATGATATTGTGGTCCGATCCTTATAGGATTTTGCATATATATGAGGAGTAAAGTAAAACTAATAAATGCCGAGGTTGGTCAAGATATCTTGAAAAACAAAATGTTTTTTCATAAAAAAACTTAATTTTCGAACGATTGATCCTATGGCAGCTATATGATCTAGTGTTCCGATCTTAATAGGATTTTGCGTAGTAAAGTAAAACTAATAAATGCCGATTTCGGTCAAGATATCTTCAAAAAAAAATGGCAGCTATATGATAAAGTGGTCCGATCTTAATAGGATTTTGCATATATCATACAAAATTTAAATTCGACCGATCGTTCCTATGCCAGCTATATGATATAGTGGTCCGATCTTAAAAGGATTTTGCATATATATGAGGAGTAAAGTAAAATTAATAAATACCGAGTTTGTTCAAAATATCTTGAAAAAACAAAATGTTTTTTCATACAATAACTTAATTTACGACCGATCGATCCTATGGCAGCTATATGATATTGTGGTCCGATCCTTATAGGATTTTGCATATATATGAGGAGTAAAGTAAAACTAATAAATGCCGAGGTTGGTCAAGATATCTTGAAAAACAAAATGTTTTTTCATAAAAAAAACTTAATTTCGAACGATCGATCCTATGGCAGCTATATGATATAGTGTTGCGATCTTAATAGGATTTTGCATATATATGGAGAGTAAAGTAAAGCTAAAAAACGCCTAGTTTGGTCAAGATATCATGAAAAACAAAATGTTTTTTTATACAAAAACTTAATTTTCGACCGATCGATCCTATGTCAGCTATATGATATAGTGTTCCGATCCTAATAGGATTTTGCATATATCATACAAAAAATTAATTTTCGACCGATCGATCCTATGGCAGATATATGATATTGTGGTCCGATCCTTATAGGATTTTGCATATATATGAGGAGTAAAGTAAAACTAATAAATGCCGAGTTTGGTCAAGATATCTTCTAGAACAAAATGTTTTTTCATACAAAAACTTAATTTTCGACCGATCGATCCTATGGCAGATATATGATATTTTGGTCCGATCCTAATAGGATTTTGCATATATATGAGGAGTAAAGTAAAACTAATAAATGCCGAGTTTGGTCAAGATATCTTGAAAACCAAAATCTTTTTCATAAAAAACTTAATTTTCGGGCGATCGATCCTATGGCAGCTATATGACATTGTGGTCCGATCTTAATAGGATTTTGCATATATATGAGGAGCATAGTAAAACTAATAAATGCCGAGATTGGTCAAGATATCTTGAAAACCAAAATGTTTTTTCATAAAAAAACGTATTTTTCGGACGATCGATCCTATGGCAGCTATATGATATTGTGGTCCGATCTTAATAGGATTTTTCATATATATGAGGAGCATAGTAAAACTAATAAATGAAAAGTTTGGTCAAGATATCTTGAAAAGCGAAATGTTTTTTTTATACAAAAACTTAATTTTCGACCGACCGATCCTATGGCAGCTATATGATATAGTGTTCCGATCTTAATAGGATCTTGCATATATATGAAGAGTAAAGTAAAACTAAAAAATGCCGAGTTTGGTCAAGATATCTTGAAAAGAAAATGTTTTTTCATACAAAAACTTAATTTTCGACCGATCGATCCTATGGCAGCTATATGATATAGTGGTCCGATCCTAATAGGATTTTGCATATATCATACAAAAACTTAATTTTCGACCGATCGATCCTATTGCAGATATATGATATTGTGGTCCGATCCTTATAGGATTTTGCATATATATGAGGAGTAAAGTAAAACTAATAAATGCCGAGGTTGGTCAAGATATCTTGAAAAACAAAATGTTTTTCATAAAAAACTTAATTTTCGAACGATTGACCCTATAGTAGCTATATGATATTGTGGTCCGATCTTAATAGGATTTTGCATATATATGAGGAGCATAGTAAAACTAAAAAATGCCGAGTTTGGTCAAGATATCATGAAAAACAAATGTTTTTTCATACAAAAACTTAATTTATGACCGATCGATCCTATGGCAGCTATATGATATAGTGGTCCGGTCTAAATAGGATTTTGCATATATCATACAAAAACTTAAATTTCGACTGATCGATCCGATGGCAGCTATATGATATAGTGTTCCGATCTTAATAGGATTTTGCATATATATGAGGAACATAGTAAAACTAACAAATGTCGAGTTTGGTCAAGATATCTTGAAAAACAAAATGTTTTTCATACAAAAACTTATTTTTCGACCGATCGATCCTATGTCTGCTATATGATATAGTGTTCCGATCTTAATAGGATTTGCATATATATGGAGAGTAAAGTAAAACTAATAAATGCCGAGTTTGGTCATGATATCTTAAAAAACAAAATGTTTTTTCATACAAAAACTTAATATTCGACCGATCGATCCTATGGCAGACATATGATATTGTGGTCCGATCCTAATAGGATTTTGCGTATATATGTGGAATAACGTAAAACTAATAAATGCCGAGTTTGGTCAAGATGTCGTGAAAAACAAAATGTTTTTTCATAAAAAAACTTAATTTTCGGCCGATCGATTCTATAACAGCTATATGATATAGTGGTCCGATCTTTATAGGATTTTCAATATATATGAGGAGCATAGTAGAACTAATAAATGCCGAGTTTGGTCAAGATATCTTGAAAACCAAAATGTTTTTTTCATAAAAAAAACTTAGTTTTCGGACGATCGATCCTATGGCAGCTATATGATATTGTGGTCCGATCTTAATAGGATTTTCCATATATATGAGGAGCATAGTAAAACTAATAAATGCCGAGTTTGGTCAAGATAGCTTCAAAAACAAATGTTTTTTCATACAAAAACTTAATTTTCGACCGATCGATCCTATGGCAGATATATGATATTGTGGTCCGATCCTAATAGGATTTTGCATATATATGAGAAGTAAAGTAAAACTAATAAATGCCGAGTTTGGTCAAGATATCTTGAAAACCAAAATGTTTTTTCATAAAAAAAAACTTAATTTTCGGACGATCGATCCTGTGGCAGCTATATGATATTGTGGTCCGATCTTAATAGGATTTTCCATATATATGAGGAGCATAGTAAAACTAATAAATGCCGAGATTGGTCAAGATATCTTGAAAACCAAAATGTTTTTTCATAAAAAAAACGTATTTTTCGGACGATCGATCCTATGGCAGCTATATGATATTGTGGTCCGATCTTAATAGGATTTTTCATATATATGAGGAGCATAGTAAAACTAATAAATGAAAAGTTTGGTCAAGATATCTTGAAAAGCGAAATGTTTTTTTTATACAAAAACTTAATTTTCGACCGACCGATCCTATGGCAGCTATATGATATAGTGTTCCGATCTTAATAGGATCTTGCATATATATGAAGAGTAAAGTAAAACTAAAAAATGCCGAGTTTGGTCAAGATATCTTGAAAAGAAAATGTTTTTCATACAAAAACTTAATTTTCGACCGATCGATCCTATGGCAGCTATATGATATAGTGGTCCGATCCTAATAGGATTTTGCATATATCATACAAAAACTTAATTTTCGACCGATCGATCCTATTGCAGATATATGATATTGTGGTCCGATCCTTATAGGATTTGCATATATATGAGGAGTAAAGTAAAACTAATAAATGCCGAGGTTGGTCAAGATATCTTGAAAAACAAAATGTTTTTTCATAAAAAACTTAATTTTCGAACGATTGACCCTATAGTAGCTATATGATATTGTGGTCCGATCTTAATAGGATTTTGCATATATATGAGGAGCATAGTAAAACTAAAAAATGCCGAGTTTGGTCAAGATATCATGAAAAACAAAATGTTTTTTCATACAAAAACTTAATTATGACTGATCGATCCTATGGCAGCTATATGATATAGTGGTCCGGTCTAAATAGGATTTTGCATATATCATACAAAAACTTAAATTTCGACTGATCGATCCGATGGCAGCTATATGATATAGTGTTCCGATCTTAATAGGATCTTGCATATATATGAAGAGTAAAGTAAAACTAAAAAATGCCGAGTTTGGTCAAGATATCTTGAAAAATAAAATGTTTTTTCATACAAAAACTTAATTTTTGAACGATCGATCCTATGGCAGCTATATGATATAGTGGTCCGATCCTAATAGGACTTTGCATATATCATACAAAAACTTAATTTTCGACCGATCGATCCTATTGCAGATATATGATATTGTGGTCCGATCCTTATAGGATTTTGCATATATATGAGGAGTAAAGTAAAACTAATAAATGCCGAGGTTGGTCAAGATATCTTGAAAAACAAAATGTTTTTTCATAAAAAACTTAATTTTCGAACGATTGACCCTATAGTAGCTATATGATATTGTGGTCCGATCTTAATAGGATTTTGCATATATATGAGGAGCAAAGTAAAACTAAAAAATGCCGAGTTTGGTCAAGATATCATGAAAAACAAAATGTTTTTTCATACGAAAACTTAATTTACGAACGATGGATCCTATGGCAGCTATATGATATAGTGGTCCGATCTAAATAGGATTTTGCATATATCATACAAAAACTTAAATTTCGACCGATCGATCCCATGGCAGCTATATGATATAGCATTCCGATCTTAATAGGATCTTGCATTTATGTGAAGAGTAAAGTAAAACTAATAAATGCCGAGTTTGGTCAAGATATCTTGAAAAACAAAATGTTTTTTCATACAAAAACTCAATTTTCGGACGATCGATCCTATGGCAGCTATATGATATAGTGTTCCGATCTTAATAGGATTTTGCATATATATGAGGAGCAAAGTAAACTAAAAAATGCCGAGTTTGGTCAAGATATCATGAAAAACAAAATGTTTTTTCATACAAAACTTAATTTACGACCGATCGATCCTATGGCAGCTATATGATATAGTGGTCCGATCTAAATAGGATTTTGCATATTTCATACAAAAACTTAAATTTCGACCGATCGATCCTATGGCAGCTATATGATATAGTGTTCCGATCTTAATAGGATCTTGCATATATATGAAGAGGAAAGTAAAACTAAAAAATGCCAAGTTTGGTCAAGATATCTTGAAAAACAAAATGTTTTTCATACAAAAACTTTATTTTCGACCGATCGATCCTATGGTACATATATGATATTATGGTCCGATCCTTATAGAATTTTGCATATATATGAGGAGTAAACTAAAACTAATAAATGCCGAGGTTGGTCAAGATATCTTGAAAAACAACCTGTTTTTTCATAAAAAAACTTAATTTTCGACCGATCGATCCTATGGCAGATATATGATATTGTGGTCCGATCCTAATAGGATTTTGCGTATATATGTGGAATAACGTAAAACTAATAAATGCCGAGTTTAGTCAAGATGTCGTGAAAAACAAAATGTTTTTTCATAAAAAAACTTAATTTTCGGCCGATCGATTCTATAACAGCTATATGATATAGTGGTCCGATCTTAATAGGATTTTGCGTAGTAAAGTAAATCTAATAAATGCCGAGTTTGGTCAAGATATCATGAAAAACAAAATGTTTTTCATACAAAAACTTATTTTTCGACCGATCGATTCTATGGCAGATATATGATATTGTGGTCCGATCCTAATAGGATTTTGCGTATATATGTGGAGTAACGTAAAACTAATAAATGCCGAGTTTGGTCAAGATATCTTCAAAAACAAAATGTTTTTTCATACAAAAACTTAATTTTCGACCGATCGATCCTATGGCAGCTATATGATATAGTGGTCCGATCTTAATAGGATTTTGCATATATCATACAAAAACTTAAATTTCGACCGATCGATCCTATGGCAGCTATATGATATAGTGTTCCGATCTTAATAGGATTTGCATATATATGAGGAGCAAAGTAAAACTAATAAATGCCGAGATTGGTCAAGATATCTTGAAAACCAAAATGTTTTTCATACAAAAACTCAATTTTCGGACGATCGATCCTATGGCAGCTATATGATATAGTGTTCCGATCTTAATAGGATTTTGCATATATATGAGGAGCAAAGTAAAACTAATAAATGCCGAGATTGGTCAAGATATCTTGAAAAGCAAAATGTTTTTTCGTACAAAAACTTAATTTTCGACCGACCGATCCTATGGCAGCTATATGATATAGTGGTCCGATCTTAATAGGATTTTGCATATATCATACAAAAGCTTAAATTTCGACCGATCGTTCCTATGGCAGCTAAATGATATAGTGGTCCGATCTTAATAGGATTTTGCATATATATAAGGAGTAAAGTAAAACTAATAAATGCCGAGGTTGGTCAAGATATCTTGAAAAACAAAATGTTTTTTCATAAAAAAACTTAATTTTCGAACGATTGATCCTATGGCAGATATATGATATAGTGTTCCGATCTTAATAGGATTTTGCATATATATGGAGAGTAAAGTAAAACTAATAAATGCCGAGTTTGGTCAAGAAATCTTAAAAAACAAAATGTTTTTCATACAAAAACTTAATTTTCGACCTATCGATCCAATGGCAGATATATGATATTGTGGTCCGATTCTAATAGGATTTTGCATATATATGAGGAGTAAGGTAAAACTAATAAATGCCGAGTTTGGTCAAGATATCTTCAAAAACAAAATGTTTTTTCATACAAAAACTTAATTTTCGACCGATCGATCCTATGGCAGATATATGATATTGTAGTCCGATCCTAATAGGATTTTGCATATATATGAGGAGTAAAGTAAAACTAATAAATGCCGAGTTTGCTCAAGATATCTTGAAAAACAAAATGTTTTTTAATACAAAAACTTAATTTTCGACCGATCGATCCTATGGCAGCTATATGATCTAGTGCTCTGATCTTAATAGGATTTTGCGTAGTAAAGTAAATCTAATAAATGCCGAGTTTGGTCAAGATAGCTTCAAAAACAAAATGTTTTTTCATACAAAAACTTAATTTTCGACCGATCGATCCTATGGCAGCTATATGATGTAGTGGTCCGATCTTAATAGGATTTTGCATATATCATACAAAAACTTAAATTTCGACCGATCGACCCTATGGCAGCTATATGATATAGTGTTCCGATCTTTATAGGATTTTGCATTTATGTGGAGAGTAAAGTAAAACTAATAAATGCCGAGTTTGGTCAAGATATCTTAAAAAACAAAATGTTTTTTCATACAAAAACTTAATTTTCGACCGATCGATCCTATGGCAGATATATGATATTGTGGTCCGATCCTTATAGGATTTTGCATATATATGAGGAGTAAAGTAAAACTAATAAATGCCGAGGTTTGTCAAGATATCTTGAAAAGCAAAATGTTTTTTCATACAAAAACTTAATTTTCGACCGATCGATCCTATGGCAGCTATATGATATAGTGGTCTTATCTTAATAGGATTTTGCATATATCATACAAAAACTTAAATTTCGACCGATCGTTCCTATGGCAGCTATATGATATAGTGGTCCGATATTAATAGGATTTTGCATATATATGGAGAGTAAAGTAAAACTAATAAATTCCGAGTTTGGTCAAAATATCATGAAAAACAAAATGTTTTTCATACAAAAACTCAATTTTCGGACGATCGATCCTATGGCAGCTATATGATATAGTGTTCCGATCTTAATAGGATCTTGCATATATATGAAGAGTAAAGTAAAACTAAAAAATGCCGAGTTTGGTCAAGATATCTTGAAAAACAAAATGTTTTTTCATACAAAAACTTAATTTTCGACCGATCGATCCTAAAGCAGCTATATGATATAGTGGTCCGATCCTAATAGGACTTTGCATATATCATACAAAAACTTAATTTTCGACCGATCGATCCTATTGCAGATATATGATATTGTGGTCCGATCCTTATAGGATTTTGCATATATATGAGGAGTAAAGTAAAACTAATAAATGCCGAGGTTGGTCAAGATATCTTGAAAAACAAAATGTTTTTTCATAAAAAACTTAATTTTCGAACGATTGACCCTATAGTAGCTATATGATATTGTGGTCCGATCTTAATAGGATTTTGCATATATATGAGGAGCATAGTAAAACTAAAAAATGCCGAGTTTGGTCAAGATATCATGAAAAACAAAATGTTTTTCATACAAAAACTTAATTTACGAACGATCGATCCTATGGCAGCTATATGATATAGTGGTCCGATCTAAATAGGATTTTGCATATATCATACAAAAACTTAAATTTCGACCGATCGATCCTATGGCAGCTATATGATATAGTATTCCGATCTTAATAGGATCTTGCATATATATGAGGAGCAAAGTAAAACTAAAAAATGCCGAGTTTGGTCAAGATATCATGAAAAACAAAATGTTTTTTCATACAAAAACTCAATTATCGGACGATCGATCCTATGGCAGCTATATGATATAGTGTTCCGATCTTAATAGGATTTTGCATATATGAGGAGCAAAGTAAAACTAAAAAATGCCGAGTTTGGTCAAGATATCATGAAAAACAAAATGTTTTTTCATACAAAAACTTAATTTACGACCGATCGATCCTATGGCAGCTATATGATATAGTGGTCCGATCTTAATAGGATTTTGCGTAGTAAAGTAAATCTAATAAATGCCGAGTTTGGTCAAGATATCATGAAAAACAAAATGTTTTTTCATACAAAAACTTATTTTTCGACCGATCGATTCTATGGCAGATATATGATATTGTGGTCCGATCCTAATAGGATTTTGCGTATATATGTGGAGTAACGTAAAACTAATAAATGCCGAGTTTGGTCAAGATATCTTCAAAAACATAATGTTTTTTCATACAAAAACTTAATTTTCGACCGATCGATCCTATGGCAGCTATATGATATAGTGGTCCGATCTTAATAGGATTTTGCATATATCATACAAAAACTTAATTTTCGACCGATCGATCCTATGGCAGATATATGATATTGTGGTCCGATCCTAATAGGATTTTGCGTATATATGTGGAATAACGTAAAACTAATAAATGCCGAGTTTAGTCAAGATGTCGTGAAAAACAAAATGTTTTTCATAAAAAAACTTAATTTTCGGCCGATCGATTCTATAACAGCTATATGATATAGTGGTCCGATCTTAATAGGATTTTGCGTAGTAAAGTAAATCTAATAAATGCCGAGTTTGGTCAAGATATCATGAAAAACAAAATGTTTTTTCATACAAAAACTTATTTTTCGACCGATCGATTCTATGGCAGATATATGATATTGTGGTCCGATCCTAATAGGATTTTGCGTATATATGTGGAGTAAGGTAAAACTAATAAATGCCGAGTTTGGTCAAGATATCTTCAAAAACAAAATGTTTTTTCATACAAAAACTTAATTTTCGACCGATCGATCCTATGGCAGATATATGATATTGTAGTCCGATCCTAATAGGATTTTGCATATATATGAGGAGTAAAGTAAAACTAATAAATGCCGAGTTTGCTCAAGATATCTTGAAAAACAAAATGTTTTTTAATACAAAAACTTAATTTTCGACCGATCGATCCTATGGCAGCTATATGATCTAGTGCTCTGATCTTAATAGGATTTTGCGTAGTAAAGTAAATCTAATAAATGCCGAGTTTGGTCAAGATAGCTTCAAAAACAAAATGTTTTTTCATACAAAAACTTAATTTTCGACCGATCGATCCTATGGCAGCTATATGATATTGTAGTCCGATCCTAATAGGATTTTGCATATATATGAGGAGTAAAGTAAAACTAATAAATGCCGAGTTTGGTCAAGATATCTTCAAAAACAAAATGTTTTTTCATACAAAAACTTAATTTCGACCGATCGATCCTATGGCAGCTATATGATATAGTGGTCCGATCTTAATAGGATTTGCATATATCATACAAAAACTGAAATTTCGACCGATCGATCCTATGGCAGCTATATGATATAGTGTTCCGATCTTAATAGGATTTTGCATATATATGAGGAGCAAAGTAAAACTAATAAATGCCGAGATTGGTCAAGATATCTTGAAAACCAAAATGTTTTTTCATACAAAAACTCAATTTTCGGACGATCGATCCTATGGCAGCTATATGATATAGTGTTCCGATCTTAATAGGATTTTGCATATATATGAGGAGCAAAGTAAAACTAATAAATGCCGAGATTGGTCAAGATATCTTGAAAAGCAAAATGTTTTTTCGTACAAAAACTTAATTTCGACCGACCGATCCTATGGCAGCTATATGATATAGTGGTCCGATCTTAATAGGATTTTGCATATATCATACAAAAGCTTAAATTTCGACCGATCGTTCCTATGGCAGCTAAATGATATAGTGGTCCGATCTTAATAGGATTTTGCATATATATAAGGAGTAAAGTAAAACTAATAAATGCCGAGGTTGGTCAAGATATCTTGAAAAACAAAATGTTTTTTCATAAAAAAACTTAATTTTCGAACGATTGATCCTATGGCAGATATATGATATAGTGTTCCGATCTTAATAGGATTTTGCATATATATGGAGAGTAAAGTAAAACTAATAAATGCCGAGTTTGGTCAAGAAATCTTAAAAAACAAAATTTTTTTCATACAAAAACTTAATTTTCGACCGATCGATCCAATGGCAGATATATGATATTGTGGTCCGATTCTAATAGGATTTTGCATATATATGAGGAGTAAGGTAAAACTAATAAATGCCGAGTTTGGTCAAGATATCTTCAAAAACAAAATGTTTTTTCATACAAAAACTTAATTTTCGACCGATCGATCCTATGGCAGATATATGATATTGTAGTCCGATCCTAATAGGATTTTGCATATATATGAGGAGTAAAGTAAAACTAATAAATGCCGAGTTTGCTCAAGATATCTTGAAAAACAAAATGTTTTTTAATACAAAAACTTAATTTTCGACCGATCGATCCTATGGCAGCTATATGATCTAGTGCTCTGATCTTAATAGGATTTTGCGTAGTAAAGTAAATCTAATAAATGCCGAGTTTGGTCAAGATAGCTTCAAAAACAAAATGTTTTTTCATACAAAAACTTAATTTTCGACCGATCGATCCTATGGCAGCTATATGATGTAGTGGTCCGATCTTAATAGGATTTTGCATATATCATACAAAAACTTAAATTTCGACCGATCGACCCTATGGCAGCTATATGATATAGTGTTCCGATCTTTATAGGATTTTGCATTTATGTGGAGAGTAAAGTAAAACTAATAAATGCCGAGTTTGGTCAAGATATCTTAAAAAACAAAATGTTTTTTCATACAAAAACTTAATTTTCGACCGATCGATCCTATGGCAGATATATGATATTGTGGTCCGATCCTTATAGGATTTTGCATATATATGAGGAGTAAAGTAAAACTAATAAATGCCGAGGTTTGTCAAGATATCTTGAAAAGCAAAATGTTTTTTCATACAAAAACTTAATTTCGACCGATCGATCCTATGGCACCTATATGATATAGTGGTCTTATCTTAATAGGATTTTGCATATATCATACAAAAACTTAAATTTCGACCGATCGTTCCTATGGCAGCTATATGATATAGTGGTCCGATATTAATAGGATTTTGCATATATATGGAGAGTAAAGTAAAACTAATAAATTCCGAGTTTGGTCAAAATATCATGAAAAACAAAATGTTTTTTCATACAAAAACTCAATTTTCGGACGATCGATCCTATGGCAGCTATATGATATAGTGTTCCGATCTTAATAGGATCTTGCATATATATGAAGAGTAAAGTAAAACTAAAAAATGCCGAGTTTGGTCAAGATATCTTGAAAAACAAAATGTTTTTTCATACAAAAACTTAATTTTCGACCGATCGATCCTAAAGCAGCTATATGATATAGTGGTCCGATCCTAATAGGACTTTGCATATATCATACAAAAACTTAATTTTCGACCGATCGATCCTATTGCAGATATATGATATTGTGGTCCGATCCTTATAGGATTTTGCATATATATGAGGAGTAAAGTAAAACTAATAAATGCCGAGGTTGGTCAAGATATCTTGAAAAACAAAATGTTTTTTCATAAAAAACTTAATTTTCGAACGATTGACCCTATAGTAGCTATATGATATTGTGGTCCGATCTTAATAGGATTTTGCATATATATGAGGAGCATAGTAAAACTAAAAAATGCCGAGTTTGGTCAAGATATCATGAAAAACAAAATGTTTTTTCATACAAAAACTTAATTTACGAACGATCGATCCTATGGCAGCTATATGATATAGTAGTCCGATCTAAATAGGATTTTGCATATATCATACAAAAACTTAAATTTCGACCGATCGATCCTATGGCAGCTATATGATATAGTATTCCGATCTTAATAGGATCTTGCATATATATGAGGAGCAAAGTAAAACTAAAAAATGCCGAGTTTGGTCAAGATATCATGATAAACAAAATGTTTTTTCATACAAAAACTTAATTTACGACCGATCGATCCTATGGCAGCTATATGATATAGTGGTCCGATCTAAATAGGATTTTGCATATATCATACAAAAACTTAAATTTCGACCGATCGATCCTATGGCAGCTATATGATATAGTGTTCCGATCTTAATAGGATCTTGCATATATATGAAGAGTAAAGTAAAACTAAAAAATGCCAAGTTTGGTCAAGATATCTTGAAAAACAAAATGTTTTTTCATACAAAAACTCAATTATCGGACGATCGATCCTATGGCAGCTATATGATATAGTGTTCCGATCTTAATAGGATTTTGCATATATATGAGGAGCAAAGTAAAACTAAAAAATGCCGAGTTTGGTCAAGATATCATGAAAAACAAAATGTTTTTCATACAAAACTTAATTTACGACCGATCGATCCTATGGCAGCTATATGATATAGTGCTCCGATCTAAATAGGATTTTGCATATATCATACAAAAACTTAAATTTCGACCGATCGATCCTATGGCAGCTATATGATATAGTGTTCCGATCTTAATAGGATCTTGCATATATATGAAGAGTAAAGTAAAACTAAAAAATGCCAAGTTTGGTCAAGATATCTTGAAAAACAAAATGTTTTTTCATACATAAACTTAATTTTCGACCGATCGATCCTATGGTACATATATGATATTATGGTCCGATCCTTATAGAATTTTGCATATATATGAGGAGTAAACTAAAACTAATAAATGCCGAGCTTGGTCAAGATATCTTGAAAAACAACCTGTTTTTTCATAAAAAAACTTAATTTTCGACCGATCGATCCTATGGCAGATATATGATATTGTGGTCCGATCCTAATAGGATTTTGCGTATATATGTGGAGTAACGTAAAACTAATAAATGCCGAGTTTGGTCAAGATGTCGTGAAAAACAAAATGTTTTTTCATAAAAAAACTTAATTTTCGGCCGATCGATTCTATAACAGCTATATGATATAGTGGTCCGATCTTAATAGGATTTTGCGTAGTAAAGTAAAACTAATAAATGCCGAGTTTGGTCAAGAAATCTTAAAAAACAAAATGTTTTTTCATACAAAAACTTAATTTTCGACCGATCGATCCAATGGCAGATATATGATATTGTGGTCCGATCCTAATAGGATTTTGCATATATATGAGGAGTAAGGTAAAACTAATAAATGCCGAGTTTGGTCAAGATATCTTCAAAAACAAAATGTTTTTTCATACAAAAACTTAATTTTCGACCGATCGATCCTATGGCAGATATATGATATTGTAGTCCGATCCTAATAGGATTTTGCATATATATGAGGAGTAAAGTAAAACTAATAAATGCCGAGTTTGCTCAAGATATCTTGAAAAACAAAATGTTTTTTAATACAAAAACTTAATTTTCGACCGATCGATCCTATGGCAGCTATATGATCTAGTGCTCTGATCTTAATAGGATTTTGCGTAGTAAAGTAAATCTAATAAATGCCGAGTTTGGTCAAGATAGCTTCAAAAACAAAATGTTTTTTCATACAAAGCTTAATTTTCGACCGATCGATCCTATGGCAGCTATATGATATAGTGGTCCGATCTTAATAGGATTTTGCATATATCATACAAAAACTTAAATTTCGACCGATCGACCCTATGGCAGCTATATGATATAGTGTTCCGATCTTTATAGGATTTTGCATTTATGTGGAGAGTAAAGTAACACTAATAAATGCCGAGTTTGGTCAAGATATCTTAAAAAACAAAATGTTTTTTCATACAAAAACTTAATTTTCGACCGATCGATCCTATGGCAGATATATGATATTGTGGTCCGATCCTTATAGGATTTTGCATATATATGAGGAGTAAAGTAAAACTAATAAATGCCGAGGTTTGTCAAGATATCTTGAAAAGCAAAATGTTTTTTCATACAAAAACTTAATTTTCGACCGATCGATCCTATGGCAGCTATATGATATAGTGGTCTTATCTTAATAGGATTTTGCATATATCATACAAAAACTTAAATTTCGACCGATCGTTCCTATGGCAGCTATATGATATAGTGGTCCGATATTAATAGGATTTTGCATATATATGGAGAGTAAAGTAAAACTAATAAATTCCGAGTTTGGTCAAAATATCATGAAAAACAAAATGTTTTTTCATACAAAAAATCAATTTTCGGACGATCGATCCTATGGCAGCTATATGATATAGTGTTCCGATCTTAATAGGATCTTGCATATATATGAAGAGTAAAGTAAAACTAAAAAATGCCGAGTTTAGTCAAGATATCTTGAAAAAAAATGTTTTTTCATACAAAAACTTAATTTTCGACCGATCGATCCTATAGCAGCTATATGATATAGTGGTCCGATCCTAATAGGACTTTGCATATATCATACAAAAACTTAATTTTCGACCGATCGATCCTATTGCAGATATATGATATTGTGGTCCGATCCTTATAGGATTTTGCATATATATGAGGAGTAAAGTAAAACTAATAAATGCCGAGGTTGGTCAAGATATCTTGAAAAACAAAATGTTTTTTCATAAAAAACTTAATTTTCGAACGATTGACCCTATAGTAGCTATATGATATTGTGGTCCGATCTTAATAGGATTTTGCATATATATGAGGAGCATAGTAAAACTAAAAAATGCCGAGTTTGGTCAAGATATCATGAAAAACAAAATGTTTTTTCATACAAAACTTAATTACGAACGATCGATCCTATGGCAGCTATATGATATAGTGGTCCGATCTAAATAGGATTTTGCATATATCATACAAAAACTTAAATTTCGACCGATCGATCCTATGGCAGCTATATGATATAGTATTCCGATCTTAATAGGATCTTGCATATATGTGAAGAGTAAAGTAAAACTAATAAATGCCGAGTTTGGTCAAGATATCTTGAAAAACAAAATGTTTTTTCATACAAAAACTCAATTATCGGACGATCGATCCTATGGCAGCTATATGATATAGTGTTCCGATCTTAATAGGATTTTGCATATATATGAGGAGCAAAGTAAAACTAAAAAATGCCGAGTTTGGTCAAGATATCATGAAAAACAAAATGTTTTTTCATACAAAAACTTAATTTACGACCGATCGATCCTATGGCAGCTATATGATATAGTGGTCCGATCTAAATAGGATTTTGCATATATCATACAAAAACTTAAATTTCGACCGATCGATCCTATGGCAGCTATATGATATAGTGTTCCGATCTTAATAGGATCTTGCATATATATGAAGAGTAAAGTAAAACTAAAAAATGCCGAGTTTGGTCAAGATATCTTGAAAAACAAAATGTTTTTTCATACAAAAACTTAATTTTCGACCGATCGATCCTATGGTACATATATGATATTATGGTCCGATCCTTATAGAATTTTGCATATATATGAGGAGTAAACTAAAACTAATAAATGCCGAGCTTGGTCAAGATATCTTGAAAAACAACCTGTTTTTTCATAAAAAACTTAATTTTCGACCGATCGATCCTATGGCAGATATATGATATTGTGGTCCGATCCTAATAGGATTTTGCGTATATATGTGGAGTAACGTAAAACTAATAAATGCCGAGTTTGGTCAAGATGTCGTGAAAAACAAAATGTTTTTTCATAAAAAAACTTAATTTTCGGCCGATCGATTCTATAACAGCTATATGATATAGTGGTCCGATCTTAATAGGATTTTGCGTAGTAAAGTAAAACTAATAAATGCCGAGTTTGGTCAAGATATCATGAAAAACAAATTGTTTTTTCATACAAAAATTTAATTTTTGACCGATCGATTCTATGGCAGATATATGATATTGTGGTCCGATCCTAATAGGATTTTGCGTATATATGTGGAGTAACGTAAAACTAATAAATGCCGAGTTTGGTCAAGATATCTTCAAAAACAAAATGTTTTTTCATACAAAAACTTAATTTCGACCGATCGATCCTATGGCAGCTATATGATATAGTGGTCCGATCTTAATAGGATTTTGCATATATCATACAAAAACTTAAATTTCGACCGATCGATCCGATGGCAGCTATATGATAGAGTGTTCCGATCTTAATAGGATTTTGCATATATGTGGAGAGTAAAGTAAAACTAATAAATGCCGAGTTTGGTCAAAATATCATGAAAAACAAAATGTTTTTTCATACAAAAACTCAATTTTCGGACGATCGATCCTATGGCAGCTATATGATATAGTGTTCCGATCTTAATAGGATTTTGCATATATATGAGGAGCAAAGTAAAACTAATAAATGCCGAGATTGGTCAAGATATCTTGAAAAGCAAAATGTTTTTCGTACAAAAACTTAATTTTCGACCGACCGATCCTATGGCAGCTATATGATATAGTGGTCCGATCTTAATAGGATTTTGCATATATATAAGGAGTAAAGTAAAACTAATAAATGCCGAGGTTGGTCAAGATATCTTGAAAAACAAAATGTTTTTTTATAAAAAAACTTAATTTTCGAACGATTGATCCTATGGCTGATATATGATATAGTGTTCCGATCTTAATAGGATTTTGCATATATATGGAGAGTAAAGTAAAACTAATAAATGCCGAGTTTGGTCAAGAAATCTTAAAAAACAAAATGTTTTTTCATACAAAAACTTAATTTTCGACCGATCGATCCAATGGCAGATATATGATATTGTGGTCCGATCCTAATAGGATTTTGCATATATATGAGGAGTAAGGTAAAACTAATAATGCCGAGTTTGGTCAAGATATCTTCAAAAACAAAATGTTTTTTCATACAAAAACTTAATTTTCGACCGATCGATCCTATGGCAGATATATGAAATTGTAGTCCGATCCTAATAGGATTTTGCATATATATGAGGAGTAAAGTAAAACTAATAAATGCCGAGTTTGCTCAAGATAGCTTCAAAAACAAAATGTTTTTTCATACAAAAACTTAATTTTCGACCGATCGATCCTATGGCAGCTATATGATATAGTGGTCCGATCTTAATAGGATTTTGCATATATCATACAAAACTTAAATTTCGACCGATCGACCCTATGGCAGCTATATGATATAGTGTTCCGATCTTTATAGGATTTTGCATTTATGTGGAGAGTAAAGTAAAACTAATAAATGCCGAGTTTGGTCAAGATATCTTAAAAAACAAAATGTTTTTACATACAAAAACTTAATTTTCGACCGATCGATCCTATGGCAGATATATGATATAGTGTTCCGATCTTTATAGGATTTTGCATTTATGTGGAGAGTAAAGTAAAACTAATAAATGCCGAGTTTGGTCAAGATATCTTAAAAACAAAATGTTTTTTCATACAAAAACTTAATTTTCGACCGATCGATCCTATGGCAGATATATGATATTGTTGTCCGATCCTTATAGGATTTTGCATATATATGAGGAGTAAAGTAAAACTAATAAATGCCGAGGTTTGTCAAGATATCTTGAAAAGCAAAATGTTTTTTCATACAAAAACTCAATTTTCGACCGATCGATCCTATGGCAGCTATATGATATAGTGGTCCGATCTTAATAGGATTTTGCATATATCATACAAAAACTTAAATTTCGACCGATCGACCCTATGGCAGTTATATGATATAGTGTTCCGATCTTTATAGGATTTTGCATTTATGTGGAGAGTAAAGTAAAACTAATAAATGCCGAGTTTGGTCAAGATATCTTAAAAAACAAAATGTTTTTTCATACAAAAACTTAATTTTCGACCGATCGATCCTATGGCAGCTATATGATATAGTGGTCCGATCTTAATAGGATTTTGCATATATCATACAAAAACTTAAATTTCGACCGATCGATCCGATGGCAGATATATGATATTGTAGTCCGATCCTAATAGGATTTTGCATATATATGAGGAGTAAAGTAAAACTAATAAATGCCGAGTTTGCTCAAGATATCTTGAAAAGCAAAATGTTTTTTAATACAAAAACTTAATTTTCGACCGATCGATCCTATGGCAGCTATATGATCTAGTGCTCTGATCTTAATAGGATTTTGCGTAGTAAAGTAAATCTAATAAATGCCGAGTTTGGTCAAGATAGCTTCAAAAACAAAATGTTTTTCATACAAAAACTTAATTTTCGACCGATCGATCCTATGGCAGCTATATGATATAGTGGTCCGATCTTAATAGGATTTTGCATATATCATACAAAAACTTAAATTTCGACCGATCGACCCTATGGCAGCTATATGATATAGTGTTCCGATCTTTATAGGATTTTGCATTTATGTGGAGAGTAAAGTAAAACTAATAAATGCCGAGTTTGGTCAAGATATCTTAAAAAACAAAATGTTTTTTCATACAAAAACTTAATTTTCGACCGATCGATCCTATGGCAGCTATATGATATAGTGGTCTTATCTTAATAGGATTTTGCATATATCATACAAAAACTTAAATTTCGACCGATCGTTCCTATGGCAGCTATATGATATAGTGGTCCGATCTTAATAGGATTTTGCATATATATGGAGAGTAAAGTAAAACTAATAAATGCCGAGTTTGGTCAAAATATCTTGAAAAGCAAAATGTTTTTTCATAAAAAAACTTAATTTTCGAACGATTGATCCTATGGCAGATATATGATATAGTGTTCCGATCTTAATAGGATTTTGCATATATATGGAGAGTAAAGTAAAACTAATAAATGCCGAGTTTGGTCAAGAAATCTTAAAAAACAAAATGTTTTTTCATACAAAAACTTAATTTTCGACCGATCGATCCTATGGCAGCTATATGATATAGTGGTCCGATCTTAATAGGATTTTGCATATATCATACAAAAGCTTAAATTTCGACCGATCGTTCCTATGGCAGCTATATGATATAGTGGTCCGATCTTAATAGGATTTTGCATATATATGAGGAGTAAGGTAAAACTAATAAATGCCGAGTTTGGTCAAGATATCTTCAAAAACAAAATGTTTTTTCATACAAAAACTTAATTTTCGACCGATCGATCCTATGGCAGATATACGATATTGTAGTCCGATCCTAATAGGATTTTGCATATATATGAGGAATAAAGTAAAACTAATAAATGCCGAGTTTGCTCAAGATATCTTGAAAAACAAAATGTTTTTTAATACAAAAACTTAATTTTCGACCGATCGATCCTATGGCAGCTATATGATCTAGTGTTCTGATCTTAATAGGATTTTGCGTAGTAAAGTAAATCTAATAAATGCCGAGTTTGGTCAAGATAGCTTCAAAAACAAAATGTTTTTTCATACAAAAACATAATTTTCGACCGATCGATCCTATGGCAGCTATATGATATAGTGGTCCGATCTTAATAGGATTTTGCATATATCATACAAAAACTTAAATTTCGACCGATCGACCCTATGGCAGCTATATTATATAGTGTTCCGATCTTTATAGGATTTTGCATTTATGTGGAGAGTAAAGTAAAACTAATAAATGCCGAGTTTGGTCAAGATATCTTAAAAAACAAAATGTTTTTTCATACAAAAACTTAATTTTCGACCGATCGATCCTATGGCAGATATATGATATTGTGGTCCGATCCTTATAGGATTTTGCATATATATGAGGAGTAAAGTAAAACTAATAAATGCCGAGGTTTGTCAAGATATCTTGAAAAGCAAAATGTTTTTTTATACAAAAACTTATTTTTCGACCGATCGATCCTATGGCAGCTATATGATATAGTGGTCCGATCTTAATAGGATTTTGCATATATCATACAAAAACTTAAATTTCGACCGATCGTTCCTATGGCAGCTAAATGATATAGTGGTCCGATCTTAATAAGATTTTGCATATATATGGAGAGTAAAGTAAAACTAATACATGCCGAGTTTGGTCAAGATATCATGAAAAACAAAATGTTTTTTCAAAAAAAAACCTAATTTTCGACCGATCGATCCTATGGCAGCTATATGATATAGTGTTCCGATCTTAATAGGATTTTGCATATATATGAGGAACATAGTAAAACTAATAAATGCCGAGTTTGGTCAAGATATCTTGAAAACCAAAATGTTTTTTCATAAAAAAACTTAATTTTCGACCGATCGATCCTATAGCAGCTATATGATATAGTGGTCCGATCTTAATAGGATTTTGCATATATCATACAAAAACTTAAATTTCGACCGATCGATCCTATGGCAGCTATATGATATAGTGTTCCGATCTTAATAGGATTTTGCATTTATGTGGAGAGTAAAGTAAAACTAATAAATGCCGAGTTTGGTCCAGATAGCTTCAAAAACAAAATGTTTTTCATAAAAAAAGTGTTCCAATCTTAATGGGATTTTGCGTAGTAAAGTAAAACTAATAAATGCCGAGTTTGGTCAAGATATCATGAAAAACAAAATGTTTTTTAATACAAAAACTTAATTTTCGACCGACCGATCCTATGGCAGCTATATGATATTGTGGTCCGATCCTTATAGGATTTTGCATATATATGAGGAGTAAAGTAAAACTAATAAATGCCGAGGTTGGTCAAGATATCTTGAAAAACAAAATATTTTTTCATAAAAAAACTAAATTTTCGAACGATCGATCCTATGGCAGCTATATGATATTGTGGTCCGATCTTAATAGGATTTTGCATATATCTGAAGAGCATAGTAAAACTAAAAAATGCCGAGTTTGGTCAAGATATCATGAAAAACAAAATGTTTTTTCATACAAAAACTTAATTTACGACCGATCGATCCTATGGCAGCTATATGATATAGTGTTCCGATCTTAATAGGATTTTGGATATATATGAGGAGTAAAGTAAAACTAATAAATGACGAGTTTGGCCAAGATATCTTTAAAAGCAAAATGTTTTTTTCATACAAAAACTTAATTTTCGACCGACCGATCCTATGGCAGCTATATGATAAAGTGTTCCGATCTTAATAGGATTTTGCAAGTATCATACAAAAACTTAAATTTCGACCGATCGTTCCTATGGCAGCTATATGATATCGTGGTCCGATCTTAATAGGATTTTGCATATATATGAGGAGCATAGTAAAACTAAAAAATGCCGAGTTTGGTCAAGATAGCTTCAAAAACAAAATGTTTTTTCATACAAAAACTTAATTTTCGACCGATCGATCCTATAGCAGCTATATGATATAGTGTTCCGATCTTAATAGGATTTTGGATATATATGAGGAGTAAAGTAAAACTAATAAATGACGAGTTTGGCCAAGATATCTTTAAAAGCAAAATGTTTTATTCATACAAAAACTTAATTTTCGACCGACCGATCCTATGGCAGCTATATGATAAAGTGTTCCGATCTTAATAGGATTTTGCAAATATCATACAAAAACTTAAATTTCGACCGATCGTTCCTATGGCAGCTATATGATATTGTGGTCCGATCTTAATAGGATTTTGCATATATATGAGGAGCATAGTAAAACTAAAAAATGCCGAGTTTGGTCAAGATAGCTTCAAAAACAAAATGTTTTTTTATACAAAAACTTAATTTTCGACCGATCGATCCTATAGCAGCTATATGATATAGTGGTCCGATCTTAATAGGATTTTGCATATATCATACAAAAACTTAAATTTCGACCGATCGAACCTATGGCAGCTATATGATATAGTGTTCCGATCTTAATAGGATTTTGCATTTATGTGGAGAGTAAAGTAAAACTAATAAATGCCGAGTTTGGTCAAGATATCTTGAAAAACAAAATGTTTTTTCATAAAAAAAGTGTTCCGATCTTAATAGGATTTTGCGTAGTAAAGTAAAACTAATAAATGCCGAGTTTGGTCAAGATATCATGAAAAACAAAATGTTTTTTCATACAAAAACTTAATTTTCGAACGATCAATCCTATGGCAGCTATATGATATTGTGGTCCGATCTTAATAGGATTTTGCATATATATGAGGACCATAGTAAAACTAAAAAATGCCGAGTTTAGTCAAGATATCGTGAAAAACAAAATGTTTTTTCATACAAAAACTTAGTTTACGACCGATCGATCCTATGGCAGCTATATGATATAGTGTTCGGATCTTAATAGGATTTTGCATATATATGAGAAGTAAAGTAAAACTAATAAATGACGAGTTTGGCCAAGATATCTTTAAAAGCAAAATGTTTTTTTCATAAAAAAACTTAATTTTCGAACGATCGATCCTATGGCAGCTATATGATATTGTGGTCCGATCTTAATAGGATTTTGCATATATATGAGGAGCATAGTAAAACTAAAAAATGACGAGTTTAGTCAAGATATCATGAAAAACAAAATGTTTTTTCATACAAAAACTTAATTTACGACCGATCGATCCTATGGCAGCTATATGATATAGTGTTCCGATCTTAATAGGATTTTGCATATATATGAGGAGTAAAGTAAAACTAATAAATGACGAGTTTGGCCAAGATATCTTTAAAAGCAAAATGTTTTTTTCATACAAAAACTTAATTTTCGACCGACCGATCCTATGGCAGCTATATGATAAAGTGTTCCGATCTTAAGAGGATTTTGCATATATCATACAAAAACTTAAATTTCGACCGATCGTTCCTATGGCAGCTATATGATATTGTGGTCCGATCTTAATAGGATTTTGCATATATATGAGGAGCATAGTAAAACTAAAAAATGCCGAGTTTGGTCAAGATAGCTTCAAAAACAATATGTTTTTCATACAAAAACTTAATTTTCGACCGATCGATCCTATAGCAGCTATATGATATAGTGGTCCGATCTTAATAGGATTTTGCATATATCATACAAAAACTTAAATTTCGACCGATCGATCCTATGGCAGCTATATGATATAGTGTTCCGATCTTAATAGGATTCTGCATTTATGTGGAGAGTAAAGTAAAACTAATAAATGCCGAGTTTGGTCAAGATATCTTAAAAAACAAAATGTTTTTTCATACAAAAACTTAATTTTCGACCGATCGATCCTATGGCAGATATATAATATAGTGGTCCGATCTTAATAGGATTTTGCATTTATGTGGAGAGTAAAGTAAAACTAATAAATGCCGAGTTTGGTCAAGATATCATGAAAAACAAAATGTTTTTTCATAAAAAAAACTTAATTTTCGGCCGATCGATTCTATGACAGCTATATGATATAGTGGTCCGATCTTAATAGGATTTTGCATATATATGAGGAACATAGTAAAACTAACAAATGTCGAGCTTGGTCAAGATATCTTGAAAACCAAAATGTTTTTTCATACAAAAACTTAATTTTCGACCGATCGATCCTATGTCAGCTATATGATATAGTGTTCCGATCTTAATAGGATTTTGCATATATATGGAGAGTAAAGTAAAACTAATAAATGCCGTCAGATATCTTAAAAAACAAATGTTTTTTAATACAAATACTTAATTTTCGACCGATCGATCCTATGGCAGCTATATGATAAAGTGTTCCGATCTTAATAGGATTTTGCATATATCATACAAAAACTTAAATTTCGACCGATCGTTCCTATGGCAGTTATATGATATTGTGGTCCGATCTTAATAGGATTTTGCATATATATGAGGAGCATAGTAAAACTAAAAAATGTCGAGTTTGGTCAAGATAGCTTCAAAAACAAAATGTTTTTTCATACAAAAACTTAATTTTCAACCGATCGATCCTATAGCAGCTATATGATATAGTGGTCCGAACTTAATAGGATTTTGCATACATCATACAAAAACTTAAATTTCGACCGATCGATCCTATGGCAGCTATATGATATAGTGTTCCGATCTTAATAGGATTTTGCATTTATGTGGAGAGTAAAGTAAAACTAATAAATGCCGAGTTTGGTCAAGATATCTTGAAAAACAAAATGTTTTTTCATAAAAAAACTTAATTTTCGAACGATCGATCCTATGGCAGCTATATGATATTGTGGTCCGATCCTTATAGGATTTTGCATATATATGAGAGGTAAAGTAAAACTAATAAATGCCGAGGTTGGTCAAGATATCTTGAAAAACAAAATGTTTTTTCATAAAAAAACTTAATTTTCGAACGATCGATCCTATGGCAGCTATATGATATTGTGGTCCGATCTTAATAGGATTTTGCATATATATGAGGAGCATAGTAAAACTAAAAAATGCCGAGTTTGGTCAAGATATCATGAAAAACAAAATGTTTTTTCATACAAAAACTTAATTTACGACCGATCGATCCTATGGCAGCTATATGATATAGTGTTCCGATCTTAATAGGATTTTGGATATATATGAGGAGTAAAGTAAAACTAATAAATGACGAGTTTGGCCAAGATATCTTTAAAAGCAAAATGTTTTTTTCATACAAAAACTTAATTTTCGACCGACCGATCCTATGGCAGCTATATGATAAAGTGTTCCGATCTTAATAGGATTTTGCATATATCAAACAAAAACTTAAATTTCGACCGATCGTTCCTATGGCAGCTACATGATATTGTGGTCCGATCTTAATAGGATTTTGCATATATATGAGGAGCATAGTAAAACTAAAAAATGCCGAGTTTGGTCAAGATATCATGAAAAACAAAATGTTTTTTCATACAAAAACTTAATTTACGACCGATCGATCCTATGGCAGATATATGATATTGTGGTCCGATCCTTATAGGATTTTGCATATATATGAGGAGTATAGTAAAACTAATAAATGCCGAGGTTTGTCAAGATATCTTGAAAAGCAAAATGTTTGTTCATACAAAAACTTAATTTTCGACCGACCGATCCTATGGCAGATATATGATATAGTGGTCCGATCTTAATAGGATTTTGGATATATCATACAAAAACTTAAATTTCGACCGATCGTTCCTATGGCAGCTATATGATATAGTGGTCCGATCTTAATAGGATTTTGCATATATATGAGGGGTAAGGTAAAACTAAAAAATGCCGAGTTTGGTGAAGATATCTTAAAAAACAAAATGTTTTTTCATACAAAAACTTAATTTTCGACCGATCGATCCTATGGCAGCTATATGATATAGTGGTCCGATCTTAATAGGATTTTTCATATATGTTACAAAAACTTAAATTTCGACCGATCGATCCTATGGCAGCTATATGATATAGTGTTCCGATCTTAATAGGCTTTTGCATTTATGTGGAGAGTAAAGTAAAACTAATAAATGCCGAGTTTGGTCAAGATATCTTAAAAAACAAAATGTTTTTTCATACAAAAACTTAATTTTCGACCGATCGATCCTATGGCAGATATATAAAATAGTGGTCCGATCTTAATAGGATTTTGCATTTATGTGGAGAGTAGAGTAAAACTAATAAATGCCGAGTTTGGTCAAGATATCTTGAAAAACAAATGTTTTTTCATACAAAAACTTAATTTTCGGCCGATCGATTCTATGACAGCTGTATGATATAGTGGTCCGATCTTAATAGAATTTGCATATATATGAGGAACATAGTAAAACTAACAAATGTCGAGTTTGGTCAAGATACATTGAAAAACAAATGTTTTTTCATACAAAAACTTAATTTTCGACCGATCGATCCTATGTCTGCTATATAATATAGTGTTCCGATCTTAATAGGATTTTGCTAATATATGAACAGTATAGTAAAACTAATAAATGCCGAGTTTGGTCAAGATATCTTAAAAAACAAAATGTTTTTTCATACAAATACTTAATTTTCGACCGATCGATCCTGTGGCAGATATATGATATTGTGGTCCGATCCTTATAGGATTTTGCATATATATGAGGAGGAAAGTAAAACTAATAAATGCCGAGGTTGGTCAAGATATCTTGAAAAACAAAATGTTTTTTCATAAAAAAACTTAATTTTCGAACGATCGATCCTATGGCAGCTATATGATATTGTGGTCCGATCTTAATAGGATTTTGCTTATATATGAGGAGCATAGTAAAACAAAAAAATGCAAAGTTTGGTCAAGATATCATGAAAAACAAAATGTTTTTTCATACAAAAACTTAATTTACGACCGATCGATCCTATGGCAGCTATATGATATAGTGTTCCGATCTTAATAGGATTTTGCATATTAATGAGGAGTAAAGTAAGTCTAATTAATGACGAGTTTGGCCAAGATATCTTTAAAAGCAAAATGTTTTTTTCATACAAAAACTTAATTTTCGACCGACCGATCCTATGGCAGCTATATGATAAAGTGTTCCGATCTTAAGAGGATTTTGCATATATCATACAAAAACTTAAATTTCGACCGATCGTTTCTATGGCAGCTGTATGATATTGTGGTCCGATCTTAATAGGATTTTGCATATATCATACAAAAACTTAAATTTCAACCGATCGTTCCTATGCCAGCTATATAATATAGTGGTCCGATCTTAATAGAATTTTGCATATATATGAGGAGTAAAGTAAAACTAATAAATGTCGAGGTTGGTCTAGATATCTTGAAAAAAAAATGTTTTTTCATAAAAACTTAATTTTCGACCGATCGATCCTATTGCAGCTATATAATATAGTGTTCCGATCTTAATAGGATTTTGCATAGATATGAGACGAATAGTAAAACTAAAAAATGCCGAGTTTGGTCAAGATATCTTGAAAAGGAAAATGTTTTTACATACAAAAACTTAATTTTCGACCGACCGATCCTATGGCAGCTATGTGATAGAGTGGTCCGGTCTTAATAGGATTTTGCATATATCATACAAAAACTTAATTTTGACCGATCAATCCTATGGCAGCTATATGATATAGTGGTCCGATCTTAATAGGATTTTGCATATATATATGAGGGGTTAAGTAAAACTAATAAATGCCGAGATTGGTCAAGATATCTTGAAAACCAAAATGTTTTTCATAAAAAACTTAATTTTCGACCGATCGATCCTATTGCAGCTATATAATATAGTGTTCCGATCTTAATAGGATTTTGCATATATATGAGGAGGAAAGTAAAACTAATAAATGCCGAGGTTGGTCAAGATATCTTGAAAAACAAAATGTTTTTTCATAAAAAAACTTAATTTTCGAACGATCGATCCTATGGCAGCTATATGATATTGTGGTCCGATCTTAATAGGATTTTGCATATATATGAGGAGCATAGTAAAACTAAAAAATGCCGAGTTTGGTCAAGATATCATGAAAAACAAAATGTTTTTCATACAAAAACTTAATTTACGACCGATCGATCCTATGGCAGCTATATGATATAGGTTCCGATCTTGAATAGGATTTTGCATATATATAAGGAAAAAAGTAAAACTAATAAATAACGAGTTTGGTCAAGATATCTTCAAAAGCAACATGTTTTTCTCATACAAAAACTTAATTTTCGACCGACCGATCCTATGGCAGCTATATGATATTGTGGTCCGATCCTTATAGGATTTTGCATATATATGAGGAGTAAAGTAAAACTAATAAATGCCGAGGTTTGTCAAGATATCTTGAAAAGCAAAATGTTTTTTCATACAAAAACTTAATTTTCGACCGACCGATCCTATGGCAGATATATGATATAGTGGTCCGATCTTAATAGGATTTTGCATATATCATACAAAAACTTAAATTTCGACCGATCGTTCCTATGGCAGCTATATGATATAGTGGTCCGATCTTAATAGGATTTTGCATATATATAAGGGGGAAAGGTAAAACTAAAAAATGCCGAGTTTGGTGAAGATATCTTAAAAAACAAAATGTTTTTTCATACTGTTCACACAAGAAGTGTATCCGACAGTCGCCATCCAACCGCCATGTAACTCCTGAACCAGTACATGGAACATGTACTGAAATTTCACCACACTTATACTAATACACTTGTAGGTACTCTTGTAATGTACTCTGAAAAAAATAGAATAGATGAAAATAATCTTCAAGCGAACAAAACGTGTTTTTCTTTCAAACCTGAGTTAAATTTGTGCAGAGCAGAAACGCTCCCCCAACGACAATTCATTTTGTAAAAGTTCACCTGGAAGCCCTGCGGACGCCCTACTACAACATTTGGTCCTTCGAGCCGGATACTTCTACAACATTTGGTATATCCAGTTCGCCCCAGCAAGCATTGGTGGATCTGCAAGAAAAGGTTCCAGGAACAGCTATAAATTCAAACAAGATAAGTAGCAGTGCACCTACCTAAACTTGTCCATTGCCAAATTTCCGGCAACTCCAGTTAATTAATTCTTTGTGTGTCTGAACATATTTTTTCGCTTCACATTGTCCGTGGTTAAAGCGAGGGGCAATTGTATTTAAAAAATTCAACAAAAAAACCCGCAGATAAAATATTGTTCGTGGCCATTAAGGCGTCTAAAAAGTGATAAATATTGAAAGAAATAAAACAGAAAGTGACTCCGATAAGGTCGCCATATTGGTGTCTGTACATATATATATACATATATGTACAAGTGCATACCCAAAAATTTAACCGATCGCCATATTGATGTACGCAAGTACATCCAGACATATCTGCACACATAGGCTTTCGCTCCGTTGAACAACAAGTGTATGCGCTTCTCCATTCCAACCTTCACCAAAGAATCACACACTAAATACATATATAAAAACACACAATTCTAATTGGTATTTAATTAAATAAAACCACACTGTGCAAATTCACCTGCATGTATACACACACACATCCTATTATATGTGTATCGTTTGTTATTTTTCCTCCACAGCAGCTTCAATATTAATTTATATATTTATTTTTACCAATTAATTGGCAAGTGTAAAACGTAAACAAACAACAGGGTTGTAAAGTGTCAAGATCGGTTTTCGATAAACTGATTCTGTGAAACTTTTATATTTTGTATGTTTCCACCTTGCCATTGAGCTGCGTTTACTTAATAAAATACAAACATATACATTACTTTTCTTATTCTTATAAAAAATTTATAAAACATAATTATAAGTTAAGACGTTTTCAAGTTGCGTATTAAATCGAATATCCGTGCGATTTTTTATTAAAATAACAATTTATCACAAGTAATTCTATGACAAAAAACCTTTCGTTGAGCTGCGTTTAGAATAAACGTGCTTCTTCTTGAGCTCAACCATCAATAAGCAATAAGCGATAAGCATCATTTTTTTTGCGCGATCCGTTTCCACCACACGGCCGCTTTGTCAAAAGAGAATAAATCCTTTTCTCTGGTGTTTCAATAAAGAAATAATTAGATTTTTTTCTCAATTAAAGGAAACTAAATAAGAATCAATTTGGTAAATTATTAGTAAAATAATTAATTTAACAAAATTTTCCGATTTCGTTGGACTCAATAGTGCACACCATTTCGGTCATTCGACTTTATTCTGATATCTCGATTCCATCGTTCCTGTGCCATTTCTTATTCCGTTTTCTCTCTGCTGATTCAAATTATTTGTATTTGATCACATTTCACCTGGTTAGTACAATTTTTGGCTCTGTGAAGAGCCTAGTATGCCAATCGGTGGTGATCAAAACAGCCAAAAACGACTCACAGCACCGTCCGTCAATGAGTCAAAGCGACCTTTAACCTCACCTAGAGCAGTTTTCGGGAAACTCAAGGTCGAGAGTACCAGCACAACCGTCCGCAAGACTGTGAGTCCGATTCCAACAAGAGATATTACCCCAAAAATTACCCGTTCGACTACGCAAAAAATGCAGAAGTCAAGCGAAATGGCACTGAACGACTTCGTTTCTATAACTGACCGACTAGGCCAGTTTGAAGTGAAGATCAATGACGCAGCGGACAGTGACGTGTCACTGTTCACTCTCCAAGTCCGACGAGATCAGATTAAGACTTTATGGGAAAAGGTAGAACGCGAGTACGAGTTATGTTCCAAAGCTCTCAACCAAGGCGCTTGCAGCAGCAGTGACCTGGTGGCTATGCAAGCTAAATATGATTACTCGTACTCCGTTTACGAGCGATGTGCGGCTCAACTAAGCGAAAAAATAGAAAGAGCCACGGCGTTAAATAGACAAGCTGAGCAACCCCCCTCCAACTTCTCCATGTCCAGGGGTTGCAGTCTCCCGCCATGCGACACTGAAGTTTCAGTGGGGATTACCTACGCTGGCCTACTTTCCGAGACTTGTTTACAGCTGTTTATATTAACAATCCAAGATTGACGCCGGTGGAAAAATGTTCCATCTTAATTCCAAAACCAGCGGCGAAGCTAGAGCAATTGTCTCCAAGTCCCCGCTCACGAATGACGGCTTTCAGTCAGCGTGGGCGAGCCTGACGGAGAGATTTGAGAATAAGCGACTATTAGTCAATAGTCAATTGAAAATTCTTTTCAATCTCCCCTCAGCAACACAAGAGTCTGGAGACGCCCTTAAAGAGCTTCAGGGCACAATCCAGGGATGTTTAACGGCTCTCGACTTGTCCAGGGTGAGCACCGAAAATTGGGATTGTCTGCTAATTTTCTTGTGCTCCTCTAAATTGCCTAAGCTCACGCTGTCGTTATGGGAACAATCGCTTCACGATAAGGCAGAGATCCCTCAATGGTCCGAGATGAATTTATTTCTGATCGACCGATATCGCACCTTGGAGGCGATAGAGGATGTACGACCTACCGCACATACGCCACTCCAGTCCAAACCCACAAGAAAAGAGTCCAACCACCTGAGAACCTTCGAAGCAACGGTGACTGCAAAGCCACAGCACTGCAAATTGTGTCAGAAGGAAAACCATCCCGTGCGTCTATGCCCGCGTTTTCTACAAATGTCCGTACCCGAGAGAGTTTCCGTCATTAAGCAACAAAAGCTGTGCTTAAACTGCTTCGCCAGACAGCACCAGTTGAAAGACTGCACCAGCACACATAGTTGTTTCACGTGCAAGGGACGTCACAACACGCTACTCCACCGTGACAGACCCCAGGTGCCCTCAGCTTCCACAACACCAATAGTTTTGAACCTCCTTCACCAATACAGTCCACTTCTACTTCAACCCAAGCTACCGTTCAAAACTATTTTTCCGCAAACTCACATGGTGTTCTCCTCGGCACGGCTGTCATCCAAGTGTGTCATTTGGGCACAAAGTATACAGCCCGGGCATTAATCGACTCTGGGTCTGAAGCGACCTTTATTTCAGAGCGATTGTTCAAAAGGGTTAAACTTCCTTATCAACCCGTCGACGCACAGGTCTCCGGTTTGAATCAAGCCATCAAGCCTTGCCACGACTAGAGCTGTGCGGAGCAGCACTTCTGTCCGAGTTATCCGCTGCACTCAGTCCCCAGCTACCTTCCGCTGGCGGCGACTGGTTCTATTGGACAGATTCCACAATTGTGCTAGCTTGGCTTCATAAGCCACCATGCGCCTGGACTACCTTTGTAGCAAACAGAGTCGCAAAAATTACTCAGGCCACCGACTCCAATAAATGGTCCCATGTACGATCCGAGTACAATCCAGCGGACCTAGCGAGCAGAGGTGCCCCACCACAAGCGTTAGTCAACAATGAGTTGTGGTGGCACGGGCCAGAATGGTTACGCCTACCTCAGAACCAATGGCCCATTCCTTCAGATCCCCTCCCAGATACGACAATAGAGCAACGTACGATTAAGGTAAACCTCGTAAACACGGCTCCCTCATTTTCTTTCCTCGAGCGCTTCTCCAAGTTCGATCGAGCCCTGCGAGTGTTAGCCTACATCTATCGCTTCTTCAAGCGTTGCAAACGATTGTCGCTCCCGTCAACTATTGAAATTGACAGCAACGAGATTTCTTATGCACAAGAAAAACTCATTCTCCTGACCCAGAGACAAGCATACTCGTCAGAGTACACTTGCTTGAGCACGAAAAAAACAGCTCACTTCCAGCAAAATCCTTAATTTGAACCCCTTTTTAGATGGTAAGGGAATTATTCGAGCATGTGGTCGTGTAAGAGCGGCCGAAGCACTCGGCTACGATGAGCGGCATCCAATCATACTGCCATACACATGTGCATATTCGCGTCTCTTGACCGCTTTCACCCATCTTATATCCTTGCATGGAGGCAACCAGCTCATGATGCGTTTAATACGATCACAGTACTGGATTCCAAAGCTGAAGGTGTTGGTCAAATCCACAATTCATTCCTGCAAAATCTGCGTCATCCGAAAAAAGAAATTGCAAACGCAGCTCATGGGCGACTTGCCTGTGGAGAGAGTCACATTCTCTCGACCGTTCACTCACACAGGAGTCGATTTTGCAGGCCCCTTCGATGTAAAAAATTACACAGGTCGAGCCTGTCTTATTACGAAAGGCTACGTGTGCGTCTTTGTGTGCTTCAGCACCAAAGCCATCCCTAGAAGCTACATCTGACCTGACCACAGAAAAATTCCTAGCGGCATTTGCGAGATTTGTGGCACGACGAGGGTGCCCAAGTCAAATGCATTCCGACAACGGCAAAACCTTCGTCGGAGCGGCCAAAGTCCTCTCGCGCGATTTTGAAGAAGCGCTTAAGACTCAACTCCAGGCCACTTACAGTCTCCAGAAACTGTCCTGGCACTTCAACCCTCCTAGTGCACCGCATATGGGTGGCCTGTGGGAGGCAGGTGTAAAGAGTTTCAAAAATCTATTTTATAAATCTACATCGACCTCCAAATACACCTTCGAAGAGCTTTCCACGCTCCTATCCAAAGTTGAAGCATGCCTGAATTCAAGACCGATATCTCCAATGTCGGAAGATCCTACTGATCTCCTAGCTCTGACTCCCGGTCATTTTCTAGTCGGGGGTCCTCTACTTTCCGCCACAGAGCCAGAGATCAAGGAAAACGCCGCGTCCATCATCAACCGCTGGCAGCGCTTGAAGGCTTTGCAACAACAGTTCTGTCTCCGTTGGAAACATGAGTATCTTTTAGAGTTACACAAAAGAAACAAATGGCAAACTCCAACGCGAGACTTACAACGGGACGATCTAGTCATTATTAAAGAAGATAATCTTCCAGTTAATGACTGGCGTCTAGGTCGAATCCAAACGACCTATCCTGGCGACGACCAAAGAGTCCGAGTGGTCGACGTCTTAACAGCCCGAGGTGTCTCCAAGAGACCTATCTCTAAGCTGATCCTGCTCCCGATAGACTCTAGTCTCCATTTTCCATCCAGTAAAATTTCCAGTAAAGACTAGAATCCTAGATCCATAGGTCTGCGGACCATCCGTATAAAGCCGCATCAGTAATGTCTACTAAGTTTTTTTCACATTCTTCACGTAACAGCACGATGTCTCCACGCCAACAACAAGGCCGATCCAAGAGCCGACCGGCAACGGAATCGTTCCGATGCCGAGTATGCCGAGGAGTCCACGCGCTGCGCAAGTGCCAGCGGTTCATGCGGCTGTCTCCAGAGAAGAGACTCCGAGCAGTTCTAGTCAATAAATACTGCCCAAACTGCCTGGCTCACCAACATTCGGGGAGTCATGTCGCCGCAAGGACAAGTGCCGCAAGTGCCAGGGCGACCATCACACCTTGCTTCATTTGCAAGAAGCGCGTCGCATGCCATCTCCAGAGCGATCCCAGACAAGGCGCAGCACCAAGGCCCAAGCGCGACGCTCCGCGCCGCCTTCATCCGCTGGTTCCATCTCCTTATCATCATTAATGGAACACAAAAGGACAACCGTGCTCCCGAGAGCACTCATCCGACTCGGAAACGGCAAGGCGACCCGCGACACTCGGGCACTTTTAGACCCGTGCTGTCCGGTAAGTCTTATCGACGCATCCTTGGCAAAGGCCTCCGGGCTATCCGTCACCCGCGTCGGTAAAGACAACGCTTGCTCGGCTTCAATAAGCTCTAGGACCTCTAGCTTCCAGCGAGAGGTCATCCTGCAAGTGATGCCAAATCTCCGGTATCAAACTCCACCGAAGCCCGTCAGCGAGGAACTGAACGAGCCCTTCACCAACATTCGATTGGCAGACGATCGCTGGTTCCAGCCGGAAATCTCCAATCTGGTTTTGGGCTCGGATATATATCCGGATTTAATTCTCCAAGGCGTCCTGCCGAGTGGGTGGATATTGTCCGGCTCCTGTGCTCAATAGTAGGAACAGAGCCACGTCCCTCTCCCTTTTTCCTTTTGCAATACTGCAAGGCGGGCGGCAGGTTAACACAAGAAGTGTATCCGACAGTCGCCATCCAACCGCCATGTAACTCCGGAACCAGTACATGGAACATGTACTGAAATTTCACCACACTTATACTAATACACTTGTAGGTACTCTTGTAATGTACTCTGAAAAAAATAGAATAGATGAAAATAACCTTCAAGCGAACAAAACGTGTTTTTCTTTCAAACCTGAGTTAAATTTGTGCAGAGCAGAAACGCTCCCCCAACGACAATTCATTTTGTAAAAGTTCACCTGGAAGCCCTGCGGACGCCCTACTACAACACATACAAAAACTTAATTTTCGACCGATCGATCCTATGGCAGCTATATGATATAGTGGTCCGATCTCAAAAGGATTTTGCATATATCATACAAAAACTTAAATTTCGACCGATCGATCCTATGGCAGCTATATGATATAGTGTTCCGATCTTAATAGGATTTTGCATATATATGAAGAGTAAAGTAAAATTAATAAATGCTAACTAATAATCGATCTATGGCAGATATATGATATTGTGGTCCGATCCTAATAGGATTTTGCGTGTATATGTGGAGTAACGAAACATTAATAAATGCCGAGTTTGGTCAAGATATCATGAAAAACAAAATGTTTTTTCATAAAAAAAACTTAATTTTCGGCCGATCGATTCTATGACAGCTGTATGATATAGTGGTCCGATCTTAATAGGATTTTGCATATATATGAGGAACATAGTAAAACTAACAAATGTCGAGCTTGGTCAAGATACCTAGAAAAACAAAATGTTTTTTCATACAAAAACTTAATTTTCGACCGATCGATCCTATGTCAGCTATATGATATAGTGTTCCGATCTTAATAGGATTTTGCATATATATGGAGAGTAAAGTAAAATTAATAAATACCGAGTTTGGTCAAGATATCTTAAAAAACAAAATGTTTTTTCATACAAATACTTAATTTTCGACTGATCGATCCTGTGGCAGATATATGATATTGTGGTCGATCCTTATAGGATTTTGCATATATATGAGGAGTAAAGTAAAACTAATAAATGCCGAGGTTGGTCAAGATATCTTGAAAAACAAAAATATTTTTTCATAAAAAAATTTAATTTCGAACGATCGATCCTATGGCAGCTATATGATATTGTGGTCCGATCTTAATAGGATTTTGCATATATATGAGGAGCATAGTAAAACTAATAAATGACGAGTTTGGCCAAGATATCTTTAAAAGCAAAATGTTTTTTCATACAAAAACTTAATTTCGACCGACCGATCCTATGGCAGCTATATGATATTGTGGTCCGATCTTAATAGGATTTTGCATATATATGAGGAGCATAGTAAAACTAAAAAATGCCGAGTTTGGTCAAGATATCATGAAAAACAAAATGTTTTTTCATACAAAAACTTAATTTACAATCGATCGATCCTATGGCAGCTATATGATATAGGTTCCGATCTTAATAGGATTTTGCATATATATAAGGAGTAAAGTAAAACTAATAAATAACGAGTTTGGTCAAGATATCTTCAAAAGCAACATGTTTTTCTCATACAAAAACTTAATTTTCGACCGACCGATCCTATGGCAGCTATATGATAAAGTGGTCCGAACTTAATAGGATATTGCATATATCATACAAAAACTTAAATTTCGACCGATCGTTCCTATGGCAGATGTATGATATAGTGGTCCGATCTTTATAGGAGTTTGGTGAAGATATCTTAAAAAAACAAAATGTTTTTCATACAAAAACTTACTTTTCGACCGATCGATCCTATGGCAGCTATATGATATAGTGGTCCGATCCTAATAGGATTTTGCATATATCAAACAAAAACTTAAATTTCGACCGATCGATCCTATGGCAGATATATTATATTGTGGTCCGATCCTTATAGGATTTTGCGTATATTGTGGAGTAACGTAAAATTAATAAATGCCGAGTTTGGTCAAGATATCATGAAAAACAAAATGTTTTTCATAAAAAAACTTAATTTTATTTTCTTAATAGGATTTTGCGTACTAAAGTAAAAGAGAGAGTTCTCAGTTGAGAGTGATTGACGTGTTTTACTTGTGCTCCAAGATTTTTATATATTTTTGCGCTTTTATCCTGCTTTTATTTCAAAATTTTGCATTTTTCGGTGCTTTATTTAAGAAGCTTTAAAAACTGTACAAAGTGTTATCTGTTGTGCAGCGTAAGTCTGTTAATTATTACATTTTATAAAACGCGGCATGAGCTCCGTGTTGTTGTTATTGCCTGTTTTGATTATTTTGCTTTGGTGCTCCCTGTGCATACACTTGTTTGTGCGTGTGTTCGCTGCATACTTTCTGCTTGTGCATCGCGCTCTCGCAAACTTTTTCTATTGCTTTTTGCTCCAAACAATTTGTTTGTGTATTTACTTGCTCTATCTTGTGCACCGTTTTCGTTTTGCTCTGTGCTCTCGCAATTTGCATACGCATTAAATAATTATGTTGTGCTGTAAGAAACCGTGCACGTTCAAGCAGGCTGATGATTCTGCACTGCCGCAATTTGTTAATTGCTGGCTGTGTGAGAATATGATGCATGCTAAATGTGCAGGTCTCACTTGGCGTGATTGCGATAAGATCGCTGCTATTGCCAAGAAGGGCTGTGGTGGCTTGCGTTGGTCGTGCCCAGAATGCATCGACAAGCAAATTGATTTCTCTAGAATGTATAATTCTGTGAGAAGTCAATTCTTAAAATTAAATAATGTGGCTAAGCAGCTCTCGAGTAATTTTGACTCGAGTTTCGAGTTGCTTGGCAAATATAAATTTGAGTCCCCAACCAATCGCCGGTTGGAGCCTCAACTTTTGCAATTGCCCTCTACGTCTGTTCAGACACCTACTACTTTCTTGTCCCTTCCTAGCAACTTGGAGGTATCTCCAATGTTGTCTTTATCGCCTTCTCCAAGCGACTGTCCAATTACCCCTGTTTCAACCCCTGTACTAGTCCCAGTAGAGCCCGTACCTGATCCCGTCCCAATTAATCAAACTGCCTCAGCCCCATCAGCTCCTGGCCGCAAAGGTAGACCTGCGCGCAATCTTGCCCAGATTGTTAAAAACAATCATTGTGCCTCGTTAGCTCCCCCAACTCCTGTATTACCTACAGCCCCATCAGCGCCTACTTTAACGGTAGTTGCCCCTCGTAGGCAAGTCTTTGTGTCTCGACTTTCGTCGGACACCACTTCTGAGTCATTGGCAGCCTATATTGCTAGCAAATCTTCTGCTAGCGTGTCAATAACTAAATTTAATTTCTCCACCCCTCGTGAAATATCATCATTCAAAATAAATGTTTCACATGATATGTTCCCAATCATTTGTGATCCCAAATTTTGGCCTCCACACATGATTGTTCACGAGTTCAAGCCTAAAAAGCGTAACCAGCCTGTCACCCTTCCAGTCCCTTCAATACAGGGTACCATTTCTGCCCCAAAAAACTAGCTTCATCTTCTGACCAAATCTTTATTCATTATCAGAATGTTAGAGGTCTTATTTCAAAACTTAAAAATCTTTTCATGGCCAGCACTTCCTTCAATTCGGATATAATAGCATTTTCAGAAACATGGTTGAACTCAACCATATCTGATTTTGAGATTTTATCAAATAACTTTAGTTTGTATCGAAATGATCGGCCGACTCGAGGTGGTGGGGTGTTAATTGCCGTTAAAGCCACTCTCCAGTCTGAACTTTTCTGTTTTAGTACGCCTAGTGACGCTGAGATTGTCTCAGTTAAGGTGTCTTTTCCTACACGGAATGTCTATGTAACATGCTCTTATGTCCCACCTTCTTCTGATATTCAAGTTTATATGAAACATATTACTTGTATTAAAGAAGTTTCTTCACACGTGCGTGATAGTGACCTATTTATGGTGTTGGGTGATTTTAATTTGCCTAACATCTCTTGGTCATTATTTACTGCCAAAAATTATCTAGTGCCCTCAGCACAGCACGATTTTATAGACTGCATGCTTGATCTTTCGTTGTTTCAAATCAATTCAATTTCTAATCATTTGACTAGAACACTCGACATTGTATTTGTTAACGATTACCTTATTTCTAATGTGTCTAGGTCCCCTCCTTTATCTCTTCCTGAGGATGTCTATCATCCAACTTTAGAGATTGCAATGCTAAATTATAATCCTTTCATTTCGTGCTCATCAGCCAATAAGCCCCGCTATTGCTTTCGCAAAGGAAATTATTCTTTGCTGAATCAGCTTATTTATTCAGCCGATTGGTCTTTCTTATATGACTCAGTTGATATGAATACAGCTATTAATTTTTTTTACATCACCCTAATCTCCCTCTTAGATGTGTGTATTCCTAAGTCAATTCCTTCGACTACTTTTTCAAAACCACCCTGGTTTACTACCAGATTATCACATCTAAAAAATGTAAAATCCAAATATTTTAAAAAGTTTAAAAAGTCTGGTTCGTGTACAGACTTGGCTAAATATTCCATAGCCAAGTCGAACTTCTTTCTTCTTAATTCTCAATGCTATGAGAATTATCTAACACGTTGTAAAAGACAATTTACCCGAAATCCGAGACAGTTTTATAATTTTGTAAACTTGAAGCGTAAATCTTCAAGTTTGCCATTCCCTTTTTTTTTTGGCTTGGATAAAGCTAGCAATGACACTGATTCTGCTAACCTCTTTGCTAATTTTTTCCAATCAACTTACTCTTCAGTCTGTCCTAATACTAATGCTTACCCTTATACTATTTCTTCCGCAAGTTATATACCTCCTCTAATTATTTCACACTCCTCTCTCCTATTAGCTATAAACTCTTTAAAGTCTTCTTACTCTCCTGGGCCGGACAATATTCCTAGTTGTCTTCTCAAGGAGTGTAGTTCTTCCCTTCTTTATCCATTGCTAAAGCTTTTTAATCTATCCCTAGAAACTTCTGTCTTTCCATCTCTTTGGAAAGAATCTTATATCATTCCTCTTCACAAGAAAGGTGGGAAGTCTGATATACGAAATTACAGGGGCATTGCAAAACTGTCCGCTATTCCTAAATTATTTGAAAAAATAATCACTTCGAATTTGCAGCATTTCTGCAAATCAGTTGTTTCCCTGTTCAACATGGATTCGTAAAGAATCGGTCAACTACGACCAATCTGCTTGAGTTTACTTCCTTGGTAAACGATGCTTTCCTTTCGAAAATGCAAACTTATGTCATTTACACTGACTTCAGTAAGGCGTTTGACTCTGTGCACCATGACATTTTACTTTTAAACTTGACCGAATAGGTTTCCCCCTGTCTCTTCTGCTTTGGATTAATTCTTATTTAAAAGGTAGAACCCAAAGAGTAATGCTGAGGCTGACTACCTCTAAACGGGTTCACGTTACTTCTGGTGTTCCTCAAGGTAGTCATCTTGGACCTTTACTCTTAACCCTTTTTATAAATGATCTCCCCTCTGTCATATCACATGCCCGTGTACTCATGTATGCGGACGATGTCAAACTTTTTCTATCATACACTAATCCCCTACATCATTCTCGTCTACAAGACGATTTGAACGCTATGCAACTATGGTGTTCGGCCAATCAATTGCATCTAAACTGTTCAAAGTGTATGTTTATGATTTTTAATCGTACTACCTTATCTTGTCAGTTATACAATCGACAATATCCCTTTGCAACGTATACTAACAGTTAAGGATCTAGGCGTAATTTTTGATTCTAAACTCTGTTTCAATCTTCACATAGATACCATCGTTAATGAGGCAAAAGGTATACTTGGATTCATTAAACGATGGTCTAAAGAGTTTAACGATCCTTTTATAACAAAACTTCTGTACATCTCTCTTGTTCGCCCTATCCTTGAATACTGCTCTTGCATTTGGTCTCCACAGTATAACAACAGCCAGGATCGTATTGAATCTGTTCAGAAGCAATTTCTGCTTTTTGCCTTACGAGGTTTAAATTGGGACCCTAATCTTCGGTTGCCGTCCTACTCCAGCAGACTGCTTCTTCTCAACCTTCCGTCGTTAACCAACCGTAGGACAATTCTCGGTGTTGTCCTTCTACATAAGTTGATTATTGGCGACATAGATTCTCCTTTTCTGCTAGGGCGTCTTCAATTCTCTGTTCCGGCTAGACCAACCAGAAATTATCGCCCCTTTTTACTATCTACGTGCACAACAGACTACGCTATGCACAATCCTTTTCGCGTGCTATGTAAAAATTATAATAGTTTGCATCACGTTTTCTCTACCGAACTGTCTCTACCCCTAATAAAATCGTTGCTTTCAGGATACCTTCGGGAAGTCGCTGACCATTCCCAGCTATGAGCAGGGGCATAGCTTGCCGGACAGGCTGAAAAATTTTCCCCCACCGGGTCGGTGATTTCCCATTACTTTTCTCTCTGTCCTATCTACTTAACACTCTTTATCTAACTTACATTGCTTTACTTTATTAACAATCTTCTTACTTTCATTTTTCCTATTTATTGTATTTTCTTTATTAATATAGCATATTAAGATTATTTTAATGTTACTTGAAAACACTTTTTTCCTACTTACAACCTTCTGCTTAGATGTAGGCTCTAATAGCGTCACTGACAAAATTAGCTGTGAAAAGGGGCACAGCTGGCCGGACTGGCAAATAAAACACCTCCATCGGTCGGTGATGCTATTTAGAAAATTGTATCCTTTAACTAGGCTTTTAGCATAAAATTATATTGTATAATCTATTGAATAATGAGGAAGACACTCGTTTTGTCGACCATTAATAAATAAATAAAATAAATAATAAATGCCGACTTGGTCAAGATATCATGAGAAACAAAATGCCTTTCATACAAAAACTTAATTTTCGACCGATCGATCCTATGGCAGATATATGATATTGTGGTCCGATCCTAATAGGATTTTGCGTATATATGTGGATTAACGTAAAACTAATAAATGCCGAGTTTGGTCAAGATATCATGAAAAACAAAATGTTTTTCATAAAAAACTTAATATTCGGCCGATCGATTCTATGACAGCTATATGATATAGTGGTCCGATCTTAATAAGATTTTGCGTAGTAAAGTAAAACTAATAAATGCCGAGCTTGGTCAAGATATCATGAAAAACAAAATGTTTTTTCATACAAAAACTTAATTTTCGACCGATCGATCCTATGGCTGATATATGATATTGTGGTCCGATCCTAACAGGATTTTGCATATATCATACAAAAACTTAAATTTCGACCGATCGATCCTATAGCAGCTTTATGATATTGTGGTCCGATCTTAATAGGATTTTGCATATATATGAGGAGCATAGTAAAACTAAAAAATGCCGAGTTTGGTCAAGATATCATGAAAAACAAAATGTTTTTTCATACAAAAATTTAATTTACGACCGATCGATCCTATGGCAGCTATATGATATAGTGGTCCGATCCTTATAGAATTTTGCATATATATGAGGAGTAAACTAAAACTAATAAATGCCGAGGTTGGCCAAGATTTTTTAAAAAACAACCTGTTTTTTAAAAAAAACTTAATTTTCGACCGATCGATCCTATTGCAGACATATGATATTGTGGTCCGATCCTAATAGGACTTTGCGTATATATGTGGATTAACGTAAAACTAATAAATGCCGAGTTTGGTCAAGATATCATGAAAAACAAAATGTTTTTTTAAAAAAACTTAATTTTCGGCCGATCGATTCTATGACAGCTATATGATATAGTGGTCCGATCTTAATAGGATTTTGCGTAGTAAAGTAAAACTAATAAATGCCGAGCTTGTTCAAGATATTATGAAAAACAAAATGTTTTTCATACAAAAACTTAATTTTCGACCGATCGATCCTATGGCAGATATATGATATCGTGGTCCGATCCTAATAGGATTTTGCGTATATATGTGGAGTAACATAAAACTAATAAATGCCGAGTTTGGTCAAGATATCATGTAAAACAAAATGCTTTTCATACAAAAACTTAATTTTCGACCGATCGATCCTATGGCAGATATATGATATTGTGGTCCGATCCTAATAGGATTTTGCGTATATATGTGGATTAACGTAAAACTAATAAATGCCGAGTTTGGTCAAGATATCATGAAAAACAAAATGTTTTTTCATAAATAAACTTAATTTTCGGCGATCGATTCTATGACAGCTATATGATATAGTGGTCCGATCTTAATAGGATTTTGCGTAGTAAAGTAAAACTAATAAATTCCGAGCTTGGTCAAGATATCATGAAAAACAAAATGTTTTTCATACAAAAACTTAATTTTCGACCGATCGATCCTATGGCTGATATATGATATTGTGGTCCGATCCAAATAGGATTTTGCGTATATATGTGGAGTAACGTAAAACTAATAAATGCCGAGTTTGGTCAAGATATCTTGAAAAACAAAATGTTTTTTCATACAAAAACTTAATTTTCGACCGATCGATCCTATGTCAGCTAAATGATATAGTGGTCCGATCCTTATAGGATTTTGCATATATATGAGGAGTAAATTAAAACTAATAAATGCCGAGGTTGGTCAAGATATCTTGAAAAACAAAATGTTTTTTCATAAAAAAACTTATTTTCTAACGATTGATTCTATGGCAGCTTTATGATCTAGTGTTCCGATCTTAATAGGATTTTGCGTAGTAAAGTAAAACTAATAGACGCCGAGTTTGGTCAAGATATCTTCAAAAACATAATTTTTTTCATAAAAAAACTTAATTTTCGACCGATCGTTCCTATGGCAGCTATATGATATTGTGGTCCAATCTTAATAGGATCATGCATATATGTGAGGAGCATAGTAAAACTAAAAAATGCCGAGTTTGGTCAAGATATCTTGAAAAACAAAATGTTTTTTCATACAAAATCTTAATTTTCGACCGATCGATCCTATGGCAGCTATATGATATAGTGGTCCGATCCTAATAGGATTATGCATATATCATACATAAACTTAAATTTCAACCGATCGTTCCTATGGCAGCTATATGATATAGTGGTCCGATCTTAATAGGATTTTGCATATGTATGAGGAGTAAAGTAAAACTAGTAAATACCGAGTTTGTTCAAGATATCTTGAAAAACATAATGTTTTTTCATACAAAAACTTAATTTACGACCGATCGATCCTATGGCAGCTATATGATATAGTGGTCCGATCCTTATAGGATTTTGCATATATATGAGGAGTAAAGTAAAACTAATAAATGCCGAGGTTGGTCAAGATATCTTGAAAAACAAAATGTTTTTTCATAAAAAAACTTAATTTTAGAACGATTGATCCTATGGGAGCTTTATGATCTGGGAGCTTTATGATCTAGTGTTCCGATCTTAATAGGATTTTGCGTAGTAAATTAAAACTAATAAATGCCGAGTTTGGTCAAGATATCTTCAAAAACAAAATGTTTTTTCATACAAAAACTTAACTTTCGACCGATCGATCCTATTGCAGATATATGATATTGTGGTCCGATCTTAATAGGATTTTGCATATATATGAGGAGTAAAGTAAAACTAATAAATGCCAAGTTTGGTCAAGATATCTTGAAAACCAAAATGTTTTTTCATAAAAAAACTTAATTTTCGGACGATCGATCCTATGGCAGCTATATGATATTGTGGTCCGATCTTAATAGGATTTTGCATATATATGAGGAGCATAGTAAAACTAAAAAATGCCGAGTTTGGTCAAGATATCATGAAAAACAAAATGTTTTTTCATACAAAACTTAATTTACGACCGATCGATCCTATGGCAGTTATATGATATAGTGGTCCGATCTTAATAGGATTTGCATATATATGAGGGGTAAAGTAAAACTAATTAATGCCGAGTTTGGTGAAGATATCTTAAAAAATAAAATGTTTTTTAATACAAAAACTTAATTTTCGACCGATCGATCCTATGGCAGCTATATGATATAGTGGTCCGATCTTAATAGGATTTTGCATATATCATACAAACTTAATTTTCGGACGCTCGATCCTATGGCAGCTATCTGATATTGTGGTCCGATCTTAATAGGATTTTGCATATATATGAGGAGCATAGTAAAACTAAAAAATGCCGAGTTTGGTCAAGATATCTTGAAAAGCAAAATGTTTTTTCATACAAAAACTTAATTTTCGACCGATCGTTTCTATGGCAACTATATGATAAAGTGATCGTTCCTATGGCAGCTATATGATATAGTGGTCCGATCGTAATAGGATTTGCATATATCATACAAAAACTTAAATTTCGACCGATCGTTCGTATGCCAGCTATATAATATAGTGGTCCGATCTTAATAGTATTTTGCGTAGTAAATTAAAACTAATAAATGCCGAGTTTGGTCAAGATATCTTCAAAAACAAAATGTTTCTTCATACAAAAACTTAATTTTCGACCGATCGATTCTATGGCAGATATATGATATTGTGGCCCGATCTTAATAGGATTTTGCATATATATGAGGAGTATAGTACAACTAATAAATGCCGTGTTGGTCAAGATATCTTGAAAACCAAAATGTTTTTTCATAAAAGAGCTTAATTTTCGGACGATCGATCCTATGGCAGCTATATGATATTGTGGTCCGATCTTAATAGGATTTTGCATATAAATGAAGAGCATAGTAAAACTAAAAATGCCGAGTTTGGTCAAGATATCAAGAAAAACAAAATGTTTTTTCATACAAAAACTTAATTTACGACGATCGATCCTATGTCAGCTATATGATATAGTGGTCCGATCCTTATAGGATTTTGCATATATATGAGGAGTAAAGAAAAACTAATAAATGCCGAGGTTGGTCAAGATATCTTGAAAAACAAAATATTTTTCATAAAAAAACTTAATTTCCGAACGATCGATCCTATGATCTATTGTTCCGATCTTAATAGGATTTTGCGTAGTAAAGTAAAACTAATAAACGCCGAGTTTGGCAGCTATATGATATTGTGGTCCGATCTTAATAGGATCATCCATATATGTTAGGAGCATAGTAAAACTAAAAAATGCCGAGTTTGGTCAAGATATCTTAAAAAACAAAATGTTTTTTCATACAAAAACTTAATTTTCGACCGATCGATCCTATGGCAGCTATATGATATAGTGGTCCGATCCTATAGGATTTTGCATATATCATACAAAAACTTAATTTTCGACCGATCGATCCTATGCCAGCTATATGATATAGTGGTCCGATCTTAATAGGATTTTGCATATGTATGAGGAGTAAAGTAAAACTAGTAAATACCGAGTTTGTTCAAGATATCTTGAAAAACATAATGTTCTTTCATACAAAAACTTAATTTACGACCGATCGATCCTATGGCAGCTATATGATATAGTGGTCCGATCCTTATAGGATTTTGCATATATATGAGGAGTAAAGTAAAACTAATAAATGCCGAGGTTGGTCAAGATATCTGAAAAACAAAATGTTTTTTCATAAAAAAACTTAATTTTAGAACGATTGATCCTATGGGAGCTTTATGATCTGGTGTTCCGATCTTAATAGGATTTTGCGTACTAAAGTAAAACTAATAAATGCCGAGTTTGGTCAAGATATCTTCAAAAACAAAATGTTTTTTCATACAAAAACTTAATTTTCGACCGATCGATCATATGGCAGATATATGATATTGTGGTCCGATCCTCATAGGATTTTGCATATATATGAGGAGTAAAGTAAAACTAATAAAAGCCGAGTTTGGTCAAGATAACTTGAAAAACATAATGTTTTTTCATACAAAAACTTAATATACGACCGATCGATCCTATGGCAGCTATATGATATAGTGGTCCGATCCTTATAGGATTTTGCATATATATGAGGAGTAAAGTAAAACTAATAAATGCCGAGGTTGGTCACGATATCTTGAAAAACAAAATGTTTTTTCATAAATAACTTAATTTTAGAACGATTGATCCTATAGCAGCTTATGATCTAGTGTTCCGATCTTAATAGGATTTTGCGTAGTAAATTAAAACTAATAAATGCCGAGTTTGGTCAAGATATCTTGAAAAACAAAATGTTTTTTCAAACAAAAACTTAATTTTCGACCGATCGATCCTATGGCAGATATATGATATTGTGGTCCGATCTTATTAGGATTTTGCATATATATGAGGAGTAAAGTAAAACTAATAAATGCCAAGTTTGGTCAAGATATCTTGAAAAGCAAAATGTTTTTCATAAAAAACTTAATTTTCGGACGATCGATCCTATGGCAGCTATTGATATTGTTTTCCGATCTTAATAGGATTTTGCATATATATGAGGAGCATAGTGAAACTAAAAAATGCCGAGTTTGGTCAAGATATCATGAAAAACATAATGTTTTTTCATACAAAAACTTAATATACGACCGATCGATCCTATGGCAGCTATATGATATAGTGGTCCGATCCTTATAGGATTTTGCATATATATGAGGAGTAAAGTAAAACTAATAAATGCAGAGGTTGGTCACGATATCTTGAAAAACAAAATGTTTTTTCATAAATAACTTAATTTTAGAACGATTGATCCTATAGCAGCTTTATGATCTAGTGTTCCGATCTTAATAGGATTTTGCGTAGTAAATTAAAACTAATAAATGCCGAGTTTGGTCAAGATATCTTGAAAAACAAAATGTTTTTTCATACAAAAACTTAATTTTCGACCGATCGATCCTATGGCAGATATATGATATTGTGGTCCGATCTTAATAGGATTTTGCATATATATGAGTAGTAAAGTAAAACTAATAAATGCCAAGTTTGGTCAAGATATCTTGAAAAGCAAAATGTTTTTTCATAAAAAAACTTAATTTTCGGACGATCGATCCTATGGCAGCTATATGATATTGTGGTCCGATCTTAATAGGATTTTGCATATATATGAGGAGCATAGTGAAACTAAAAAATGCCGAGTTTGGTCAAGATATCATGAAAAACAAAATGTTTTTTCATACAAAAACTTAATTTACGACCGATCGATCCTGTGGCAGTTATATGATATAGTGGTCCGATCTTTATAGGATTTTGCATATATATGAGGGGTAAAGTAAAACTAATTAATGCCGAGTTTGGTGAAGATATCTTAAGAAATAAAATGTTTTTTAATACAAAAACTTAATTTTCGACCGATCGATCCTATGGCAGCTATATGATATTGTGGTCCGATCTTAATAGGATTTTGCATATATCATACAAACTTAATTTTCGGACGATCGATCCTATGGCAGCTATCTGATATTGTGGTCCGATCTTAATAGGATTTTGCATATATATAAGGAGCATAGTAAAACTAAAAAATGCCGAGTTTGGTCAAGATATCATGAAAAACAAAATGTTTTTTCATACAAACACTTAATTTACGACCGATCGATCCTATGGCAGCTATATGATATAGTGTTCCGATCTTAATAGGATTTTGCATATATATGAGCAGCAAAATAAAACTAATAAATGCCGAGCTTGGTCAAGATATCTTGAAATGTAAAATGTTTTTTCATACAACAACTTAATTTTCGACCGATCGTTTCTATGGCAGCTATATGATAAAGTGATCGTTCCTATGGCAGCTATATGATATTGTGGTCCGATCTTAATAGGATTTTGCATATATATGAGGAATAAAGTAAACTAATAAATGCCGTGTTTGGTCAAGATATCTTGAAAACCAAAATGTTTTTTCATAAAAAAACTTAATTTTCGGACGATCGATCCTATGGCAGCTATATGATATTGTGGTCCGATCTTAATAGGATTTTGCATTAATATGAGGAGCATAGTAAAACTAAAAAATGCCGAGTTTGGTCACGATATCAAGAAAAACAAAATGTTTTTTCATACAAAAATTTAATTTACGACCGATCGATCCTATGGCAGCTATATGATATAGTGGTCCGATCTTAATAGGATTTTGCATATATATGAGGGGTAAAGTAAAACTAATAAATGCCGAGTTTGATGAAGATATCTTAAAAAATAAAATGTTTTTTAATACAAAAACTTAATTTTCGACCGATCGATCCTATGGCAGCTATATGATATTGTGGTCCGATTAATAGGATTTTGCATATATATGAGGAGCATAGTAAAACTGAAAAATTCCGAGTTTGGTCAAGATATCAAGAAAAACTAAATGTTTTTTCATACAAAAACTTAATTTACGACCGATCGATCCTATGGCAGCTATATGATATAGTGGTCCGATCTTAATAGGATTTTGCATATATATGAGGGGTAAAGTAAAACTAATTAATGCCGAGTTTGGTGAAGATATCTTAAAAAATAAAATGTTTTTTAATACAAAAACTTAATTTTCGACCGATCGATCCTATGGCAGATATATGATATTGTGGTCCGATCTTAATAGGATTTTGCATATATATGAGGAGTAAAGTAAAACTAATAAATGCCAAGTTTGGTCAAGATATCTTGAAAACCAAAATGTTTTTCATAAAAAAACATAATTTTCGGACGATCGATCCTATGGCAGCTGTCTGATATTGTGGTCCGATCTTAATAGGATTTTGCATATATATGAGGAGCATAGTAAAACTAAAAAAATGCCGAGTTTGGTCAAGATATCATGAAATACAATACAATACAGCTATATGATAAAGTGATCGTTCTTATGGCATATATGATATAGTGGTCCGATCGTAATAGGATTTTGCATATATTATCCAAAAACTTAAATTTCGACCGATCGTTCGTATGCCAGCTATATAATATAGTGGTCCGATCTTAATAGGATTTTGCGTAGTAAATTAAAACTAATAAATGCCGAGTTTGGCCAAGATATCTTCAAAAACAAATGTTTTTTCATACAAAAACTTAATTTTCGACCGATCGATCCTATGGCAGATATATGATATATTGTGGTCCGATCTTAATAGGATTTTGCATATATATGAGGGGTAAAGTAAAACTAATTAATGCCGAGTTTGGTGAAGATATCTTAAAAAATAAAATGTTTTTTAATACAAAAAACTTAATTTTCGACCGATCGATCCTATGGCAGATATATGATATTGTGGTCCGATCTTAATAGGATTTTGCATATATATGAGGAGTAAAGTAAAACTAATAAATGCCAAGTTTGGTCAAGATATCTTGAAAACCAAAATGTTTTTTCTTAAAAAAACATAATTTTCGGACGATCGATCCTATGGCAGCTGTCTGATATTGTGGTCCGATCTTAATAGGATTTTGCATATATATGAGGAGCATAGTAAAACTAAAAAATGCCGAGTTTGGTCAAGATATCATGAAATACAATACAATACAGCTATATGATAAAGTGATCGTTCCTATGGCAGCTATATGATATAGTGGTCCGATCGTAATAGGATTTTGCATATATCATCCAAAAACTTAAAGTTCGACCGATCGTTCGTATGCCAGCTATATAATATAGTGGTCCGATCTTAATAGGATTTTGCGTAGTAAATTAAAACTAATAAATGCCGAGTTTGGCCAAGATATCTTCAAAAACAAAATGTTTTTTCATACAAAAACTTAATTTTCGACCGATCGTTCCTATGGCAGCTATATGATATAGTGGTCCGATCGTATTAGGATTTTGCATATATCATACAAAAACTTAAATTGCGACCGATCGTTCGTATGCCAGCTATATAATATAGTGGTCCGATCTTAATAGGATTTTGCGTAGTAAATTAAAACTAATAAATGCCGAGTTTGGTCAAGATATCTTCAAAAACAAAATGTTTTTTCATACAAAAACTTAATTTTCGACCGATCGATCCTATGGCAGATATATGATATTGTGGTCCGATCTTAATAGGATTTTGCATATATATGAGGAATAAAGTAAAACTAATAAATGCCGTGTTTGGTCAAGATATCTTGAAATGTAAAATGTTTTTTCATACAAAAACTTAATTTTCGACCGATCGTTTCTATGGCAGCTATATGATAAAGTGATCGTTCCTATGGCAGCTATATGATATTGTGGTCCGATCTTAATAGGATTTTGCATATATATGAGCAGCAAAATAAAACTAATAAATGCCGAGCTTGGTCAAGATATCTTGAAATGTAAAATGTTTTTTCATACAAAAACTTAATTTTCGACCGATCGTTTCTATGGCAGCTATATGATAAGTGATCGTTCCTATGGCAGCTATATGATATTGTGGTCCGATCTTAATAGGATTTTGCATATATATGAGGAATAAAGTAAAACTAATAAATGCCGTGTTTGGTCAAGATATCAAGAAAAACAAAATGTTTTTTCATACAAAAACTTAATTTACGACCGATCGATCCTATGGCAGCTATATGATATTGTGGTCCGATCTTAATAGGATTTTGCATTAATATGAGGAGCATAGTAAAACTAAAAAATGCCGAGTTTGGTCAAGATATCAAGAAAAACAAAATGTTTTTTCATACAAAAACTTAATTTACGACCGATCGATCCTATGGCAGCTATATGATATAGTGGTCCGATCTTAATAGGATTTTGCATATATATGAGGGGTAAAGTAAAACTAATAAATGCCGAGTTTGATGAAGATATCTTAAAAAATAAAATGTTTTTTAATACAAAAACTTAATTTTCGACCGATCGATCCTATGGCAGCTATATGATATTGTGGTCCGATCTTAATAGGATTTTGCATATATATGAGGAGCATAGTAAAACTGAAAAATTCCGAGTTTGGTCAAGATATCAAGAAAACTAAATGTTTTTTCATACAAAAACTTAATTTACGACCGATCGATCCTATGGCAGCTATATGATATAGTGGTCCGATCTTAATAGGATTTTGCATATATATGAGGGGTAAAGTAAAACTAATTAATGCCGAGTTTGGTGAAGATATCTTAAAAAATAAAATGTTTTTTAATACAAAAACTTAATTTTCGACCGATCGATCCTATGGCAGATATATGATATTGTGGTCCGATCTTAATAGGATTTTGCATATATATGAGGAGTAAAGTAAAACTAATAAATGCCAAGTTTGGTCAAGATATCTTGAAAACCAAAATGTTTTTTCATAAAAAAACATAATTTTCGGACGATCGATCCTATGGCAGCTGTCTGATATTGTGGTCCGATCTTAATAGGATTTTGCATATATATGAGGAGCATAGTAAAACTAAAAAATGCCGAGTTTGGTCAAGATATCATGAAATACAATACAATACAGCTATATGATAAAGTGATCGTTCTTATGGCATATATGATATAGTGGTCCGATCGTAATAGGATTTTGCATATATTATCCAAAAACTTAAATTTCGACCGATCGTTCGTATGCCAGCTATATAATATAGTGGTCCGATCTTAATAGGATTTTGCGTAGTAAATTAAAACTAATAAATGCCGAGTTTGGCCAAGATATCTTCAAAAACAAAATGTTTTTTCATACAAAAACTTAATTTTCGACCGATCGATCCTATGGCAGATATATGATATATTGTGGTCCGATCTTAATAGGATTTTGCATATATATGAGGGGTAAAGTAAAACTAATTAATGCCGAGTTTGGTGAAGATATCTTAAAAAATAAAATGTTTTTTAATACAAAAACTTAATTTTCGACCGATCGATCCTATGGCAGATATATGATATTGTGGTCCGATCTTAATAGGATTTTGCATATATATGAGGAGTAAAGTAAAACTAATAAATGCCAAGTTTGGTCAAGATATCTTGAAAACCAAAATGTTTTTTCTTAAAAAAACATAATTTTCGGACGATCGATCCTATGGCAGCTGTCTGATATTGTGGTCCGATCTTAATAGGATTTTGCATATATATGAGGAGCATAGTAAAACTAAAAAATGCCGAGTTTGGTCAAGATATCATGAAATACAATACAATACAGCTATATGATAAAGTGATCGTTCCTATGGCAGCTATATGATATAGTGGTCCGATCTTAATAGGATTTTGCATATATCATCCAAAAACTTAAATTTCGACTGATCGTTCGTATGCCAGCTATATAATATAGTGGTCCGATCTTAATAGGATTTTGCGTAGTAAATTAAAACTAATAAATGCCGAGTTTGGTCAAGATATCTTCAAAAACAAAATGTTTTTTCATACAAAAACTTAATTTTCGACCGATCGATCCTATGGCAGATATATGATATTGTGGTCCGATCTTAATAGGATTTTGCATATATATGAGGAATAAAGTAAAACTAATAAATGCCGTGTTTGGTCAAGATATCTTGAAAACCAAAATGTTTTTTCATAAAAAAAGTTAATTTTCGGACGATCGATCCTATGGCAGCTATATGATATTGTGGTCCGATCTTAATAGGATTTTGCATATATATGAGGAGCATAGTAAAACTGAAAAATTCCGAGTTTGGTCAAGATATCAAGAAAAACTAAATGTTTTTTCATACAAAAACTTAATTTACGACCGATCGATCCTATGGCAGCTATATGATATAGTGGTCCGATCTTAATAGGATTTTGCATATATATGAGGGGTAAAGTAAAACTAATAAATGCCGAGTTTGATGAAGATATCTTAAAAAATAAAATGTTTTTTAATACAAAAACTTAATTTTCGACCGATCGATCCTATGGCAGCTATATGATATTGTGGTCCGATCTTAATAGGATTTTGCATATATATGAGGAGCATAGTAAAACTAAAAAATGCCGAGTTTGGTCAAGATATCAAGAAAAACTAAATGTTTTTTCATACAAAAACTTAATTTACGACCGATCGATCCTATGGCAGCTATATGATATAGTGGTCCGATCTTAATAGGATTTTGCATATATATGAGGGGTAAAGTAAAACTAATTAATGCCAAGTTTGGTCAAGATATCTTGAAAACCAAAATGTTTTTTCATAAAAAAACATAATTTTCGGACGATCGATCCTATGGCAGCTGTCTGATATTGTGGTCCGATCTTAATAGGATTTTGCATATATATGAGGAGCATAGTAAAACTAAAAAATGCCGAGTTTGGTCAAGATATCATGAAATACAATACAATACAGCTATATGATAAAGTGATCGTTCCTATGGCAGCTATATGATATAGTGGTCCGATCGTAATAGGATTTTGCATATATTATCCAAAAACTTAAATTTCGACCGATCGTTCGTATGCCAGCTATATAATATAGTGGTCCGATCTTAATAGGATTTTGCGTAGTAAATTAAAACTAATAAATGCCGAGTTTGGCCAAGATATCTTCAAAAACAAAATGTTTTTTCATACAAAAACTTAATTTTCGACCGATCGATCCTATGGCAGATATATGATATATTGTGGTCCGATCTTAATAGGATTTTGCATATATATGAGGGGTAAAGTAAAACTAATTAATGCCGAGTTTGGTGAAGATATCTTAAAAAATAAAATGTTTTTTAATACAAAAACTTAATTTTCGACCGATCGATCCTATGGCAGATATATGATATTGTGGTCCGATCTTAATAGGATTTTGCATATATATGAGGAGTAAAGTAAAACTAATAAATGCCAAGTTTGGTCAAGATATCTTGAAAACCAAAATGTTTTTTCATAAAAAAACATAATTTTCGGACGAATGGCAGCTGTCTGATATTGTGGTCCGATCTTAATAGGATTTTGCATATATATGAGGAGCATAGTAAAACTAAAAAATGCCGAGTTTGGTCAAGATATCATGAAATACAATACAATACAGCTATATGATAAAGTGATCGTTCCCATGGCAGCTATATGATATAGTGGTCCGATCGTAATAGGATTTTGCATATATTATCCAAAAACTTAAATTTCGACCGATCGTTCGTATGCCAGCTATATAATATAGTGGTCCGATCTTAATAGGATTTTGCGTAGTAAATTAAAACTAATAAATGCCGAGTTTGGCCAAGATATCTTCAAAAACAAAATGTTTTTTCATACAAAAACTTAATTTTCGACCGATCGATCCTATGGCAGATATATGATATATTGTGGTCCGATCTTAATAGGATTTTGCATATATATGAGGGGTAAAGTAAAACTAATTAATACCGAGTTTGGTGAAGATATCTTAAAAAATAAAATGTTTTTTAATACAAAAACTTAATTTTCGACCGATCGATCCTATGGCAGATATATGATATTGTGGTCCGATCTTAATAGGATTTTGCATATATATGAGGAGTAAAGTAAAACTAATAAATGCCAAGTTTGGTCAAGATATCTTGAAAACCAAAATGTTTTTCATAAAAAAACATAATTTTCGGACGATCGATCCTATGGCAGCTGTCTGATATTGTGGTCCGATCTTAATAGGATTTTGCATAAATATGAGGAGCATAGTAAAACTAAAAAATGCCGAGTTTGGTCAAGATATCATGAAATACAATACAATACAGCTATATGATAAAGTGATCGTTCCCATGGCAGCTATATGATATAGTGGTCCGATCGTAATAGGATTTTGCATATATCATCCAAAAACTTAAATTTCGACCGATCGTTCGTATGCCAGCTATATAATATAGTGGTCCGATCTTAATAGGATTTTGCGTAGTAAATTAAAACTAATAAATGCCGAGTTTGGCCAAGATATCTTCAAAAACAAAATGTTTTTTCATACAAAAACTTAATTTTCGACCGATCGATCCTATGGCAGATATATGATATATTGTGGTCCGATCTTAATAGGATTTTGCATATATATGAGGGGTAAAGTAAAACTAATTAATGCCGAGTTTGGTGAAGATATCTTAAAAAATAAAATCTTTTTTAATACAAAAACTTAATTTTCGACCGATCGATAATAGGATTTTGCATATATATGAGGAGCATAGTAAAACTAAAAATTGCCGAGTTTGGTCAAGATATCATGAAAAACAAAATGTTTTTTCATAAAAAAACTTAAATTACGACCGATCGATCCTATGTCAGCTATATCATATAGTGTTCCGATCTTAATAGGATTTTGCATATATCATACAAATTTAATTTTCGAACGATCGATCCTATGGCAGCTATCTGATATTGTGGTCCGATCTTAATAGGATTTTGCATATATATGAGGGGTAAAGTAAAACTAATTAATGCCGAGTTTGGTGAAGATATCTTAAAAAATAAAATGTTTTTTAATACAAAAACTTAATTTTCGACCGATCGATCCTATGGCAGCTATATGATATTGTGGTCCGATCTTAATAGGATTTTGCATATATCATACAAACTTAATTTTCGGACGATCGATCCTATGGCAGCTATCTGATGTTGTGGTCCGATCTTAATAGGATTTTGCATATATATGAGGGGTAAAGTAAAACTAATTAATTCCGAGTTTGGTCAAGATATCTTCAAAAACAAAATGTTTTTTCATACAAAAACTTAATTTTCGACCGATCGATCCTATGGCAGATATATGATATTGTGGTCCGATCTTAATAGGATTTTGCATATATATGAGGGGTAAAGTAAAACTAATTAATGCCGAGTTTGGTGAAGATATCTTAAAAAAAAAAAGTTTTTTTTTTTATTAACAAAAACTTAATTTTCGACCGATCGATCCTATGGCAGCTATCTGATATTGTGGTCCGATCTTAATAGGATTTTTAATATATCATACAAACTTAATTTTCGAACGATCGATCCTATGGCAGCTATCTGATATTGTGGTCCGATCTTAATAGGATTTTGCATATATATGAGGAGCATAGTAAAACTAAATAATGCCGAGTTTGGTCAAGATATCATGAAAAACAAAATGTTTTTTCATACAAAAACTTAATTTACGACCGATCGATCTTATGGCAGCTATATGATATAGTGCTCCGATCTTAATAGGATTTTGCATATATATGAGGAGCAAAATAGAACTAATAAATGCCGAGTTTGGTCAAGATATCTTGAAAAGCAAAATGTTTTTTCATACAAAAACTTCATTTTCGACCGATCGTTTTTATGGCAGCTATATGATAAAGTGGTCCGATCATAATAGGATTTTGCATATATCATACAAAAACTTAAATTTCGACCGATCGCTCGTATGCCAGCTATATGATATAGTGTTCCGATCTTAATAGAATTTTGCATATATATGAAGAGTAAAGTAAATCGAATAAATGCCGAGTTTGGTGAAAATGTCTTGAAAAACAAAATGTTTTTTCATACAAAAACTTAATTTTCGACCGATCGATATTATGGCAGCTATATGATATAGTGTTCCGATCTTAATAGGATTTTGCATATATCATACAAACTTAATTTTCGAACGATCGATCCTATGGCAGCTATCTGATATTGTGGTCCGATCTTAATAGGAATTTGCATATATATGAGGGGTAAAGTAAAACTAATTAATGCCGAGTTTGGTGAAGATATCTTAAAAATAAAATGTTTTTTAATACAAAAACTTAATTTTCGACCGATCGATCCAATGGCAGCTATATGATATTGTGGTCCTATCTTAATAGGATTTTGCATATATCATACAAACTTAATTTTCGGACTATCGATCCTATGGCAGCTATTTGATGTTGTGGTCCGATCTTAATAGGATTTTGCATATATATGAGGGGTAAAGTAAAACTAATTAATGCCGAGTTTGGTCAAGATATCTTCAAAAACAAAATGTTTTTTCATACAAAAACTTAATTTTCGACCGATCGATCCTATGGCAGATATATGATATTGTGGTCCGATCTTAATAGGATTTTGCATATATATGAGGGGTAAAGTAAAACTAATTAATGCCGAGTTTGGTGAAGATATCTTAAAAAATAAAATGTTTTTTAATACAAAATCTTAATTTTCGACCGATCGATCCTATGGCAGCTATCTGATATTGTGGTACGATCTTAATAGGATTTTGCATATATCATACAAACTTAATTTTCGAACGATCGATCCTATGGCAGCTATCTGATATTGTGGTCCGATCTTAATAGGATTTTGCATATATATGAGGAGCATAGTAAAACTAAAAAATGCCGAGTTTGGTTAAGATATCATGAAAAACAAAATGTTTTTCATACAAAAACTTAATTTAGGACCGATCGATCTTATGGCAGCTATATGATATAGTGCTCCGATCTTAATAGGATTTTGCATTTATATGAGGAGCAAAATAGAACTAATAAATGCTGAGTTTGGTCAAGATATCTTGAAAAGCAAAATGTTTTTTCATACAAAAACTTCATTTTCGACCGATCGTTTCTATGGCAGCTATATGATAAAGTGGTCCGATCTTAATAGGTTTTTGCATATATCATACAAAAACTTAAATTTCGACCGATCGTTCCTATGGCAGCTATATGATATAGTGTTCCGATCTTAATATAATTTTGCATAATATGATGAGTAAAGTAAAACTAATAAATGCCGAGATTGGTGTAGATATCTTCAAAAACAAAATATTTTTTCATACAAAAATTTAATTTTCGACCGGTCGATCCTATGGCAGCTATATGATATAGTGGTCCGATCTTAATAGGATTTTGCATATTTATGAGGAACATAGTAAAACTAACAAATGTCGAGTTTGGTCAAGATATCTTGAAACACAAAATGTTTTTTTATACAAAAACTTAATTTTCGACCGATCGATCCTATGTCAGCTATATGATATAGTGTTCCGATCTTAATAGGATTTTGCATATATATGGAGAGTAAAGTAAAACTTATAAGAGTTTGGTCAAGATATCTTCCTATCTTAATTGGATTGTGCGTAGTAAAGTAAATCTAATAAATGCCGAGTTTGGTCAAGATATCATGAAAAACAAAATGTTTTTCATACAAAAACTTAAATTACGACCGATCGATCCTATGGCAGCTATATGATATAGTGTTCCGATCTTAATAGGATTTTGCATATATCATACAAACTTAATTTTCGGACGATCGATCCTATGGCAGCTATCTGATATTGTGGTCCGATCTTAATAGGTTTTTGCATATATCATACAAAAACTTAAATTTCGACCGATCGTTCCTATGGCAGCTATATGATATAGTGTTCCGATCTTAATAGAATTTTGCATATATATGAAGAGTAAAGGAAAACTAATAAATGCCGAGTTTGGTGAAGATATCTTAAAAAACAAAATGTTTTTTCATACAAAAACTTAATTTTCGACCGATCCATCCTATGGCAGCTATATGATATAGTGGTCCGATCTTAATAGGATTTTGCATATATCATACAAAAACTTAAATTTCGACCGATCGCTCGTATGCCAGCTATATGATATAGTGTTCCGATCTTAATAGAATTTTGCATATATATGAAGAGTAAAGTAAATCGAATAAATGCCGAGTTTGGTGAAAATGTCTTGAAAAACAAAATGTTTTTTCATACAAAAACTTAATTTTCGACCGATCGATATAATGGCAGCTATATGATATAGTGTTCCGATCTTAATATAATTTTGCATAATATGAAGAGTAAAGTAAAACTAATAAATGCCGAGTTTGGTGTAGATATCTTCAAAAACAAAATATTTTTTCATACAAAAATTTAATTTTCGACCGATCGATCCTATGGTAGATATATGATATAGAATTTTGCATATATATGAGGAGTAAAGTATAACTAATAAATGCCGAAGTTGGTCAAGATATCTTGAAAAAGAAAATGTTTTTTCATAAAAAAACTTAATTTTCGACCGATCGATCCTATGGCAGCTATATGATATAGTGGTCCGATCTTAATAGGATTTTGCATATTTATGAGGAACATAGTAAAACTAACAAATGTCGAGTTTGGTCAAGATATCTTGAAAACAAAATGTTTTTTTATACAAAAACTTAATTTTCGACCGATCGATCCTATGTCAGCTATATGATATAGTGTTCCGATCTTAATAGGATTTTGCATATATATGGAGAGTAAAGTAAAACTTATAAGAGTTTGGTCAAGATATCTTCCTATCTTAATTGGATTGTGCGTAGTAAAGTAAAACTAATAAATGCCGAGTTTGGTCAAGATATCATGAAAACAAAATGTTTTTTCATACAAAAACTTAATTTACGACCAATCGATCCTATGGCAGCTATATGATATAGTGTTCCGATCTTAATAGGATTTTGCATATATATGAGGAGCAAAATAGAACTAATAAATGCCGAGTTTGGTCAAGATATCTTGAAAAGCAAAATGTTTTTTCATACAAAACTTCATTTTCGACCGATCGTTTCTATGGCAGCTATATGATAAAGTGGTCCGATCTTAATAGGTTTTTGCATATATCATACAAAAACTTAAATTTCGACCGATCGTTCCTATGGCAGCAATATGATATAGTGGTCCGATCTTAATAGGATTTTGCATATATCACACAAAAACTTAAATTTCGACCGATCGTTCGTATGCCAGCTATATAATATAGTGGTCCGATCTAAATAGGATTTTGCATATATATGAAGAGTAAAGTAAAACTAATAAATGCCGAGTTTGGTGAAGATATCTTAAAAAACAAAGTTTTTTTTCATACAAAAACTTAAATTTCGACAGATCGCTCGTATGCCAGCAATATGATATAGTGTTCCGATCTTAATAGAATTTTGCATATATATGAAGAGTAAAGTAAAACTAATAAATGCCGAGTTTGGTGAAGATATATTAAAAAACAAAATGTTTTTTCATACAAAAACTTAAATTTCGACCGATCGCTCGTATGCCAGCTATATGATATAGTGTTCCGATCTTAATAGAATTTTGCATATATATGAAGAGTAAAGTAAATCGAATAAATGCCGAGTTTGGTGAAAATGTCTTGAAAAACAAAATGTTTTTTCATACAAAAACTTAATTTTCGACCGATCGATATAATGGCAGCTATATGATATAGTGTTCCGATCTTAATATAATTTTGCATAATATGATGAGTAAAGTAAAACTAATAAATGCCGAGTTTGGTGTAGATATCTTCAAAAACAAAATATTTTTTCATACAAAAATTTAATTTTCGACCGGTCGATCCTATGGCAGCTATATGATATAGTGGTCCGATCTTAATAGGATTTTGCATATTTATGAGGAACATAGTAAAACTAACAAATGTCGAGTTTGGTCAAGATATCTTGAAAAACAAAATGTTTTTTTATACAAAAACTTAATTTTCGACCGATCGATCCTATGTCAGCTATATGATATAGTGTTCCGATCTTAATAGGATTTTGCATATATATGGAGAGTAAAGTAAAACTTATAAGAGTTTGGTCAAGATATCTTCCTATCTTAATTGGATTGTGCGTAGTAAAGTAAATCTAATAAATGCCGAGTTTGGTCAAGATATCATGAAAAACAAAATGTTTTTCATACAAAAACTTAAATTACGACCGATCGATCCTATGGCAGCTATATGATATAGTGTTCCGATCTTAATAGGATTTTGCATATATCATACAAACTTAATTTTCGGACGATCGATCCTATGGCAGCTATCTGATATTGTGGTCCGATCTTAATAGGTTTTTGCATATATCATACAAAAACTTAAATTTCGACCGATCGTTCCTATGGCAGCTATATGATATAGTGTTCCGATCTTAATAGAATTTTGCATATATATGAAGAGTAAAGTAAAACTAATAAATGCCGAGTTTGGTGAAGATATCTTAAAAAACAAAATGTTTTTTCATACAAAAACTTAATTTTCGACCGATCCATCCTATGGCAGCTATATGATATAGTGGTCCGATCTTAATAGGATTTTGCATATATCATACAAAAACTTAAATTTCGACCGATCGCTCGTATGCCAGCTATATGATATAGTGTTCCGATCTTAATAGAATTTTGCATATATATGAAGAGTAAAGTAAATCGAATAAATGCCGAGTTTGGTGAAAATGTCTTGAAAAACAAAATGTTTTTTCATACAAAAACTTAATTTTCGACCGATCGATATAATGGCAGCTATATGATATAGTGTTCCGATCTTAATATAATTTTGCATAATATGAAGAGTAAAGTAAAACTAATAAATGCCGAGTTTGGTGTAGATATCTTCAAAAACAAAATATTTTTTCATACAAAAATTTAATTTTCGACCGATCGATCCTATGGTAGATATATGATATAGAATTTTGCATATATATGAGGAGTAAAGTATAACTAATAAATGCCGAAGTTGGTCAAGATATCTTGAAAAAGAAAATGTTTTTTCATAAAAAAACTTAATTTTCGACCGGTCGATCCTATGGCAGCTATATGATATAGTGGTCCGATCTTAATAGGATTTTGCATATTTATGAGGAACATAGTAAAACTAACAAATGTCGAGTTTGGTCAAGATATCTTGAAAAACAAAATGTTTTTTTATACAAAAACTTAATTTTCGACCGATCGATCCTATGTCAGCTATATGATATAGTGTTCCGATCTTAATAGGATTTTGCATATATATGGAGAGTAAAGTAAAACTTATAAGAGTTTGGTCAAGATATCTTCCTATCTTAATTGGATTGTGCGTAGTAAAGTAAAACTAATAAATGCCGAGTTTGGTCAAGATATCATGAAAAACAAAATGTTTTTTCATACAAAAACTTAATTTACGACCAATCGATCCTATGGCAGCTATATGATATAGTGTTCCGATCTTAATAGGATTTTGCATATATATGAGGAGCAAAATAGAACTAATAAATGCCGAGTTTGGTCAAGATATCTTGAAAAGCAAAATGTTTTTTCATACAAAAACTTCATTTTCGACCGATCGTTTCTATGGCAGCTATATGATAAAGTGGTCCGATCTTAATAGGTTTTTGCATATATCATACAAAAACTTAAATTTCGACCGATCGTTCCTATGGCAGCAATATGATATAGTGGTCCGATCTTAATAGGATTTTGCATATATCACACAAAAGCTTAAATTTCGACCGATCGTTCGTATGCCAGCTATATAATATAGTGGTCCGATCTAAATAGGATTTTGCATATATATGAAGAGTAAAGTAAAACTAATAAATGCCGAGTTTGGTGAAGATATCTTAAAAAACAAAGTTTTTTTTCATACAAAAACTTAAATTTCGACCGATCGCTCGTATGCCAGCTATATGATATAGTGTTCCGATCTTAATAGAATTTTGCATATATATGAAGAGTAAAGTAAAACTAATAAATGCCGAGTTTGGTGAAGATATCTTAAAAAACAAAATGTTTTTTCATACAAAAACTTAAATTTCGACCGATCGCTCGTATGCCAGCTATATGATATAGTGTTCCGATCTTAATAGAATTTTGCATATATATGAAGAGTAAAGTAAAACTAGTAAGTAGAGAGTTTGTTCAAGATATCTTAAAAATCAAAATGTTTTTCATAGAAAACTAAATTTTCGACCGATCGATCCTATGGCTGCTATATAATATAGTGTTCCAATCTTAATAGAATTCTGCATATATATAAAGAGTAAAGTAAAACTAATAAATGCCGAGTTTGGTGAAGATATCTTAAAAACAAAATGTTTTTTCATACAAAAACTTAAATTTCGACCGATCGCTCGTATGCCAGCTATATGATATAGTGTTCATATCTTAATAGAATTTTTCATATATATGAAGACTAAAGTAAAACTAATAAATGCCGAGTTTGGTGAAGATATCTTAAAAAACAAAATGTTTTTTGATACAAAAACTTAATTTTCGACCGATCGATCCTATGGCAGCTATATGATTTAGTGTTCCGATCTTAATAGAATTTTGCATATATATGAAGAGTAAAGTAAAACTAATAAATGCCGAGTTTGGTGAAGATATCTTAAAAAACAAAATGTTTTTTCATACAAAAACTTAATTTTCGACCGATCCATCCTATGGCAGCTATATAATATAGTGGTCCGATCTTAATAGGATTTTGCATATATCATACAAAAACTTAATTTTCGACCGATCGATCCTATGGCTGCTATCTGATATAGTGTTCCGATCTTAATAGAATTTTGCATATATATGAAGAGTAAAGTAAATCGAATAAATGCCGAGTTTGGTGAAAATATCTTGAAAAACAAAATGTTTTTTCATACAAAAACTTAATATTCCACCGATCGATATTATGGCAGCTATATGATATAGTGTTCCGATTTTAATAGAATTTTGCATAATATGAAGAGTAAAGTAAAACTAATAAATGCCGAGTTTGGTGTAGATATCTTCAAAAACAAAATTTTTTTTCATACAAAAACTTAATTTTCGACCGATCGATCCTATGGTAGATATATGATATTGTGGTCCGATCCTTATAGAATTTTGCATATATATGAGGAGTAAAGTAAAACTAATAAATGCCGAGGTTGGTCAAGATATCTTGAAAAAGAAAGTGTTTTTTTATAAAAAAACTTAATTTTCGACCGATCGATCCTATGTCAGCTATATGATATAGTGTTCCGATCTTAATAGGATTTTGCATATATATGGAGAGTAAAGTAAAATTTATAAGAGTTTGGTCAAGATATCTTCCTATCTTAATAGGATTGTGCGTAGTAAAGTAAAACTAATAAATGCCGAGTTTGGTCAAGATATCATGAAAAACAAAATGTTTTTCATACAAAAACTTAAATTACGACCGATCGATCCTATGGCAGCTATATGATATAGTGTTCCGATCTTAATAGGATTTTGCATATATCATACAAACTTAATTTTCGGACGATCGATCCTATGGCAGCTATCTGATATTGTGGTCCGATCTTAATAGGATTTTGCATATATATGAGGAGCATAGTAAAACTAAAAAATGCCGAGTTTGGTCAAGATATCATGAAAAACAAAATGTTTTTCATACAAAAACTTAATTTACGACCGATCGATCCTATGGCAGCTATATGATATAGTGTTCCGATCTTAATAGGATTTTGCATATATATGAGGAGCAAAATAAAACTAATAAATGCCGAGTTTGGTCAAGATATCTTGAAAAGCAAAATGTTTTTTCATACTTCATTTTTGACCGATCGTTTCTCGTTTTTCATAAAAAAACTTAATTTTCGACCGGTCGATCCTATGGCAGCTATATGATATAGTGGTCCGATCTTAATAGGATTTTGCATATTTGTGAGGAACATAGTTAAACTAACAAATGTCGAGTTTGGTCAGGATATCTTGAAAAACAGAATGTTTTTTTATGCAAAAACTTAATTTTCGACCGATCGATCCTATGTCAGCTATATGATATAGTGTTCCGATCTTAATAGGATTTTGCATATATATGGAGAGTAAAGTAAAACTTATAAGAGTTTGGTCAAGATATCTTCCTATCTTAATAGGATTGTGCGTAGTAAAGTAAAACTAATAAATGCCGAGTTTGGTCAAGATATCATGAAAAACAAAATGTTTTTCATAAAAAAACTTAAATTACGACCGATCGATCCTATGGCAGCTATATGATATAGTGTTCCGATCTTAATAGGATTTTGCATATATCATACAAACTTAATTTTCGGACGATCGATCCTATGGCAGCTATCTGATATTGTGGTCCGATCTTAATAGGATTTTGCATATATATGAGGAGCATAGTAAAACTAAAAAATGCCGAGTTTGGTCAAGATATCATGAAAAACAAAATGTTTTTTCATACAAAAACTTAATTTACGACCGATCGATCCTATGGCAGCTATATGATATAGTGTTCCGATCTTAATAGGATTTTGCATATATATGAGGAGCAAAATAGAACTTATAAATACCGAGTTTGGTGAAGATATCTTGAAAAGCAAAATGTTTTTTCATACTTCATTTTTAACCGATCGTTTCTCGTTTTTCATAAAAAAACTTAATTTTCGACCGGTCGATCCTATGGCAGCTATATGATATAGTGGTCCGATCTTAATAGGATTTTGCATATTTATGAGGAACATAGTTAAACTAACAAATGTCGAGTTTGGTCAAGATATCTTGAAAAACAGAATGTTTTTTATGCAAAAACTTAATTTTCGACCGATCGATCCTATGTCAGCTATATGATATAGTGTTCCGATCTTAATAGGATTTTGCATATATATGGAGAGTAAAGTAAAACTTATAAGAGTTTGGTCAAGATATCTTCCTATCTTAATAGGATTGTGCGTAGTAAAGTAAAACTAATAAATGCCGAGTTTGGTCAAGATATCATGAAAAACAAAATGTTTTTCATAAAAAAACTTAAATTACGACCGATCGATCCTATGGCAGCTATATGATATAGTGTTCCGATCTTGATAGGATTTTGCATATATCATACAAACTTAATTTTCGGACGATCGATCCTATGGCAGCTATCTGATATTGTGGTCCGATCTTAATAGGATTTTGCATATATATGAGGAGCATAGTAAAACTAAAAAATGCCGAGTTTGGTCAAGATATCATGAAAAACAAAATGTTTTTTCATACAAAAACTTAATTTACGACCGATCGATCCTATGGCAGCTATATGATATAGTGTTCCGATCTTAATAGGATTTTGCATATATATGAGGAGCAAAATAGAACTAATAAATGCCGAGTTTGGTGAAGATATCTTAAAAAACAAATGTTTTTTCATACAAAAACTTAAATTTCGACCGATCGCTCGTATGCCAGCTATATGATATAGTGTTCCGATCTTAATAGAATTTTGCATATATATGAAGAGTAAAGTAAAACTAGTAAGTACAGAGTTTGTTCAAGATATCTTAAAAAACAAAATGTTTTTCATAGAAAAACTAAATTTTCGACCGATCGATCCTATGGCTGCTATATAATATAGTGTTCCAATCTTAATAGAATTTTGCATATATATAAAGAGTAAAGTAAAACTAATAGATGCCGAGTTTGGTGAAGATATCTTAAAAACAAAATGTTTTTTCATACAAAAACTTAAATTTCGACCGATCGCTCGTATGCCAGCTATATGATATAGTGTTCTGATCTTAATAGAATTTTGCATATATATGAAGACTAAAGTAAAACTAATAAATGCCGAGTTTGGTGAAGATATCTTAAAAAACAAAATGTTTTTTGATACGAAAACTTAATTTTCGACCGATCGATCCTATGGCAGCTTTATGATTTAGTGTTCCGATCTTAATAGAATTTTGCATATATATGAAGAGTAAAGTAAAACTAATAAATGCCGAGTTTGGTGTAGATATCTTCAAAAACAAAATTTTTTTTCATACAAAAACTTAATTTTCGACCGATCGATCCTATGGTAGATATATGATATTGTGGTCCGATCCTTATAGAATTTTGCATATATATGAGGACTAAAGTAAAACTAATAAATGCCGAGGTTGGTCAAGATATCTTGAAAAAGAAAGTGTTTTTTCATAAAAAAACTTAATTTTCGACCGGTCGATCCTATGGCAGCTATATGATATAGTGGTCCGATCTTAATAGGATTTTGCATATTTATGAGGAACATAGTTAAACTAACAAATGTCGAGTTTGGTCAAGATATCTTGAAAAACAGAATGTTTTTTTTATACAAAAACTTAATTTTCGACCGATCGATCCTATGTCAGCTATATGATATAGTGTTCCGATCTTAATAGGATTTTGCATATCTATGGAGTGTAAAGTAAAACTTATAAGAGTTTGGTCAAGATATCTTCCTATCTTAATAGGATTGTGCGTAGTAAAGTAAAACTAATAAATGCCGAGTTTGGTAAAGATATCATGAAAAACAAAATGTTTTTCATACAAAAACTTAAATTACGACCGATCGATCCTATGGCAGCTATATGATATAGTGTTCCGATCTTAATAGGATTTTGCATATATCATACAAACTTAATTTTCGGACGATCGATCCTATGGCAGCTATATGATATAGTGTTCCGATCTTAATAGGATTTTGCATATATATGAGGAGCAAAATAGAACTAATAAATGCCGAGTTTGGTCAAGATATCTTGAAAAGCAAAATGTTTTTTCATACAAAAACTTCATTTTCGACCGATCGTTTCTATGGCAGCTATATGATAAAGTGGTCCGATCTTAATAGGTTTTTGCATATATTATACAAAAACTTAATTTTCGACCGATCGTTCCTATGGCAGCAATATGATATAGTGGTCCGATCTTAATAGGATTTTGCATATATCACACAAAAACTTAAATTTCGACCGATCGTTCGAATGCCAGCTATATAATATAGTGGTCCGATCTTAATAGGATTTTGCATATATATGAGGAGTAAAGTAAAACTAGTAAAAACAGAGTTTGTTCAAGATATCTTAAAAACAAAATGTTTTTTCATACAAAAACTTAATTTTTGACCGATCGATCCTATGGCAGCTATATGATATAGTGTTCCGATCTTAATAGAATTTTGCAAATATATGAAGAGTAAAGTAAAACTAATAAATGCCGAGTTTGGTCAAGATATCTTAAAAAACAAAATGTTTTTTGATACAAAAATTTAATTTTCGACCGATCGATCCTATGGCAGCTATGTGATATAGTGTTCCGATCTTAATAGGATTTTGCATATATCATACAAACTTAATTTTCGGACGATCGATCCTATGGCAGCTATCTGATATTGTGGTCCGATCTTAATAGGATTTTGCATATATATGAGGAGCATAGTAAAACTAAAAAATGCCGAGTTTGGTCAAGATATCATGAAAAACAAAATGTTTTTTTATACAAAAACTTATATTTCGACCGATCGATCCTATGTCAGCTATATGATATAGTGTTCCGATCTTAAAAGGATTTTGCATATCTATGGAGTGTAAAGTAAAACTTATAAGAGTTTGGTCAAGATATCTTCCTATCTTAATAGGATTGTGCGTAGTAAAGTAAAACTAATAAATGCCGAGTTTGGTAAAGATATCATGAAAAACAAAATGTTTTTCATACAAAAACTTAAATTACGACCGATCGATCCTATGGCAGCTATATGATATAGTGTTCCGATCTTAATAGGATTTTGCATATATCATACAAACTTAATTTTCGGACGATCGATCCTATGGCAGCTATCTGATATTGTGGTCCGATCTTAATAGGATTTTGCATATATATGAGGAGCATAGTAAAACTAAAAAATGCCGAGTTTGGTCAAGATATCATGAAAAACAAAATGTTTTTTCATACAAAAACTTAATTTACGACCGATCGATCCTATGGCAGCTATATGATATAGTGTTCCGATCTTAATAGGATTTTGCATATATATGAGGAGCAAAATAGAACTAATAAATGCCGAGTTTGGTCAAGATATCTTGAAAAGCAAAATGTTTTTTCATACAAAAACTTCATTTTCGACCGATCGTTTCTCGTTTTTCATAAAAAAACTTAATTTTCGACCGGTCGATCCTATGGCAGCTATATGATATAGTGGTCCGATCTTAATAGGATTTTGCATATTTATGAGGAACATAGTTAAACTAACAAATGTCGAGTTTGGTCAAGATATCTTGAAAAACAGAATGTTTTTTTATACAAAAACTTAATTTTCGACCGATCGATCCTATGTCAGCTATATGATATAGTGTTCCGATCTTAATAGGATTTTGCATATATATGGAGAGTAAAGTAAAACTAATAAGAGTTTGGTCAAGATATCTTCCTATCTTAATAGGATTGTGCGTAGTAAAGTAAAACTAATAAATGCCGAGTTTGGTCAAGATATCATGAAAAACAAAATGTTTTTCATAAAAAAATTAAATTACGACCGATCGATCCTATGACAGCTATATGATATAGTGTTCCGATCTTAATAGGATTTTGCATATATCATACAAACTTAATTTTCGGACGATCGATCCTATGGCAGCTATCTGATATTGTGGTCCGATCTTAATAAATAAATGCCGAGTTTGGTCAAGATATCTTGAAAAGCAAAATGTTTTTTTATACAAAAACTTCATTTTTGACCGATCGTTTCTATGGCAGCTATATGATAAAGTGGTCCGATCTTAATAGGTTTTTGCATATATCATACAAAAACTTAAATTTCGACCGATCGTTCCTATGGCAGCAATATGATATAGTGGTCCGATCTTAATAGGATTTTGCATATATCACACAAAAACTTAAATTTCGACCGATCGTTCGAATGCCAGCTATATAATATAGTGGTCCGATCTTAATAGGATTTTGCATATATATGAGGAGTAAAGTAAAACTAGTAAGTACAGAGTTTGTTCAAGATATCTTAAAAACTAAATGTGTTTCATAGAAAAACTAAATTTTCGACCGATCGATCCTATGGCTGCTATATGATATAGAGTTCCGATCTTAATAGAATTTTGCATATATATGAAGAGTAAAGTAAAACTAATAAATGCCGAGTTTGGTGAAGATATCTTAAAAAACAAAATGTTTTTTCATACAAAAACTTAATTTTTGACCGATCGATCCTATGGCAGCTATATGATATAGTGTTCCGATCTTAATAGAATTTTGCATATATATGAAGAGTAAAGTAAAACTAATAAATGCCGAGTTTGGTGTAGATATCTTCAAAAACAAAATTTTTTTTCATACAAAAACTTAATTTTCGACCGATCGATCCTATGGTAGATATATGATATTGTAGTCCGATCCTTATAGAATTTTGCATATATATGAGGAGTAAAGTAAAACTAATAAATGCCGAGGTTGGTCAAGATATCTTGAAAAAGAAAGTGTTTTTTCATAAAAAAACTTAATTTTCGACCGGTCGATCCTATGGCAGCTATATGATATAGTGGTCTGATCTTAATAGGATTTTGCATATTTATGAGGAACATAGTTAAACTAACAAATGTCGAGTTTGGTCAAGATATCTTGAAAAACAGAATGTTTTTTTATACAAAAACTTAATTTTCGACCGATCGATCCTATGTCAGCTATATGATATAGTGTTCCGATCTTAATAGGATCTTGCATATATGTGGAGAGTAAAGTAAAACTTATAAGAGTTTGGTCAAGATATCTTCAAAAACAAAATGTTTTTTCATACAAAAACTTAATTTTCGACCGATCGATACTATGGCAGCTATTTGATATAGTGTTCCGATCTTAATAGAATATTGCATATTTTTGAGGAACATGGTGAAACTAACAAATGTGGAGTTTGGTCAAGATATCTTGAAAAACAAAATGTTTTTTCATACAAAAACTTAATTTTCGACCGATCGATCCTATGTCAGCTATATGATATAGGGTTCCGATCTTAATAGGATTGTGCGTAGTAAAGTAAAACTAATAAATGCCGAGTTTGGTCAAGATATCATGAAAAACAAAATGTTTTTCATACAAAAACTTAAATTACGACCGATCGAACCTATGGCACCTATATGATATAGTGTTCCGATCTTAATAGGATTTTGCATATATCATACAAACTTAATTTTCGGACGATCGATCCTATGGCAGCTATCTGATATTGTGGTCCGATCTTAATAGGATTTTGCATATATATGAGGAGCATAGTAAAACTAAAAAATGCAGAGTTTGGTCAAGATATCATGAAAAACAAAATGTTTTTTCATACAAAAACTTAATTTACGACCGATCGATCCTATGGCAGCTATATGATATAGTGTTCCGATTTTAATAGGATTTTGCATATATCATACAAAAACTTAAATTTCGACCGATCGTTCGTATGCCAGCTATATAATATAGTGGTCCGATCTTAATAGGATTTTGCATATATATGAGGAGTAAAGTAAAACTAATAAATGCCGAGTTTGGTGAAGATATCTTAAAAACAAAATGTTTTTTCATACAAAAACTTAATTTTCGACCGATCCATCCTATGGCAGCTATTTAATATAGTGGTCCGATCTTAATAGGATTTTGCATATATCATACAAAAACTTAAATTTCGACCGATCGCTCGTATGCCAGCTATATGATATAGTGTTCCGATCTTAATAGAATTTTGCATATATATAAAGAGTAAAGTAAAACTAATAAATGCCGAGTTTAGTGAAGATATCTTAAAAAACAAAATGTTTTTTCATACAAACACTTAATTTTCGACCGATCCATCCTATGGCAGCTATATAATATAGTGGTCCGATCTTAATAGGATTTTGCATATATCACACAAAAACTTAAATTTCGACCGATCGTTCGAATGCCAGCTATATAATATAGTGGTCCGATCTTAATAGGATTTTGCATATATATGAGGAGTAAAGTAAAACTAATAAATGCCGAGTTTGGTGAAGATATCTTAAAAAACAAAATGTTTTTTCATACAAAAACTTAATTTTTGACCGATCGATCCTATGGCAGCTATATGATATAGTGTTCCGATCTTAATAGAATTTTGCATATATATGAAGAGTAAAGTAAAACTAATAAATGCCGAGTTTGGTGTAGATATCTTCAAAAACAAAATTTTTTTCATACAAAAACTTAATTTTCGACCGATCGATCCTATGGTAGATATATGTAGTAGTCCGATCCTTATAGAATTTTGCATATATATGAGGAGTAAAGTAAAACTAATAAATGCCGAGGTTGGTCAAGATATCTTGAAAAAGAAAGTGTTTTTTCATAAAAAAACTTAATTTTCGACCGGTCGATCCTATGGCAGCTATATGATATAGTGGTCTGATCTTAATAGGATTTTGCATATTTATGAGGAACTTAGTTAAACTAACAAATGTCGAGTTTGGTCAAGATATCTTGAAAAACAGAATGTTTTTTTATACAAAAACTTAATTTTCGACCGATCGATCCTATGTCAGCTATATGATATAGTGTTCCGATCTTAATAGGATCTTGCATATATGTGGAGAGTAAAGTAAAACTTATAAGAGTTTGGTCAAGATATCTTCAAAAACAAAATGTTTTTTCATACAAAAACTTAATTTTCGACCGATCGATACTATGGCAGCTATTTGATATAGTGTTCCGATCTTAATAGAATATTGCATATTTTTGAGGAACATGGTGAAACTAACAAATGTGGAGTTTGGTCAAGATATCTTGAAAAACAAAATGTTTTTTCATACAAAAACTTAATTTTCGACCGATCGATCCTATGTCAGCTATATGATATAGGGTTCCGATCTTAATAGGATTGTGCGTAGTAAAGTAAAACTAATAAATGCCGAGTTTGGTCAAGATATCATGAAAAACAAAATGTTTTTCATACAAAAACTTAAATTACGACCGATCGAACCTATGGCACCTATATGATATAGTGTTCCGATCTTAATAGGATTTTGCATATATCATACAAACTTAATTTTCGGACGATCGATCCTATGGCAGCTATCTGATATTGTGGTCCGATCTTAATAGGATTTTGCATATATATGAGGAGCATAGTAAAACTAAAAATGCAGAGTTTGGTCAAGATATCATGAAAAACAAAATGTTTTTTCATACAAAAACTTAATTTACGACCGATCGATCCTATGGCAGCTATATGATATAGTGTTCCGATTTTAATAGGATTTTGCATATATCATACAAAAACTTAAATTTCGACCGATCGTTCGTATGCCAGCTATATAATATAGTGGTCCGATCTTAATAGGATTTTGCATATATATGAGGAGTAAAGTAAAACTAATAAATGCCGAGTTTGGTGAAGATATCTTAAAAAACAAAATGTTTTTTCATACAAAAACTTAATTTTCGACCGATCCATCCTATGGCAGCTATTTAATATAGTGGTCCGATCTTAATAGGATTTTGCATATATCATACAAAAACTTAAATTTCGACCGATCGCTCGTATGCCAGCTATATGATATAGTGTTCCGATCTTAATAGAATTTTGCATATATATAAAGAGTAAAGTAAAACTAATAAATGCCGAGTTTAGTGAAGATATCTTAAAAAACAAAATGTTTTTTCATACAAACACTTAATTTTCGACCGATCCATCCTATGGCAGCTATATAATATAGTGGTCCGATCTTAATAGGATTTTGCATATATCACACAAAAACTTAAATTTCGACCGATCGTTCGAATGCCAGCTATATAATATAGTGGTCCGATCTTAATAGGATTTTGCATATATATGAGGAGTAAAGTAAAACTAGTAAGTACAGAGTTTGTTCAAGATATCTTAAAAAACTAAATGTGTTTCATAGAAAAACTAAATTTTCGACCGATCGATCCTATGGCTGCTATATGATATAGAGTTCCGATCTTAATAGAATTTTGCATATATATGAAGAGTAAAGTAAAACTAATAAATGCCGAGTTTGGTGAAGATATCTTAAAAAACAAAATGTTTTTTCATACAAAAACTTAATTTTTGACCGATCGATCCTATGGCAGCTATATGATATAGTGTTCCGATCTTAATAGAATTTTGCATATATATGAAGAGTAAAGTAAAACTAATAAATGCCGAGTTTGGTGTAGATATCTTCAAAAACAAAATTTTTTTTCATACAAAAACTTAATTTTCGACCGATCGATCCTATGGTAGATATATGATATTGTAGTCCGATCCTTATAGAATTTTGCATATATATGAGGAGTAAAGTAAAACTAATAAATGCCGAGGTTGGTCAAGATATCTTGAAAAAGAAAGTGTTTTTTCATAAAAAAACTTAATTTTCGACCGGTCGATCCTATGGCAGCTATATGATATAGTGGTCCGATCTTAATAGGATTTTGCATATTTATGAGGAACATAGTTAAACTAACAAATGTCGAGTTTGGTCAAGATATCTTGAAAAACAGAATGTTTTTTTATACAAAAACTTAATTTTCGACCGATCGATCCTATGTCAGCTATATGATATAGTGTTCCGATCTTAATAGGATCTTGCATATATGTGGAGAGTAAAGTAAAACTTATAAGAGTTTGGTCAAGATATCTTCAAAAACAAAATGTTTTTTCATACAAAAACTTAATTTTCGACCGATCGATCCTATGGCAGCTATTTGATATAGTGTTCCGATCTTAATAGAATTTTGCATATTTATGAGGAACATGGTGAAACTAACAAATGTGGAGTTTGGTCAAGATATCTTGAAAAACAAAATGTTTTTTCATACAAAAACTTAATTTTCGACCGATCGATCCTATGTCAGCTATATGATATAGGGTTCCGATCTTAATAGGATTGTGCGTAGTAAAGTAAAACTAATAAATGCCGAGTTTGGTCAAGATATCATGAAAAACAAAATGTTTTTCATACAAAAACTTAAATTACGACCGATCGATCCTATGGCAGCTATATGATATAGTGTTCCGATCTTAATAGGATTTTGCATATATCATACAAACTTAATTTTCGGACGATCGATCCTATGGCAGCTATCTGATATTGTGGTCCGATCTTAATAGGATTTTGCATATATATGAGGAGCATAGTAAAACTAAAAAATGCAGAGTTTGGTCAAGATATCATGAAAAACAAAATGTTTTTTCATACAAAAACTTAATTTACGACCGATCGATCCTATGGCAGCTATATGATATAGTGTTCCGATTTTAATAGGATTTTGCATATATCATACAAAAACTTAAATTTCGACCGATCGTTCGTATGCCAGCTTAATAATATAGTGGTCCGATCTTAATAGGATTTTGCATATATATGAGGAGTAAAGTAAAACTAATAAATGCCGAGTTTGGTGAAGATATCTTAAAAAACAAAATGTTTTTTCATACAAAAACTTAATTTTTGACCGATCGTTTCTATGGCAGCTATATGATAAAGTGGTCCGATCTTAATAGGTTTTTGCATATATCATACAAAAACTTAAATTTCGACCGATCGTTCCTATGGCAGCTATATGATATAGTGGTCCGATCTTAATATGATTTTGCATATATCATACAAAAACTTAAATTTCGACCAATCGTTCGTATGACAGCTATATAATATAGTGGTCCGATCTTAATAGGATTTTGCATATATATAAGGAGTAAAGTAAAACTAATAAATGCCGATTTTGGTGAAGATATCTTAAAAAACAAAATGTTTTTTCACACAAAAACTGAATTTTTGACCGATCGATCCCATGGCAGCTATATGATATAGTGTTCCGATCTTAATAGAATTTTGCATATATATGAAGTGTAAAGTAAAACTAATAAATGCCGAGTTTGGTGAAGATATCTTAAAAAACAAAATGTTTTTTCATACAAAAACTTAATTTTGACCGATCGATCCTATGGCAGCTATGTGATATAGTGTTCCGATCTTGATATAATTTTGCATATATATGAAGAGTAAAGTAAAACTAATAAATGCCGAGTTTGGTGAAGATATCTTAAAAAACAAAATGTTTTTTCATACAAAAACTTAATTTTCGACCGATCCATCCTATGGCAGCTATTTAATATAGTGGTCCGATCTTAATAGGATTTTGCATATATCATACAAAAACTTAAATTTCGACCGATCGCTCGTATGCCAGCTATATGATATAGTGTTCCGATCTTAATAGAATTTTGCATATATATGAAGAGTAAAGTAAAACTAATAAATGCCGAGTTTGGTGAAGATATCTTAAAAACAAAATGTTTTTTGATACAAAAACTTAATTTTCGACCGATCGATCCTATGGCAGCTATATGATATAGTGTTCCGATCTTAATAGAATTTTGCATATATATAAAGAGTAAAGTAAAACTAATAAATGCCGAGTTTAGTGAAGATATCTTAAAAAACAAAATGTTTTTTCATACAAACACTTAATTTTCGACCGATCCATCCTATGGCAGCTATATAATATAGTGGTCCGATCTTAATAGGATTTTGCATATATCATACAAAAACTTAATTTTCGACCGATCGATCCTATGGCTGCTAAATGATATAGTGTTCCGATCTTAATAGAATTTTGCATATATATGAAGAGTAAAGTAAATCGAATAAATGCCGAGTTTGGTGAAAATATCTTGAAAAACAAAATGTTTTTTCATACAAAAACTTAATTTTCGACCGATCGATATTATGGCAGCTATAAGATATAGTGTTCCGATCTTAATAGAATTTTGCATAATATGAAGTGTAAAGTAAAACTAATAAATGCCGAGTTTGGTGTAGGTATCTTCAAAAACAAAATTTTTTTCATACAAAAACTTAATTTTCGACCGATCGATCCTATGGTAGATATATGATATTGTGGTCCGATCCTTATAGAATTTTGCATATATATGAAGAGTAAAGTAAAACTAATAAATGCCGAGGTTGGTCAAGATATCTTGAAAAAGAAAGTGTTTTTTCATAAAAAAACTTAATTTTCGACCGATCGATCCTATGTCAGAAATATGATATAGTGTTCCGATCTTAATAGGATTTTGCATATATGTGGAGAGTAAAGTAAAACTAATAAATGCCGAGTTTGGTCAAGATATCTTAAAAAACAAAATGTTTTTTCATACAAAAACTTAATTTTCGACCGATCCATCCTAAGGCAGCTATATAATATAGTGGTCCGATCTTAATAGGATTTTGCATATATCATACAAAAACTTAAATTTCGACCGATCGATCCTATGGCAGCTATATGATATAGTGTTCCGATCTTAATAGAATTTTGCATATATATGAAGAGTAAAGTAAAACTAATAAATGCCGAGTTTGGTGAAGATATCTTAAAAACAAAATGTTTTTGATACAAAAACTTAATTTTCGACCGATCGATCCTATGGCAGCTATATGATATAGTGTTCCGATCTTAATAGAATTTTGCATATATATGAAGAGTAAAGTAAAACTAATAAATGCCGAGTTTAGTGAAGATATCTTAAAAAACAAAATGTTTTTTCATACAAACACTTAATTTTCGACCGATCCATCCTATGGCAGCTATATAATATAGTGGTCCGATCTTAATAGGATTTTGCATATATCATACAAAAACTTAATTTTTGACCGATCGTTCGTATGCCAGCTATATAATATAGTGGTCCGATCTTAATAGGATTTTGCATATATATGAGGAGTAAAGTAAAACTAATAAATGCCGAGTTTGGTGTAGATATCTTCAAAAACAAAATTTTTTTTCATACAAAAACTTAATTTTCGACCGATCGATCCTATGGCAGCTAACTGATATTGTGGTCCGATCTTAATAGGATTTTGCATATATATGAGGAGCATAGTAAAACTAAAAAATGCCGAGTTTGGTCAAGATATCATGAAAAACAAAATGTTTTTCATACAAAAACTTAATTTACGACCGATCGATCCTATGGCAGCTATATGATATAGTGTTCCGATCTTAATAGGATTTTGCATATATATGAGGAGCAAAATAGAACTAATAAATGCCAAGTTTGGTCAAGATATCATGAAAACAAAATGTTTTTTCATACAAAAACTTAATTTACGACCGATCGATCCTATGGCAGCTATATGATATAGTGTTCCGATCTTAATAGGATTTTGCATATATATGGAGAGTAAAGTAAAACTTATAAGAGTTTGGTCAAGATATCTTCCTATCTTAATAGGATTGTGCGTAGTAAGTAAAACTAATAAATGCCGAGTTTGGTCAAGATATCATGAAAAACAAAATGTTTTTCACACAAAACTTAAATTACGACCGATCGATCCTATGGCAGCTATATGATATAGTGTTCCGATCTTAATAGGATTTTGCATATATCATACAAACTTAATTTTCGGACGATCGATCCTATGGCAGCTATCTGATATTGTGGTCCGATCTTAATAGGATTTTGCATATATATGAGGAGCATAGTAAAACTAAAAATGCCGAGTTTGGTCAAGATATCATGAAAAACAAAATGTTTTTTCATACAAAAACTTAATTTTCGTACGATCGATCCTATGGCAGCTATATGATATAGTGTTCCGATCTTAATAGGATTTTGCATATATATGAGGAGCAAAATAGAACTAATAAATGCCAAGTTTGGTCAAGATATCTTGAAAAGCAAAATGTTTTTTCATACAAAAACTTCATTTTCGACCGATCGTTTCTATGGCAGCTATATGATAAAGTGGTCCGATCTTTATAGGTTTTTGCATATATCATACAAAAACTTAAATTTCGACAGATCGTTCCTATGGCAGCTATATGATATAGTGGTCCGATCTTAATAGGATTTTGCATATATCATACAAAAACTTAAATTTCGACCGATCGTTCGTATGCCAGCTATATAATATAGTGGTCCGATCTGGATAGGATTTTGCATATATATGAGGATTAAAGTAAAAATAGTAAGTACAGAGTTTGTTCAAGATATCTTAAAAACAAAATGTTTTTCATAGAAAAACTAAATTTTCGACCGATCGATCCTATGGCTGCTATATGATATAGTGTTCCGATCTTAATAGAATTTTGCATATTTATGAAGAGTAAAGTAAAACTAAAAAATGACGAGTTTGGTGAAGATATCTTAAAAAACAAAATGTTTTTTCATACAAAAACTTAATTTTTGACCGATCGATCCTATGGCAGCTATATGATATAGTGTTCCGATCTTAATAGAATTTTGCATATATAAGTTATTTATGTGTCGTAGCAGGTAGCCTTGGGGATCCCGCGTAGCTGCTGATTGTGAATTCCAGGTCCAGCGTCGCTTCCGTGAGCAAGTCGATCCAAGGTGATACGATTTTTATGATGATTACGTTGGAGGACTTGACTTCGTCCCCTTTGGTGATTATTGCCCTTGTGGTGCAATAATGTGATCAATAAGAACACGGTTATGAGCCGGAGTACGAAATAGACAACTTGTGTCTTCTTTATTAAAAAACGAACTGAAGCTAAAGACAAATGCAAAACATAATTCTACTTAGCAAAGTCAATGCGTCGCGCCATCGGACCACAGTCGGCATGCCGACTCAGCATTCTCAACGTCGCAGCACACCAGCAAAGAAGTGTCATGCGATCGCTGCCGATTGCTGCCAGTGCAGAGCACTGAACTCACAACTTGGCGTGTCAGCATCATTCATGTGTTGTTGCTTAGTTGCTATAGTATTTATGTGTTAACTGCCCCCCCTCAAGCTTATGGCCGTCCTCGGCCATGTTAAAGTTGTCGATCACACCTTGGATTTTTATCGATGCTCGTCTCTTCCTTATTGCCTGGGCAAGGATGAGTGAGGCAATGAGACCCACATTCAGTATTACTCCGCCAGTGAACCATAACTTGGGCGATCCAGCATTATCGATGTCTTCCTTCACCTCTTGGATGGAGCGTAAGTTTTCGTTGCTCATTCGGTGTAGTAGTGGGATACTCAGAGTCGAGTCATGCCCGATGATCCTCAGAAGTGGAGACCTTATGATGCCGGGAATTTTATCCATTGCTTTCCGCTCGTTTATAAACTCGGTTCCGTTGACGATAGCTACTCGTTCAAATGTTATTAAGTGTGTTCCTTTTGCGATTACTTCAGGGCTATCATCTGTGTGGACGCGGGCAGTCGCCTCGTTGATGATGATCACGCCATGATCGACGGGCATTACTTCTTTTCGGTGACTGGGTTGAGTATGGCATTGAGCCATGCTTCCCGCGTAGAGTAACGTCGCGTAGGACTCGCGTCGAGATCGCTCGCAAAAGCTGATGTGTGTGGTCTGGATGCACTCAGTGGATGCAAAGGTATCCTTTTCGCATTCGGCCAGTGAGTTCTCGTCGAGACGTAGTATGGTGTGATTGTGAGACACGGGATAGATGGTGATTTTTTTGCATCTGGCTTCGACCCTTGGGAAGGCTATTAGTATGTGAATTATATCGTCGGACTGAAGGACCCTAATCTTTGAGGCTTCTATTAAACTAACTATTGGAGTGTCCTGTTTGACAAGTGAATTCAAATCTGCGTGATTTAATATTATAGGGTTTACTATACCAGATTTTGACAAGGTTATTGTGAGAATTAAATTTTGAATTTCGATGGTTAGCATTCTGTTTCTAGCCAAAAGCGTCTTATACAGGTATGGAGTGTCAGTTAATTTATTTTTTTGAGCTTTTATAATCTGGTTTACGGTATCAGTTAGTTTGTTTATTTGTTTCTGTGTCTCGGAATTTATGGCTATTTGTCTGGAATTTGATTCGATTAATTGGGCTTCTGTTACCCTGATTTTTAAGAAATCAGAGGCATCTGCGGTACCTGCTACTACCTTCAGGGCTGTGCCTAGGAAGTCTAAACTTCTAGCCATTCTATGGTGTATTTTGAGTACGGACAGTAGTGTTTTTAAGTGGTCGGAATCAACATCAAGCAGTTTGCGCATATGTGATTGTGGGAACAAATCGGACAATTTTTCTGTTTCTTCTATTATGTTAACGAATTCGGAAAGGTTGCTAGTGTGTCTTAAGTAGTCACGGTGTTCGAACACCAATACTTCACCGTCTATTACCGGGATGTAGTTGGCATGCGAGAAGAAGAAGGATGGTAAGCGCTATGAAGGTGAACCTGTAATTGGATTAGGCGGTGAAATTGTGGTGCTTTGTCTTGGGGAACTTATTTCCTAACTAAATATAAGGTACAACTATTTTAGGTTGTCCTTGTGGACCACCCTCCCCTTAATTAAGACAGACGTTCCTAGGTCTGCTTGTATTTCCTGTCTGGTGCAGAGAGGAGTTAGCTTGTTTCCTAACCTCTTGTTGTTTTTGAGGAATACTTCCTCTCCTACCTTAAATACGCGGTTTTTCCTATTTACGTTACACCTTTCTATGGTGTTTTGTTGGGCTTTTGCCAGTTTGGAGGTAATACCTGAACTGCGCTTTTCGGTTCCCTCATGAAGAATTTCAACTGGTTTTTCGCAAATGACCGAGTGTAGCGATTTATTGTATTCTACTGTTGCTCTCAGTATTAGTTCGATCGTGTCCTCGATTTTTTTGTCAATCTTTAGGCACCTAGCGTCTCAATTGACGTACTGTGGAATCGTTCCACTTGGCCATTTGATGAACTGTGTAAGGGCGGAGCGTTTACAATATCGATGTTATATTGGTTTTTCAACATGGACGTAATGGTCTCTGAGTTGAATGAGGGTTCATTATCGCAATATATTGTTTTAATGCTAGGAAACATATTCACAATTTGCAACAAGGGACCCTTAATGTCGACAATTGTTCTTGATGGTACTGGTTGTACTAAGGCGAATTTGGAAAACTTGTCGATGCAAGTCAAAAATTGTTTTTTGTCGGTTGAGAATATGTCTATGTGCAACATTTCGCCGGTGTATTGTGGGATCGGAGTTTCGCCAAGCTGCTGTTTCTTGGGATGTCTGTCATATTTTGCTTGCGTGCAAACTTTGCAGTTTGAGACTACTTCTTGGGCTAATCTGCTCATGTTTGGAAAGTAGTAGTCACGCAAGATTTGTTTGACATATTCTTGGGCTGCTCTGTGCGCCCTGTTGTGCTCGCTATTTATTATTTCCAACTGATCGCTTTTACCCGTTATGTCTTGTACGAGATTTTTACAAAACCGGAATTTTGTAGAAGGGAAATGGGCAATCAGTTCGTGTTGGAAACTTGCTAATGTGGGAAGGTTGCAATGGATCGCGTTCACAACCTCCGTATTTACAACTTCCTTGAGGGTTTCTAAAATGCTGCTCTTAGCAGTAAAATTGATCAAGTGGCGAGTTTTGTTGCGGAATAAAACTATGGTGCGTTTCAATGGGAAACGCGCTTCTTCCAGAACGATCTGGTTTCTGAAGCAGTTTAACGGTTTGTCCGTGGCCTCGACCGTGTAGGTCAGTGAAATTTCGCTGTGAACGGTTGCAGCGTCCGATTGGGGCTCATTTTGTAGGGCATTAAGATTTTGTCTAGACAATGCATCTGCTACAGAATTTTCTTTGCCAGGCTTGTAGCAAACTTTGGCGTTGTATTGGTCGATGTAGGCTTTCCATCTTTTTATTTTGGCATTGGTATTTTTGTCTGCTACTGCAAAGGTGAGAGGCTGGTGGTCAGTGAAAATGTTAATTTCCCTGGAGCCGTATAGGTAGTTTTGCAATTTACCTAAAGCCCACACGATAGCTAGCAACTCCCTTTCGTTGGTTGCGTAGTTCAGCTCTGGACTTTTTAGGGTACGAGAAATCATGGTAATGGGCCTGCCTTCTTGGATAGGACTGCGCCGATTCCGTTTGCTGAGGCATCAGTGGTTAGGTCAAAAGCTTTTTTGAAATCTGGGTACATCAAAATTACGTCTTCTGACGCCAAGATGTTGCGCAGGCGTTGAAACGCGTTGCGCTGGGTTTCGTTGAACTCGACTGCTATTTTCTTTGACCTATGCTTACTCACCGAACCATTTTCTCCTTTTAGAATGTCGCTTATTGGGCGAGCTATGGATGCAAAGTCTTTTATGAAGACTCTGTAATAGCTTGCCAGACCCAGGAAAGATCTGACACTGTAGACGCTTTTGGGTTCGGGGTACTCTTGAATGGCCTTGACCTTCTTTGGGTCGGATCTGGTGCCGTCTTTGCTTACGATGAAACCAAGATACTCTACGCTTTCTTTAAAAAAGTTGGTTTTCTCCTGGCTCACCCTCATATTGGCTTCAATCAGGCACTTGAGTACTGTGTCAATGTGCCTGACATGGTCTACTTCGTTTTTTGAGAAAACTATGACATCGTCTACGTAGACGTAACAGATTTTCCCAATATGTTCCCTTAGAACCCTGACTTTAGATCAAGGGTAGTGAAGTATTTAGCGTTTCCCAGGTTCGCTAGAATCATGGGAATGCTGGGCATCGGGTAACGGTCAGTTATAGTCTTCTCGTTCAGTTTCCTGAAGTCGATGACTAATCTTTTGTTTGCGTTGCCATAGGCGTCTGTGCCTTTTTTGTCAACAACCCACGTTGGGCTGTTGTAGGGCGACCTTGATGGTCTAATGATGCCGTCTTTTAGTAGTTGCTTGACCTCATTATTTATGAAGTCGGACACGCCCATTTGACTTGGGCAACTTCTGGCATATATTGGCTCGTTGTCAATCGTACGGATTGTGGCGGTGACAGAGGTGTTGAAAGGAAGTGCTTCTTCCGTTGTTGAAAAGGCCTTTTTCCTCTTAAGTATCATGTTCCTGAACTCTTTTTTGATAGAGATAGGAACTACGATGTCGTTTACATCGGTGAAATTTACATCAGTGCACTTCTGGTATTTAATTTCTTCAGAAATGCCCTGATACTCTAGTAGACTCTTTGCAAGGTTCAACTGTACCCCGGCTTGTGTTAACAAGTCGAATCCAATAATGGCATCGAACGAACTAAGTGTGTCTAATAGAAAAAAGGGGGAAGTGTGATTAAAAATGTTTATCAGGCATTTTTCCTTTATTTCAGTGGACCCGTGGATCGAATTCACCGAGAATGGTTTGGCGACCGGCAATATGGTTTTCAGCTCCTTTACGGGCTTAACATAGTTTTTTGCCGCGCCAGTATCGATTAGCATTTTTAATGTTCTCCCAGCCAACCGTCGTTCGATGAACGGTAACCGGGAGTGTTCCCTAAAAAATGGACAGAGTCGGCTTGATCGTACTCTTCCTCGCTGTCAATTTCTTCGACAGCAGCCTTTGCGGCTTTTTCGTATGCTACCTTTTGTTCTTCGGAATCCGTTTGAACAATGTTGTTAAGACGTTGCCGTCTTGGACCTGTTTGTCGCTCTGAGGAGTTCCTCCTCCTAGTAGCGTTTGACTCATTTGGTTGGTTCTGGTTGTATTCAGTACGCTGCCTAAATTTGGAAGAAGAATCTACCTCCATCGGTTGTGGAGCTGGCTCTTGGCTTTCTTTATTAGGTTGCTCCTTTGGAGCATTTTTCTTGGGTTTGTAATGGGGGTTTCTATCTTGACCGTGGTCTTCCTTGTAGTTTTTATTCTGTTTACCATATGGTTTGTGTTTGCCGTTTTCAGCTGTTTGGGATCGTTCCTCAACAACTTTAGCATAGGAGTTTGCAAACATGCTTCTCTCAATGCTGGCTTCTGTTTCTATGGCGAGGGCTAGCGCAGAGGGTAAGTCTTTGGGTTGCGCTGGGAATACGACAGCTCTGAGCTGTTTCCTCAAGCCTGATATGAAGGAGTGCAAGGCATCGGCTCTAACTTCAGCGTTAAGCAAATCAGCGCCTTCTTGTTCGTGTGACATAACAATTTTATTAGTTACCAGAGTTAGTCTCTTTTCGACCTCATCATAGTACTGCATAAGTGTCATTTCACCCTGTCTGACCATGTCTAAATTTTGCCTCAGTAGGCGTAAGGACGTTCGGTCGGCATACGTGCAATCTAGTCTAGCCAGGATGGCGTCGAAATTTAGCACCGTGTTGTAGGAGATAAGTAAGGCTCCAGCAGGCCCTGTGACCTTGTTCCTAAGAATGGCTACTGCTTGGTAGTGTTCGCTACTACCGTCGAAGGGCTTAAAAAGTTCATACGCATCGATTGCTGCTTGTCTCCAAGCAACATATTGGTCTTGTGCACCAGAGAAGTCTGGTACTGATTTTATTATGTCGAGTTTTATGTCACATTTTACCCCAGGAACAACAGTTATCTTTTGGTAAGAGACGACTGCTGGCGTTTTCACTTGCAACCTTTGTATTTCCTGAGTTATTGAATTTATCTGGGACTGTTGTTGCGACAGTGCCGATCTAACGGCATTGTCAATGAGAGCTTGAATCTGTGAAGGGTCCATTGTGTTAGCTACCTGATATTCTGGGCACCAACCAACTTGTTCTTCGCCTATACTATCGTCACTGTTGTACTCGGTCTTTATTTCCCTATAGGTGTTCCAGCTCATTTGTTAACCTCGATACTTGTATGAAAACTTTTTCGCATTGGGCATATAATTGTTTTAGTTTTTAAGTTATTAAGTTTAGCTTTATTTTAATTTTTCTGTTATTATCTGGAACAACTTAAATTGAATTTGTATGAATATTTACAATCTACTTATTCTACTGGTAAGTCTTATATACAAATTTACAGTGTCAACTATATAAATCGATCTGGGAGATCTATTGGGTGAGACCTTCGTAGTCTCCTCCGCGTTCGGAGTCCTCCAATTCTGCGCCTATTCAGAAGACGCCTAGCCAGTCGATTAGGATGACTTCTCAGTCGCGCTATATAATTTGCGGCCTGTATATTTATTATGTCCCCGACTTTGGGCACTCCTAAGTATTTTTCCAAGTCGGAGGTTCTCATATACCAGGGGGCACCAGACAGATATCGGAGCGTTTTTGCTTGGAGCACCCTGATTTTTGAAAGACTGGACTTTGCAGCAATACCATATACCTGGATACCATAACGCCAGGCGGGAGCTATGCAGGATTTATAAATGGTGACTTTATTTTTCAAAGATAGCGCATTTCTACTGTTCAGAAGCCATCTTAGTTTTCCTATTCTGTTCTTTAGGGTTACTGAAACACTTGTGATGTGCTTGTTAAAGTTCAAGCGTCTGTCTAGGTGCACACCTAAGTATTTGTGGCTGTTGAAGTGCGTCACCAATTGGCCGCGCAAGAAAACTCCCGGACACATGTCCCTCCGTAGCGCATAGGTCACATTGGCGCATTTATTTAAATTAATGCCAATATTCCAGCGCTTGGCCCAGATTTCAAATTGGTAGAGATATTGCTGCAGGACGTCGGTAGCTTCGTAGACACATTCGTTTCTTGACAAGATGGCTGTGTCATCTGCAAAAGTGGCGATTGTAAGGTCGTGGGGTTCCGCGACTTCAATTGTAGAGCCAGTGGGCATATCGTAGGTAAAGAGGGTGTAGAGCGTGGGCCCTAGCACACTCCCTTGAGGAACGCCAGCCCCGATGGCCTTCATGTTGGACTCAACTCCGTCAAGTACTACCGAAAATGACCGGTTTGTCAAATAACTCTGCACAATTATATATAGTTGAGGTGGCAGTAAGGGCTTAATTTTGCAGAGTAGCCCATCATGCCAGACTCTGTCGAAGGCTTGTTTTATGTCTAAGTACGCTGCCACTACGTACTCTTTGGCTTCGAAACCCTCGAGGATAAAATTCACCACCCTATTTAGCTGTTCCGGTGTGCCATGAGATTTTCGGAACCCAAACTGAAAGGGGGAATTTTTTCTTTAATTCTGTCCAAAGACAGCAGTATCGTAAGCAGACAACGTTCGAATAGTTTTCCGATCGTGGGCAACAAACTAATAGGCCTGTATGAGTCTAGGGACGAGGGGCTCATTCCAGCCTTATAGATCATGCATATTCTCGCCTTTTTCCATTGGCTTGGAACATGCCCCAATCTCAATACCGCATTAAAAATTAACACTAAAAATAGGACTGCTCTGACCGGCAATGCTTTTAGTGTTATGTTGTCGATGCCATCATCGCCAGGAGCTTTTCTTGTCTTAAGTGCTGCTATGTGGTCTGATACTTCGTTGACAGTGATAGGAGCAACTGGGAGGCTTAGCTGGCCTGGGCTCTCCAGTGTGAGTTGAACCCTTCTGTTCATGCTTGCCGAACTTGTATTAAAAGGCTTGAAGCGATCCTCCAAGTCTTCGGCAAATGCATCAGCCCGTTCCTTTGGGGATCTGGCCCAAGATCCATCAGGCTTTCTGATCGGAAATTTGGGGGACACTTGCTGTTTGTGCCTTCTCGTCAGTCTCCATAGGGAGTGACTTGAGGATTCATCTGGAGAAACTTAATAACTGTGTGTTTTTTTCTTTGCTATTTGAATTACTTACATGACAAACTTACATGATTTTGTGTTATTGCCTATGAACTTGGTGGGTGTTAGGACGTTTGGGCGCCAGTTATTTATGTGTCGTAGCAGGTAGCCTTGGGGATCCCGCGTAGCTGCTGATTGTGAATTCCAGGTCCAGCGTCGCTTCCGTGAGGAAGTCGATCCAAGGTGAACACTGATACGATTTTTATGATGATTACGTTGGAGGACTTGACTTCGTCTCCTTTGGTCATTATTGCCCTTGTGGTGCAATAATGTGATCAATAAGAACAAATGTTACGGTTATGAGCCAGAGTACGAAATAGACAACTTGTGTCTTCTTTATTAAAAAACGAACTGAAGCTAAAGACAAATGCAAAACATAATTCTACTTAGCAAAGTCAATGCGTCGCGCCATCGGACCACAGTCGGCATGCCGACTCAGCATTCTCAACGTCGCAGCACACCAGCAAAGAAGTGTCATGCGATCGCCGCCGATTGCTGCCAGTGCAGAGCACTGAACTCACAACTTGGCGTGTCAGCATCATTCATGTGTTGTTGCTTAGTTGCTATAGTATTTATGTGTTAACTTATATGAGGAGTAAAGTAAAACTAATAAATGCCGAGTTTGGTGAAGATATCTTAAAAAACAAAATGTTTTTTCATACAAACACTTAATTTTCGACCGATCCATCCTATGGCAGCTATATGATATAATGGTCCGATCTTAATAGGATTTTGCATATATTATACATAAACTTAAATTTCGACCGATCGCTCGTATGCCAGCTATATGATATAGTGTTCCAATCTTAATAGAATTTTGCATATATATGAAGAGTAAAGTAAAACTAATAAATGCCAAGTTTGGTGAAGATATCTTAAAAAACAAAATGTTTTTTGATACAAAAACTTAATTTTCGACCGATCGATCCTATGGCAGCTATATGATATAGTGTTCCGATCTTAATAGAATTTTGCATATATATGAAGAGTAAAGTAAAACTAATAAATGCCGAGTTTGGTGAAGATATCTTAAAAAACAAAATGTTTTTTCATACAAAAACTTAATTTTCGACCGATCCATCCTATGGCAGCTATATAATATAGTGGTCCGATCTTAATAGGATTTTGCATATATCATACAAAAACTTAATTTTCGACCGATCGATCCTATGGCAGCTATATGATATAGTGTTCCGATCTTAATAAATTTTGCATATATATGGAGAGTAAAGTAAATCGAATAAATGCCGAGTTTGGCTAAAATATCTTGAAAACAAAAGGTTTTTTCATACAAAAACTTAATTTTCGACCGATCCATCCTATGGCAGCTATATGATATAGTGGTCCGATCTTAATAGGATTGTGCGTAGTAAAGTAAAACTAATAAATGCCGAGTTTGGTCAAGATATCTTGAAAAACAAAATGTTTTTTCATACAAAAACTTAATTTTCGACCGATCGATCCTATGTCAGCTATATGATAAAGTGTTCCGATCTTAATAGGATTTTGCATATATATGGAGAGTAAAGTAAAACTAATAAATGCCGAGTTTGGTCAAGATATCATAAAAAACAAAATGTTTTTTCATAAAGAAACTTAATTTTGGGCCGATCGATTCTATGACAGCTATATGATATAGTGGTCCGATCTTAATAGGATTTTGCATATTTATGAGGAACATAGTAAAACTAACAAATGTCGATTTTGGTCAAGATATCTTGAAAACCAAAATGTTTTTTCATACAAAACTTAATTTTCGACCGATCGATCCTATGTCAGCTATATGATATAGTGTTCCGATCTTAATAGGATTGTGCGTAGTAAAGTAAAACTAATAAATGACGAGTTTGGTCAAGATATCAAAAATAAGAAAATGTTTTTTCATACAAAAACTTAATTTTCGACCGGTCGATCCTATGGCAGCTATATGATATAGTGGTCCGATCTTAATAGGATTTTGCATATATATGAGGAACATAGTAAAACTAACAAATGTCGAGTTTGGTCAAGATATCTTCAAAAACAAAATGTTTTTTCATACAAAAGCTTAATTTTCGACCGATCGATCCTATGGCAGATATTGTGGTCCGATCCTAATAGGATTTTGCATATATACGAGGAGTAAAGTAACACTAATAAATGCAGAGTTTGGTCAAGATACCTTAAAAAACAAAATGTTTTTTCATACAAAAACTTAATTTTCGACCGATCGATCCTATGCAGATATATGATATTGTGGTCCGATCCTAATAGGATTTTACATATATACGAGGAGTAAAGTAAAACTAATAAGTGATATTGATCTTGAAAAACAAAAGTTTTTTTCAAAAAAACTTAATTTTCGACCGGTCGATCCTATGGCAGCTATATGATATAGTGGTCCGATCTTAATAGGATTTTGCATATATATGAGGAGTAAAGTAAAGCTAGTAAATACCGAGTTTGTTCAAGATATCTTGAAAAACAAAATGTTTTTTCATAAAAAACTTAATGTTCGATCGATTGATCCTATGGCAGCTATATGATCTAGTGTTCCGATCTTAATAGGATTTTGCGTAGTAAAGTAAAACTAATAAATTCCGAGTTTGGTCAAGATATCATGAAAAACAAATGTTTTTTCATACAAAAACTTAATTTTCGACCGATCGATCCTATGGCAGATAAATGATATTGTGGTCCGATCCTAATAGGATTTTGCATATATACTAGGAGTGAAATAAAACTAATAAATGCCGAGTTTGGTAAAGATACCTTAAAAAAACAAAATGTTTTTTCATACAAAAACTTAATATTCGACCGATCGATCCTATGGCAGATATATGATATTGTGGTCCGATCCTAATAGGATTTTGCATATATACGAGGAGTATAGTAAAACTAATAAATGATATTACAAAAACTTAATTTTCGACCGATGGATCCTATGGCAGCTATATGATATAGTGGTCCGATCTTAATAGGATTTTGCATATTTATGAGGAACATAGTAAAACTAACAAATGTCGAGTTTGGTCAAGATATCTTGAAAAACAAAATGTTTTTTCATACAAAAACTTAATTTTCGACCGATGGATCCTATGGCAGCTATATAATATAGTGGTCCGATCCTAATAGGATTTTGCATATATCATACAAAAACTTAAATTTCGACCGATCGTTCCTATGCCAGCTATATGATATAGTGGTCTGATCTTAATAGGATTTTGCATATATATGAGGAGTAAAGTAAAACTAGTAAATACCGAGTTTGTTCAAGATATCTTGAAACACAAAATGATTTTTCATAAAAAAACTTAATTTTCGGACGATCGATCCTATGGCAGCTATATGATATTGTGGTTTTGCATTTTGCATATATATGAGGAGTAAAGTAAAACTAATAAATGCCGAGTTTTGTCAAGATATCTTGAAAACCAAAATGTTTTTTCATAAAAAACTTAATTTTCGGACGATCGATCCTATGGCAGCTATATGATATTGTGGTCCGATCTTAATAGGATTTGGCATATATATGAGGAGTAAAGTAAAACTAATAAATGACGAATTTTGGTCAAGATATCTTGAAAAGCAAAATGTTTTTTTCATACAAAAACTTAATTTTCGACCGATCGTTCCTATGGCAGCTATATGATATAGTGGTCCGATCTTAGTAGGATTTTGCATATATCATACAAAAACTTAAATTTCAACCGATCGTTCCTATGGCAGCTATATGATATAGTGGTCCGATCTTAATAGGATTTTGCATATATATGAGGGGTAAAGTAAAACTAATAAATGCCGAGTTTGGTCAAGATATCTTGAAAAGCAAAATGTTTTTTTCATACAAAAACTTAATTTACGACCGATCGATCCTATGGCAGCTATATGATATAGTGGTCCGATCCTAATAGGATTTTGCATATATCATACAAAAACTTAATTTTCGACCGATCGATCCTATGGCAGATATATGATATTGTGGTCCGATCCTTATAGGATTTTGCATATATATGAGGAGTAAAGTAAAACTAATAAATGCCGAGGTTGGTCAAGATATCTTGAAAAACAAAATGTTTTTTCATAAAAAAACTTAATTTTCGAACGATTGATCCTATGGCAGCTATATGATCTAGTGTTCCGATCTTAATAGGATTTTGCATATTTATGAGGAACATAGTAAAACTAACAAATGTTGAGTTTGGTCAAGATATCTTGAAAAACAAAATGTTTTTTCATACAAAAAATTAATTTTCGACCGATGGATCCTATGGCAGCTATATAATATAGTGGTCCGATCCTAATAGGATTTTGCATATATATGAGGAGTAAAGTAAAACTAGTAAATACCGAGTTTGTTCAAGATATCTTGAAACACAAAATGATTTTTCATAAAAAACTTAATGTTCGAACGATTGATCCTATGGCAGCTATATGATCTAGTGTTCCGATCTTAATAGGATTTTGCGTAGTAAAGTAAAACTAATAAATGCAAGGTTTGGTCAAGTTATCTTCAAAAACAAAATGTTTTTCATACAAAAACTTAATTTTCGACCGATCGATCCTATGGCCGACATATGATATTGTGGTCTGATCCTAATAGGATTTTGCATATATACGAGGAGTGAAATAAAACTAATAAATGCCGAGTTTGGTCAAGATATCATGAAAAACAAAATGTTTTTTCATACAAAAACTTAATTTACGACCGATCGATTCTATGGCAGCTATATGATATAGTGTTCCGTTCTTAAAAGGATTTGCATATATGTGAGGAGTAAAGTAAAACTAATAAATGCCGAGTTTGGTCAAGATATCTTGAAAAACAAAATGTTTTTTCATACAAAAACTTAATTTTCGACCGATGGATCCTATGGCAGCTATGTAATATAATGGTCCGATCCTAATAGGATTTTGCATATATCATACAAAAACTTAAATTTCGACCGATCGTTCCTATGCCAGCTATATTTGATATAGTGGTCCGATCTTAATAGGATTTTGCATATATATGAGGAGTAAAGTAAAACTAGTAAATACCGAGTTTGGTCAAGATATCTTGAAAAACAAAATGTTTTTTCATACAAAAACTTAATTTTCGACCGATCGATCCTATGGCAGATAAATGATATTGTGGTCCGATCCTAATAGGATTTTGCATATATACGAGGAGTGAAATAAAACTAATAAATGCCGAGTTTGGTCAAGATACCTTAAAAACAAAATGTTTTTTCAAACAAAAACTTAATTTTCGACCGATCGATCCTATGGCAGATATATGATATTGTGGTCCGATCCTAATAGGATTTTGCATATATACGAGGAGTAAAGTAAAACTTAATTTTCGACCGATCGATCCTATGGCAGATATATGATATTGTGGTCCGATCCTAATAGGATTTTGCATATATACGAGGAGTAAAGTAAAACTAATAAATAATATTACAAAAACTTAACTTTCGACCGATCGATCCAATGGCAGCTATATGATATAGTGGTCCGATATTAATAGGATTTTGCATATTTATGAGGAACATAGTAAAACTAACAAATGTCGAGTTTGGTCAAGATATCTTGAAAAACAAAATGTTTTTCATACAAAAACCTTATTTTCGACCGATGGATCCTATGGCAGCTATATGATCTAGTGTTCCGATCTTAATAGGATTTTGCATATTTATGAGGAACATAGTAAAACTAACAAATGTCGAGTTTGGTCAAGATATCTTGAAAAACAAAATGTTTTTTCATACAAAAACTTAATTTTCGACCGATGGATCCTATGGCAGATAAATGATATTGTGGTCCGATCCTAATAGGATTTTGCATATATACGAGGAGTGAAATAAAACTAATAAATGCCGAGTTTGGTCAAGATACCTTAAAAACAAAATGTTTTTTCATACAAAAACTTAATTTTCGACCGATCGATCCTATGGCAGATATATGATATTGTGGTCCGATCCTAATAGGATTTTGCATATATACGAGGAGTAAAGTAAAACTTAATTTTCGACCGATCGATCCTATGGCAGATATATGATATTGTGGTCCGATCCTAATAGGATTTTGCATATATACGAGGAGTAAAGTAAAACTAATAAATGATATTACAAAAACTTAACTTTCGACCGATCGATCCAATGGCAGCTATATGATATAGTGGTCCGATCTTAATAGGATTTTGCATATTTATGAGGAACATAGTAAAAATGTCGAGTTTGGTCAAGATATCTTGAAAAACAAAATGTTTTTTCATACAAAAACTTAATTTTCGACCGATGGATCCTATGGCAGCTATATAATATAGTGGTCCGATCCTAATAGGATTTTGCATATATCACACAAAAACTTAAATTTCGACCGATCGTTCCTATGCCAGCTATATGATATAGTGTTCCGATCTTAATAGAATTTTGCATATTTATGAGGAACATGGTGAAACTAACAAATGTCGAGTTTGGTCAAGATATCTTGAAAAACAAAATGTTTTTTCATACAAAAACTTAGTTTTCGACCGATCGATCCTATGGCAGACATATGATATTGTGGTCTGATCCTAATAGGATTTTGCATATATACGAGGAGTGAAATAAAACTAATAAATGCCGAGTTTGGTCAAGATACCTTAAAAACAAAATGTTTTTTCATACAAAAACTTAGTTTTCGACCGATCGATCCTATGGCAGATATATGATATTGTGTTACGATCCTAATAGGATTTTGCGTATATATGTGGGATAACGTAAAACTAATAAATGCCGAGGTTGGTCAAGATATCTTGAAAAACAAAATGTTTTTTCATAAAAAAACTTAATTTTTGAACGATTGATCCTATGGCAGATATATGATATTGTGGTCCGATCCTAATATGATTTTGCATATATATACGAGGAGTAAAGTAAAACTAATAAATGATATTACAAAAACTTAACTTTCGACCGATCGATCCTATGGCAGCTATATGATATAGTGGTCCGATCTTAATAGGATTTTGCAGATTTATGAGAAACATAGTAAAACTAACAAATGTCGAGTTTGGTCAAGATATCTTGAAAAACAAAATGTTTTTTCATACAAAAACTTAGTTTTCGACCGATGGATCCTATGGCAGCTATATAATATAGTGGTCCGATCCTAATAGGATTTTGCATATATCATACAAAAACTTAAATTTCGACCGATCGTTCCTATGCCAGCTATATGATATTGTGGTCCGATCCTAATAGGATTTTGCACATATACGAGGAGTGAAATAAAACTAATAAATGCCGAGTTTGGTCAAGATAACTTAAAAAACAAAATGTTTTTTCATACAAAAACTTAATTTTCGACCGATCGATTCTATGGCAGATATATGATATTGTGGTCCGATCCTAATAGGACTTTGCATATATATACGAGCAGTAAAGTAAAACTAATAAATGATATTACAAAAACTTAATTTTCGACCGATCGATCCTATGGCAGCTATATGATATAGTGGTCCGATCTTAATAGGATTTTGCATATTTATGAGGAACATAGTAAAACTAACAAATGTCGAGTTTGGTCAAGATATCTTGAAAAACAAAATGTTTTTTCATACAAAACCTTAATTTTCGACCGATGGATCCTATGGCAGCTATATAATATAGTGGTCCGATCCTAATAGGATTTTGCATATATCATACAAAAACTTAAATTTCGACCGATCGTTATGATATGATATAGTGGTCCGATCTTATAAGGCTTTTGCATAAATATGAGGAGTAAAGTAAAACTAGTAAATACAGAGTTTGTTCAAGATATCTTGAAAAACAAAATGTTTTTTCATAAAAAACTTAATGTTCGAACGATTGATCCTATGGCAGCTATATGATCTAGTGTTCCGATCTTAATAGGATTTTGCGTAGTAAAGTAAAACTAATAAATGCCGAGTTTGGTCAAGATATCTTCAAAAACAAAATGTTTTTTCATACAAAAACTTAATTTTCGACCGATCGATCCTATGGCAGACATATGATATTGTGGTCTGATCCTAATAGGATTTTGCATATATACGAGGAGTGAAATAAAACTAATAAATGCCGAGTTTGGTCAAGATATCATGAAAAACAAAATGTTTTTTCATACAAAAACTTAATTTACGACCGATCGATTCTATGGCAGCTATATGACATAGTGTTCCGTTCTTAAAAGGATTTTGCATATATACGAGGAGTGAAAGAAAACTAATAAATGCCGAGTTTGGTCAAGATACCTTAAAAACAAAATGTTTTTTCATACAAAAACTTAATTTTCGACCGATCGATCCTATGGCAGATATATGATATTGTGGTCCGATCCTAATAGGATTTTGCATATATATACGAGGAGTAAAGTAAAACTAATAAATGATATTACAAAAACTTAATTTTCGACCGATCGATCCTATGGCAGATATATGATATTGTGGTCCGATCCTAATAGGATTTTGCATATATACGAGGAGTAAAGTAACACTAATAAATGCCGAGTTTGGTCAAGATACCTCAAAAAACAAAATGTTTTTTCATACAAAAACTTAATTTTCGACCGATCGATCCTATGTCAGCTATATGATATAGTGTTCCGATCTTAATAGGATTTTGCATATATATGGAGAGTAAAGTAAAACTAATAAGAGTTTGGTCAAGATATCTTCAAAAACAAAATTTTTTTCATACAAAAACTTAATTTTCGACCGATCGATCCTATGGCAGCTATATGATATAGTGTTCCGATCTTAATAGGATTTTGCTTATTTATGAGGAACTTAGTAAAACTAACAAATGTCGAGTTTGGTCAAGATATCTTGAAAAACAAAATGCTTTTTAATACAAAAACTTAATTTTCGACCGATCGATCCTATGTCAGCTATATGATATAGTGTTCCGATCTTAATAGGATTGTGCGTAGTAAAATAAAACTAATAAATGCCGAGTTTGGTCAAGATATCTTGAAAAACAAAATGTTTTTTCATACAAAAACTTAATTTACGACCGATCGATCCTATGGCAGCTATATGATATAGTGTTCCGATCTTAATAGGATTTTGCATATATATAAGGAGTAAAGTAAAACTAATAAATGACGAGTTTGGTCAAGATATCTTGAAAAACAAATTGTACAAAAACTTAATTTTCGACCGATGGATCCTATGGCAGCTATATAATATAGTGGTCCGATCCTAATAGGATTTTGCATATATCATACAAAAACTTAAATTTCGACCGATCGTTCCTATGCCAGCTATATGATATAGTGGTCCGATCTTAATAGGATTTTGCATATATATGAGGAGTAAAGTAAAATCGATCGATCCTATGTCAGCTATATGATATAGTGTTCCGATCTTAATAGGATCTTGCATATATATGAAGAGTAAAGTAAAACTAATAAATGCCGAGTTTGGTCAAGATATCTTCAAAAACAAAATGTTTTTTCATACAAAAACTTAATTTTCGACCGATCGATCCTATGGCAGCTATATAATATAGTGGTCCGATCCTAATAGGATTTTGCATATATCATACAAAAACTTAAATTTCGACCGATCGTTCCTATGCCAGCTATATGATATAGTGGTCCGATCTTAATAGGATTTTGCATAAATATGAGGAGTAAAGTAAAACTAGTAAATACCGAGTTTGTTCAAGATATCTTGAAAAACAAAATGTTTTTTCATACAAAAACTTAATTTTCGACCGATCGATCCTATGTCAGCTATATAATATAGTGTTCCGATCTTAATAGGATCTTGCATATATATGGAGAGTAAAGTTAAACTAATAAGAGGTTGGTCAAGATATCTTCAAAAACAAAATGTTTTTTCATACAAAAACTTAATTTTCGACCGATCGATCCTATGCCAGCTATATGATACAGTGGTCCGATTGTTGGGATATTTCTAGTGTGCCTAAGATGCACATAAAGAAAACACACGTAGTGGTTCGGTTAAACGTTTAATGGAAACTTCAAAGCATGAGTACAAAAATCTGAACAAGTACTCAATTACAGAATGAGTACTATGCTGATACAATGTTGCCAGATTATAAAGAAGCTTAACAGCTTATTGTCACTATTTTAACACTTCTTCTTAAGCTAATTATAATCAGTTGCAAAAATAACAAATTTAATTCAATCCAAGTGTTTTTACAAAGCCTTCGTGCTTTTGCTTACTTAAACATTTTGTTAGTATATCTGCAACATTATTATTTGTAGGTACGTATTCTAATGCAATATCATTACATTGTACCTTTTCACGTATAAAATGATACCTTATGTCTATGTGCTTAGTGCGCTTATGATGGACTGGATTTAGCGCAATATGTTGCGCGCTTAGGTTGTCGCCACATATAGTCAACGGCTCTGTATCCTTTGACCATCCCATCTCACTAAGTAGCCTGCGTTGATAAACTGCTTCTTTGGCAGCCATGGACAAGGAAATATATTCTGCTTCAGTGCTGCTCAATGCGACAACGCTTTGCTTTGATGAAGTCCAAGAGAACGCACTGCCTGCCAGGAAAAATGCGTAGCCACTATAGGATCTCCTGTCCAGCCGATCGTTGCCCCAATCTGCATCTGCATAGCCTTTTAGTGGTTTGCCATTTTTACTGTATACTAATTTCATATTCTTTGTACCCGCAAGATATCTTAGAATGTGCTTTGCTGCAGACTGGTGTTCTCCATGAGGATTAGCATTTCTTTGTGATAATTTGTTTACAGCATGCAAAATGTCTGGTCGGCTCAAAACTGCTAAGTATATAAGCGAACCAATTAATGACTGATATTGCGTTATATTTACCTTTACACAAGTATCGTCGTTGCAGTCCACTTGAAAACCTGGGTCAAGAGGTGTGCTTACTGGAGGGCAATTGCTCATGCCATACTTGTCCAATAGACCTTGAATGTGCGTCTTCTGGCACAGCGAAACGGAACCTCTATCGCCGTCGCGTTGGATTTCCATGCCTAGGAAATAGCTAATGGGGCCTCCATCGTGCATTTTAAAATTTGATGCAATCTTCTTCTTAATCACGGCTATGTCTTCTTCGCTGGGACACACTATGATTAAATCGTCGACGTAGACAGCGATGTAGCTGAATTGTTGTTGCTTTTGCTTGACGTATAAGCATGTTTCATTTTTGCATCTTTTAAATCCATGCCTCTCAATACCTCATCGAGCGTATTGTTCCAAACTCGTCCGGATTGTTTAAGCCCGTAAAGTGCCTTTTCTAGTTTGAGGACTTTATTTGGATGCTGCTTGTCAATAAAATTCGGCGGCTGTTTCATGTACACAGTTTCATTAAGCTTACTATTTAAGTATGCGTTTGAAATGTCTACTTGATGCATATACAGCTCTTTTTCGGCAGCTATTGCGAATAACATGCGAATGGTTTCATATCGAATTACGGGAGAAAACGTTTCCCAGTAATTGACACCAAATTGTTGACCACAACCTTGTGCAACTAGTCGAGACTTAAATTTTTCAATATTACCATCTTTATCTCTCTTGATTCGGTAAACCCATTTTGAACCAATGACCTTTTGTCCAGGAGGTAGCTCACACACTGACCATGTCTCATTTGCTTGTAAAGGGTCGTACTCTATTTGCATAGACTTTTCCCAATCCTGCGCATTTTGGCCATGTAATGCTTCTGCAACTGACTGCGGAGTTTCAATGTCTTCAATCTGATTAAGACTATTGATCAATTGGTACTGCTTTCTGGGCCTGCCTGGCTGACCTGTACGTATAATTTTTGGCCTGCCACGCCCAAGTTTTACTACAGCTTCAACTTGTGGCAGCGCTACTTGGTCATTGTCGTCATCGTTGCCATCTTCTCCTGGATCGCTTGCGCTCACAAAATCCTCCTCTTCTTCTTCATTTGAGTCACTGTTGTACTCTTGCACCTCGGCAGGTTGCTCTGGGTGGTTTTTTGCAACCTCATGATTTGACTCAAACGGGATAATGTACGTCGTGAAGGTGTTTCTGTCTGAAATACTGCATGCATCAGTTGTTGCTATGTCAAACTCACCTTCAATGAATTTGACATCCCTTCTTTCAATAACTGTTCGCTTCTCGCGATCATATAGGCGGTATGCCTTTGCTGTAAAGGAGTAACCAACAAAAATGTACTCCTTGCCCTTTGCTTGGAACTTGCTTTTTCTGACTTTGTCGAGTGCAAATGCCCGCGAGCCAAATACTCTCAAGTGCTGTACTGATGGCTTGCGATCCTTCCATACCTCAAATGGTGTGCTTCCATCTAATGCTTTTGTGGGACATCTGTTGCGCAAATAAACTGCTGTTGCAAAAGCCTCTGCCCACAAAAATTCTTCAAGCTTTGAATGAATTAGAAGACTTTTTGCCATTTCAACGATGGTCCGATTAGCACGTTCGGCCACACCATTTTGCTGCGGAGTGTAAGGAACTGTTAATTGCCTCTTTATACCGCACTCGATCAAAAATTCAGTGAATTGCTTATTCACATACTCTGTTCCATTGTCGCTGCGCACAGCCTTTATTTTATTTCCTGTTTGGCATTCTACAAAAGTTTTAAACATTTTAAACTTCTCAAAAACTTGGCTTTTTGAGTGCATAAGGTAAACAAATATCTTGCGTGAGTAGTCATCAATAAAAGTTACGAAATATCGATTGCCTGCAAGCGACTTAACATTCATCGGACCACATACGTCTGTATGTACTAAGTCCAGTACTTGCTTTGAGACACGATTCGCTTTCTGTGGGAATGGCAATGCACAAATTTTTGCTTTATTACATGTATCGCAATTTATTTCTAATTGTACAATTTCAACTTTCATACCACGCACCAGTTGCTTATCATTAAGCAATTTCAAATCCTTAAAATTCAGGTGGCCAAATCTATTGTGCCATTTTATGGAAGATGAATCAGAACTATTTAGCATATGAACCTGATCAAGACTATGTTTGTAAACATACAAACCATTTTCGTGTCTTGCCCTTATTATCTCGTTGCCTTCTTTGTCTTTTATCAGCGCAATTTTCCCTTCAAATATGGTAGAATTCTCAAACTTTGCTGCAGCACTTACTGATAAAAAATTCATGCTTAAGTCAGGGACATATAAAACATTTTGCAGCTTTAATTTTATTCTATTGCAGTGCAACTCAACACTGCCACTGCCGGGTGAATCGATAAACTTATTTGCGGCCAACATTATCGACGTCTTTTTATCAGCATACGTAAGGAACATGCTGCGGTCGCAGCACATGTGCGATGTTGCACCACTGTCAACGCACCAAAAACTCTTTTGCTTCTCCTTGACACACGTGTGCATTAAGCATAGAGACTTTTCGTCCTTTTGGCTCTTTTTATCATCCTTCTTTTTATTTCGGCAATCGCTTGCTCGATGCCCTTCTTTTTCGCAATTAAAACATTTGCCTCGGAATGGCTGCTTACTGCTATTCTTTCTGCCTTTGCTTTCGACACTGTTGTTGTCCCGCGGTCCATTATGTTTGTGTGTATACACTGCTTCTGGTGTCCCTATGCCGTCTCTGCTAGCTCTTTCTTGCTTTCGCGTGGCCTCTTCTAACATTTTAACCTTGACGACTTCGAATTTGGGCAGCTCATCGCGTGTCTCAATCGCTATTACAAAATTTTCCCATGTGTCTGGTAAACTGCTCAAAAACATGATGACCTGCAACTCGTCATTGAGTTTGATGTCTAATTCTGCCAACTTTTCAATTGTCTCAACAAATGAATTGACATATGCGACTACATCGTCACCCTGCTGCATATTGAAACGTATTAATTTTTTATATAATTGGACCTTCCTAATCGGTCCAACTGAGACATGAATTTCCTTTAGTTTTTTCCATACAGCTGCAGATGTTGGGCATGACTTGATATGCATCAACTGTGTTGGCTTCAGATTTAAAATTATGTAAGCCATCGCTTTTTGGTCGACACTAACCCATTTTTCGATATCCTCACCATTTCCTTCTGGCTTAACATATTTTCCACACACAACATTCCATAGGTCCGCCACCACCAAGACACTTTTCATGGCCATATGCCATACGTCATAATTGTCCTCACCAAGTTTTTCTATTTGATGCGACATGTTCATTTTGACAATTTCACCAAGTTATTCTTCGCACGAAATAAACTTTTTAAAAATTTAACAAAAAGAAGCTTTCAAAACCATAGACACTTTGTGTACTTATTTAACCGAAAAACAACGAGACCTGGGCCCATAACCAATGTTGGGATATTTCTAGTGTGCCTAAGATGCACATAAAGAAAACACACGTAGTGGTTCGGTTAAACGTTTAATGGAAACTTCAAAGCATGAGTACAAAAATCTGAACAAGTACTCAATTACAGAATGAGTACTATGCTGATACAATGTTGCCAGATTATAAAGAAGCTTAACAGATTATTGTCACTATTTTAAAACCGATCTTAATAGTATTTTGCATAAATATGAGGAGTAAAGTAAAACTAGTAAATACCGAGTTTGTTCAAGATATCTTGAAAAACAAAATGTTTTTTCATACAAAAACTTAATTTTCGACCGATCGATCCTATGGCAGATATATGATATTGTGTTCCGATCCTAATAGGATTTTGCGTATATATGTGGGGTAACGTAAAACTAATAAATGCCGAGGTTGGTCAAGATATCTTGAAAAACAAAATGTTTTTTCATAAAAAAACTTAATTTTTGAACGATTGATCCTATGGCAGATATATGATATTGTGGTCCGATCCTAATAGGATTTTGCATATATATACGAGGAGTAAAGTAAAACTAATAAATGATATTACAAAAACTTAACTTTCGACCGTTCGATCCTATGGCAACTATATGTTATAGTGGTCCGATCTTAATAGGATTTTGCAGATTTATGAGGAACATAGTAAAACTAACAAATGTCGAGTTTGGTCAAGATATCTTGAAAAACAAAATGTTTTTTCATACAAAAACTTAATTTTCGACCGATGGATCCTATGGCAGCTATATAATATAGTGGTCCGATCCTAATAGGATTTTGCATATATCATACAAAAACTTAAATTTCGACCGATCGTTCCTATGCCAACTATATGATATAGTGTTCCGATCTTAATAGGATTTTGCATATATATGATGAGTAAAGTAAAACTAGTAAATTCCGAGTTTGTTCAAGATATCTTGAAAAACAAAATGTTTTTTCATAAAAAACTTAATGTTCGAACGATTGATCCTATGGCAGCTATATGATCTAGTGTTCCGATCTTAATAGGATTTTGCGAAGTAAAGTAAAACTAATAAATGTCGAGTTTGGTCAAGATATCTTCAAAAACAAAATGTTTTTTCATACAAAAGCTTAATTTTCGACCGATCGATCCTTTGGCAGATATATGATATTGTGGTCCGATCCTAATAGGATTTTGCATATATATACGAGAAGTAAAGTAAAACTAATAAATGATATTACAAAAACTTAACTTTCGACCGATCGATGCTATGGCAGCTATATGATATAGTGGTCCGATCTTAATAGGATTTTGCAGATTTATGAGGAACATAGTAAAACTAACAAATGTCGAGTTTGGTCAAGATATCTTGAAAAACAAAATGTTTTTTCTTACAAAAACTTGATTTTCGACCGATGGATCCTATGGCAGCTATATAATATAGTGGTCCGATCCTAATAGGATTTTGCATATATCATACAAAAACTTAAATTTCGACCGATCGTTCCTATGCCAGCTATATGATATAGTGGTCCGATCTTAATAGGATTTTGCATAAATATGAGGAGTAAAGTAAAACTAAAAAATGCCGAGTTTGGTCAAGATATCATGAAAAACAAAATGTTTTTTCATACAAAAACTTAATTTACGACCGATCGATCCTATGGCAGCTATATGATATAGTGTTCCGATCTTAATAGGATTGTGCGTAGTAAAATAAAACTAAAAAATGCCGAGTTTGGTCAAGATATCATGAAAAACAAAATGTTTTTTCATACAAAAACTTAATTTACGACCGATCGATCCTATGGCAGCTATATGATATAGTGTTCCGATCTTAATAGGATTGTGCGTAGTAAAATAAAACTAATAAATGCTGAGTTTGGTCAAGATATCTTGAAAAACAAAATGTTTTTTCATACAAAAACTTAATTTTCGACCGATCGATCATATGGCAGATATATGATATTGTGTTCCGATCCGGGTAACGTAAAACTAACAAATGCCGAGTTTGGTCAAGATATCTTGAAAAACAAAATGTATTTCATAAAAAAACTTAATTTTTGAACGATTGATCCTATGGCAGCTATATGATATTGTGGTCCGATCTTAATAGGATTTTCCGTATATATGAGGAGCATAGTAAAACTAAAAAATGCCGAGTTTGGTCAAGATATCATGAAAAACAAAATGTTTTTTCATACAAAAACTTAATTTACGACCGATCGATCCTATGGCAGCTATATGATATAGTGTTCCGATCTTAATAGGATTTTGCATATATATGAGGAGTAAAGTAAAACTAATAAATGACGAGTTTGGTCAAGATATCATGAAAAACAAAATGTACAAAAACTTAATTTTCGACCGATGGATCCTATGGCAGCTATATAATATAGTGGTCCGATCCTAATAGGATTTTGCATATATCATACAAAAACTTAAATTTCGACCGATCGTTCCTATGCCAGCTATATGATATAGTGGTCCGATCTTAATAGGATTTTGCATATATATGAGGAGTAAAGTAAAATCGATCGATCCTATGTCAGCTATATGATATAGTGTTCCGATCTTAATAGGATCTTGCATATATATGGAGAGTAAAGTAAAACTAATAAGAGTTTGGTCAAGATATCTTCAAAAACAAAATGTTTTTTTCATACAAAAACTTAATTTTCGACCGATCGATCCTATGGCAGCTATATAATATAGTGGTCCGATCCTAATAGGATTTTGCATATATCATACAAAAACTTAAATTTCGACCGATCGTTCCTATGCCAGCTATATGATATAGTGGTCCGATCTTAATAGGATTTTGCATAAATATGAGGAGTAAAGTAAAACTAGTAAATACCGAGTTTGTTCAAGATATCTTGAAAAACAAAATGTTTTTTCATACAAAAACTTAATTTTCGACCGATCGATCCTATGTCAGCTATATAATATAGTGTTCCGATCTTAATAGGATCTTGCATATATATGGAGAGTACAGTAAAACTAATAAGAGTTTGGTCAAGATATCTTCAAAAACAAAATGTTTTTTCATACAAAAACTTAATTTTCGACCGATCGATCCTATGCCAGCTATATGATATAGTGGTCCGATCTTAATAGTATTTTGCATAAATAAGAGGAGTAAAGTAAAACTAGTAAATACCGAGTTGTTCAAGATATCTTGAAAAACAAAATGTTTTTCATACAAAAACTTAATTTTCGACCGATCGATCCTATGGCAGATATATGATATTGTGTTACGATCCTAATAGGATTTTGCGTATATATGTGGGGTAACGTAAAACTAATAAATGCCGAGGTTGGTCAAGATATCTTGAAAAACAAAATGTTTTTTCATAAAAAAACTTAATTTTTGAACGATTGATCCTATGGCAGATATATGATATTGTGGTCCGATCCTAATAGGATTTTGCATATATATACGAGGAGTAAAGTAAAACTAATAAATGATATTACAAAAACTTAACTTTCGACCGATCGATCCTATGGCAGCTATATGATATAGTGGTCCGATCTTAATAGGATTTTGCAGATTTATGAGGAACATGGTAAAACTAACAAATGTCGAGTTTGGTCAAGATATCTTGAAAAACAAAATGTTTTTTCATACAAAAACTTAATTTTCGACCGATGGATCCTATGGCAGCTATATAGTAAAGTGGTCCGATCCTAACAGGATTTTGCATATATCATACAAAAACTTAAATTTCGACCGATCGTTCCTATGCCAGCTATATGATATAGTGTTCCGATCTTAATAGCATTTTGCATATATATGAGGAGTAAAGTAAAACTAGTAAATTCCGAGTTTGTTCAAGATATCTTGAAAAACAAAATGTTTTTTCATAAAAAACTTAATGTTCGAACGATTGATCCTATGGCAGCTATATGATCTAGTGTTCCGATCTTAATAGGATTTTGCGTAGTAAAGTAAAACTAATAAATGCCGAGTTTGGTCAAGATATCTTCAAAAACAAAATGTTTTTTCATACAAAAACTTAATTTTCGACCGATCGATCCTATGGCAGCTATATAATATAGTGGTCCGATCCTAATAGGATTTTGCATATATCATACAAAAACTTAAATTTCGACCGATCGTTCCTATGCCAGCTATATGATATAGTGGTCCGATCTTAAAAGGATTTTGCATAAATATGAGGAGTAATGTAAAACTAGTAAATACCGAGTTTGTTCAAGATATCTTGAAAAACAAAATGTTTTTTCATACAAAAACTTAATTTTCGACCGATCGATCCTATGTCAGCTATATAATATAGTGTTCCGATCTTAATAGTATTTTGCATAAATATGAGGAGTAAAGTAAAACTAGTAAATACCGAGTTTGTTCAAGATATCTTGAAAAACAAAATGTTTTTCATAAAAAAACTTAATTTTCGACCGATCGATCCTATGGCAGATATATGATATTGTGTTCCGATCCTAATAGGATTTTGCGTATATATGTGGGGTAACGTAAAACTAATAAATGCCGAGGTTGGTCAAGATATCTTGAAAAACAAAATGTTTTTTCATAAAAAAACTTAATTTTTGAACGATTGCATATATATACAAGAAGTAAAGTAAAACTAATAAATGAAATTACAAAAACTTAACTTTCGACCGATCGATGCTATGGCAGCTATATGATATTGTGGTCCGATCTTAATAGGATTTTGCAGATTTATGAGGAACATAGTAAAACTAACAAATGTCGAGTTTGGTCAAGATATCTTGAAAAACAAAATGTTTTTTCATACAAAAACTTAATTTTCGACCGATGGATCCTATGGCAGCTATATAATATAGTGGTCCGATCCTAATAGGATTTTGCATATATCATACAAAAACTTAAATTTCGACCGATCGTTCCTATGCCAGCTATATGATATAGTGTTCCGATCTTAATAGGATTTTGCATATATATGAGGAGTAAAGTAAAACTAGTAAATTCCGAGTTTGTTCAAGATATCTTGAAAAACAAAATGTTTTTTCATAAAAAACTTAATGTTCGAACGATTGATCCTATGGCAGCTATATGATCTAGTGTTCCGATCTTAATAGGATTTTGCGTAGTAAAGTAAAACTAATAAATGCCGAGTTTGGTCAAGATATCTTCAAAAACAAAATGTTTTTCATATAAAAATTTAATTTTCGACCGATCGATCCTTTGGCAGATATATGATATTGTGGTCCGATCCTAATAGGATTTTGCAAATATATACGAGGAGTAAAGTAAAACTAATAAATGATATTACAAAAACTTAATTTTCGACCGATCGATCCTATGGCAGCTATATGATATAGTGGTCCGATCTTAATAGGATTTTGCATATTTATGAGGAACATAGTAAAACTAACAAATGTCGAGTTTGGTCAAGATATCTTGAAAAACAAAATGTTTTTTCATACAAAACCTTAATTTTCGACCGATGGATCCTATGGCAGCTATATAATATAGTGGTCCGATCCTAATAGGATTTTGCATATATCATACAAAAACTTAAATTTCGACCGATCGTTCCTATGCCAGCTATATGATATAGTGGTCCGATCTTAATAGGATTTTGCATAAATATGAGGAGTAAAGTAAAACTAAAAAATGCCGAGTTTGGTCAAGATATCATGATAAACAAAATGTTTTTTCATACAAAAACTTAATTTACGACCGATCGATCCTATGGCAGCTATATGATATAGTGTTCCGATCTTAATAGGATTGTGCGTAGTAAAATAAAACTAATAAATGCCGAGTTTGGTCAAGATATCTTGAAAAACAAAATGTTTTTTCATACAAAAACTTAATTTTCGACTGATCGATCCTATGGCAGATATATGATATTGTGTTCCGATCAGGGTAACGTAAAACTAACAAATGCCGAGTTTGGTCAAGATATCTTGAAAAACAAAATGTTTTTTCATAAAAAAAATTAATTTTTGAACGATTGATCCTATGGCAGCTATATGATATTGTGTGTCCGATCTTAATAGGATTTTCCGTATATATGAGGAGCATAGTAAAACTAAAAAATGCCGAGTTTGGTCATGATATCATGAAAAACAAAATGTTTTTTCATACAAAAACTTAATTTACGACCGATCGATCCTATGGCAGCTATATGATATAGTGTTCCGATCTTAATAGGATTTTGCATATATATGAGGAGTAAAGTAAAACTAATAAATGACGAGTTTGGTCAAGATAACTTGAAAAACAAAATGTACAAAAACTTAATTTTCGACCGATGGATCCTATGGCAGCTATATAAGATAGTGGTCCGATCCTAACAGGATTTTGCATATATCATACAAAAACTTAAATTTCGACCGATCGTTCCTATGCCAGCTATATGATATAGTGGTCCGATCTTAATAGGATTTTGCATATATATGAGGAGTAAAGTAAAATCGATCGATCCTATGTCAGCTATATGATATAGTGTTCCGATCTTAATAGGATCTTGCATATATATGGAGAGTAAAGTAAAACTAATAAGAGTTTGGTCAAGATATCTTCAAAAACAAAATGTTTTTTCATACAAAAACTTAATTTTCGACCGATTGATCCTATGGCAGCTATATAATATAGTGGTCCGATCCTAATAGGATTTTGCATATATCATACAAAAACTTAAATTTCGACCGATCGTTCCTATGCCAGCTATATGATATAGTGGTCCGATCTTAATAGGATTTTGCATAAATATGAGTAAAGTAAAACTAGTAAATACCGAGTTTCTTCAAGATATCTTTAAAAACAAAATGTTTTTTCATACAAAAACTTAATTTTCGACCGATCGATCCTATGTCAGCTATATAATATAGTGTTCCGATCTTAATAGGATCTTGCATATATATGGAGAGTAAAGTAAAACTAATAAGAGTTTGGTCATGATATCATGAAAAACAAAATGTTTTTTCATACAAAAACTTAATTTACGACCGATCGATCCTATGGCAGCTATATGATATAGTGTTCCGATCTTAATAGCATTTTGCATATATATGAGGAGTAAAGTAAAACTAGTAAATTCCGAGTTTGTTCAAGATATCTTGAAAAACAAAATGTTTTTTCATAAAAAACTTAATGTTCGAACGATTGATCCTATGGCAGCTATATGATCTATTGTTCCGATCTTAATAGGATTTTGCGTAGTAAAGTAAAACTAATAAATGCCGAGTTTGGTCAAGATATCTTCAAAAACAAAATGTTTTTTCATACAAAAACTTAATTTTCGACCGATCGATCCTATGGCAGATATATGATATTGTGGTCCGATCCTAATAGAATTTTGCATATATATACAAGGAGTAAAGTAAAACTAATAAGTGATATTACAAAAACTTAATTTTCAACCGATCGATCCTATGGCAGCTATATGATATAGTGGTCCGATCTTAATAGGATTTTGCATATTTATGAGGAACATAGTAAAACTAACAAATGTCGGTTTTGGTCAAGATATCTTGAAAAACAAAATGTTTTTTCATACAAAACCTTAATTTTCGACCGATGGATCCTATGGCAGCTATATAATATAGTGGTCCGATCCTAATAGGATTTTGCATAAATATGAGTAAAGTAAAACTAGTAAATACCGAGTTTCTTCAAGATATCTTTAAAAACAAAATGTTTTTTCATACAAAAACTTAATTTTCGACCGATCGATCCTATGTCAGCTATATAATATAGTGTTCCGATCTTAATAGGATCTTGCATATATATGGAGAGTAAAGTAAAACTAATAAGAGTTTGGTCAAGATATCTTCAAAAACAAAATGTTTTTTCATACAAAAACTTAATTTTCGACCGATCGATCCTATGGCAGATATATGATATTGTGGTCCGATCCTAATAGGATTTTGCATATATACGAGGAGTATAGTAAAACTAATAAATGATATTACAAAAACTTAATTTTCGACCGATGGATCCTATGGCAGCTATATGATATAGTGGTCCGATCTTAATAGTATTTTGCATAAATAAGAGGAGTAAAGTAAAACTAGTAAATACCGAGTTTGTTCAAGATATCTTGAAAAACAAAATGTTTTTTCATACAAAAACTTAATTTTCGACCGATCGATCCTATGGCAGATATATGATATTGTGTTACGATCCTAATAGGATTTTGCGTATATATGTGGGGTAACGTAAAACTAATAAATGCCGAGGTTGGTCAAGATATCTTGAAAAACAAAATGTTTTTTCATAAAAAAACTTAATTTTTGAACGATTGATCCTATGGCAGATATATGATATTGTGGTCCGATCCTAATAGGATTTTGCATATATATACGAGGAGTAAAGTAAAACTAATAAATGATATTACAAAAACTTAACTTTCGACCGATCGATCCTATGGCAGCTATATGATATAGTGGTCCGATCTTAATAGGATTTTGCAGATTTATGAGTAACATAGTAAAACTAACAAATGTCGAGTTTGGTCAAGATATCTTGAAAAACAAAATGTTTTTTCATACAAAAACTTAATTTTCGACCGATGGATCCTATGGCAGCTATATAATATAGTGGTCCGATCCTAATAGGATTTTGCATATATCATACAAAAACTTAAATTTCGACCGATCGTTCCTATGCCAGCTATATGATATAGTGTTCCGATCTTAATAGCATTTTGCATATATATGAGGAGTAAAGTAAAACTAGTAAATTCCGAGTTTGTTCAAGATATCTTGAAAAACAAAATGTTTTTTCATAAAAAACTTAATGTTCGAACGATTGATCCTATGGCAGCTATATGATCTAGTGTTCCGATCTTAATAGGATTTTGCGTAGTAAAGTAAAACTAATAAATGCCGAGTTTGGTCAAGATATCTTCAAAAACAAAATGTTTTTTCATACAAAAACTTAATTTTCGACCGATCGATCCTATGGCAGATATATGATATTGTGGTCCGATCCTAATAGGATTTTGCATATATACGAGGAGTATAGTAAAACTAATAAATGATATTACAAAAACTTAATTTTCGACCGATGGATCCTATGGCAGCTATATGATATAGTGGTCCGATCTTAATAGTATTTTGCATAAATAAGAGGAGTAAAGTAAAACTAGTAAATACCGAGTTTGTTCAAGATATCTTGAAAAACAAAATGTTTTTTCATACAAAAACTTAATTTTCGACCGATCGATCCTATGGCAGATATATGATATTGTGTTACGATCCTAATAGGATTTTGCGTATATATGTGGGGTAACGTAAAACTAATAAATGCCGAGGTTGGTCAAGATATCTTGAAAAACAAAATGTTTTTTCATAAAAAAACTTAATTTTTGAACGATTGATCCTATGGCAGATATTTGATATTGTGGTCCGATCCTAATAGGATTTTGCATATATATACGAGGAGTAAAGTAAAACTAATAAATGATATTACAAAAACTTAACTTTCGACCGATCGATCCTATGGCAGCTATATGATATAGTGGTCCGATCTTAATAGGATTTTGCAGATTTATGAGTAACATAGTAAAACTAACAAATGTCGAGTTTGGTCAAGATATCTTGAAAAACAAAATGTTTTTTCATACAAAAACTTAATTTTCGACCGATGGATCCTATGGCAGCTATATAATATAGTGGTCCGATCCTAATAGGATTTTGCATATATCATACAAAAACTTAAATTTCGACCGATCGTTCCTATGCCAGCTATATGATATAGTGTTCCGATCTTAATAGCATTTTGCATATATATGAGGAGTAAAGTAAAACTAGTAAATTCCGAGTTTGTTCAAGATATCTTGAAAAACAAAATGTTTTTTCATAAAAAACTTAATGTTCGAACGATTGATCCTATGGCAGCTATATGATCTAGTGTTCCGATCTTAATAGGATTTTGCGTAGTAAAGTAAAACTAATAAATGCCGAGTTTGGTCAAGATATCTTCAAAAACAAAATGTTTTTTCATACAAAAACTTAATTTTCGACCGATCGATCCTATGGCAGATATATGATATTGTGGTCCGATCCTAATAGAATTTTGCATATATATACAAGGAGTAAAGTAAAACTAATAAGTGATATTACAAAAACTTAATTTTCAACCGATCGATCCTATGGCAGCTATATGATATAGTGGTCCGATCTTAATAGGATTTTGCATATTTATGAGGAACATAGTAAAACTAACAAATGTCGGTTTTGGTCAAGATATCTTGAAAAACAAAATGTTTTTTCATACAAAACCTTAATTTTCGACCGATGGATCCTATGGCAGCTATATAATATAGTGGTCCGATCCTAATAGGATTTTGCATAAATATGAGTAAAGTAAAACTAGTAAATACCGAGTTTCTTCAAGATATCTTTAAAAACAAAATGTTTTTTCATACAAAAACTTAATTTTCGACCGATCGATCCTATGTCAGCTATATAATATAGTGTTCCGATCTTAATAGGATCTTGCATATATATGGAGAGTAAAGTAAAACTAATAAGAGTTTGGTCAAGATATCTTCAAAAACAAAATGTTTTTTCATACAAAAACTTAATTTTCGACCGATCGATCCTATGGCAGATATATGATATTGTGGTCCGATCCTAATAGGATTTTGCATATATACGAGGAGTATAGTAAAACTAATAAATGATATTACAAAAACTTAATTTTCGACCGATGGATCCTATGGCAGCTATATGATATAGTGGTCCGATCTTAATAGTATTTTGCATAAATAAGAGGAGTAAAGTAAAACTAGTAAATACCGAGTTTGTTCAAGATATCTTGAAAAACAAAATGTTTTTTCATACAAAAACTTAATTTTCGACCGATCGATCCTATGGCAGATATATGATATTGTGTTACGATCCTAATAGGATTTTGCGTATATATGTGGGGTAACGTAAAACTAATAAATGCCGAGGTTGGTCAAGATATCTTGAAAAACAAAATGTTTTTTCATAAAAAAACTTAATTTTTGAACGATTGATCCTATGGCAGATATATGATATTGTGGTCCGATCCTAATAGGATTTTGCATATATATACGAGGAGTAAAGTAAAACTAATAAATGATATTACAAAAACTTAACTTTCGACCGATCGATCCTATGGCAGCTATATGATATAGTGGTCCGATCTTAATAGGATTTTGCAGATTTATGAGTAACATAGTAAAACTAACAAATGTCGAGTTTGGTCAAGATATCTTGAAAAACAAAATGTTTTTTCATACAAAAACTTAATTTTCGACCGATGGATCCTATGGCAGCTATATAATATAGTGGTCCGATCCTAATAGGATTTTGCATATATCATACAAAAACTTAAATTTCGACCGATCGTTCCTATGCCAGCTATATGATATAGTGTTCCGATCTTAATAGCATTTTGCATATATATGAGGAGTAAAGTAAAACTAGTAAATTCCGAGTTTGTTCAAGATATCTTGAAAAACAAAATGTTTTTTCATAAAAAACTTAATGTTCGAACGATTGATCCTATGGCAGCTATATGATCTAGTGTTCCGATCTTAATAGGATTTTGCGTAGTAAAGTAAAACTAATAAATGCCGAGTTTGGTCAAGATATCTTCAAAAACAAAATGTTTTTTCATACAAAAACTTAATTTTCGACCGATCGATCCTATGGCAGATATATGATATTGTGGTCCGATCCTAATAGGATTTTGCATATATACGAGGAGTATAGTAAAACTAATAAATGATATTACAAAAACTTAATTTTCGACCGATGGATCCTATGGCAGCTATATGATATAGTGGTCCGATCTTAATAGTATTTTGCATAAATAAGAGGAGTAAAGTAAAACTAGTAAATACCGAGTTTGTTCAAGATATCTTGAAAAACAAAATGTTTTTTCATACAAAAACTTAATTTTCGACCGATCGATCCTATGGCAGATATATGATATTGTGTTACGATCCTAATAGGATTTTGCGTATATATGTGGGGTAACGTAAAACTAATAAATGCCGAGGTTGGTCAAGATATCTTGAAAAACAAAATGTTTTTTCATAAAAAAACTTAATTTTTGAACGATTGATCCTATGGCAGATATTTGATATTGTGGTCCGATCCTAATAGGATTTTGCATATATATACGAGGAGTAAAGTAAAACTAATAAATGATATTACAAAAACTTAACTTTCGACCGATCGATCCTATGGCAGCTATATGATATAGTGGTCCGATCTTAATAGGATTTTGCAGATTTATGAGTAACATAGTAAAACTAACAAATGTCGAGTTTGGTCAAGATATCTTGAAAAACAAAATGTTTTTTCATACAAAAACTTAATTTTCGACCGATGGATCCTATGGCAGCTATATAATATAGTGGTCCGATCCTAATAGGGTTTTGCATATATCATACAAAAACTTAAATTTCGACCGATCGTTCCTATGCCAGCTATATGATATAGTGTTCCGATCTTAATAGCATTTTGCATATATATGAGGAGTAAAGTAAAACTAGTAAATTCCGAGTTTGTTCAAGATATCTTGAAAAACAAAATGTTTTTTCATAAAAAACTTAATGTTCGAACGATTGATCCTATGGCAGCTATATGATCTAGTGTTCCGATCTTAATAGGATTTTGCGTAGTAAAGTAAAACTAATAAATGCCGAGTTTGGTCAAGATATCTTCAAAAACAAAATGTTTTTTCATACAAAAACTTAATTTTCGACCGATCGATCCTATGGCAGATATATGATATTGTGGTCCGATCCTAATAGAATTTTGCATATATATACAAGGAGTAAAGTAAAACTAATAAGTGATATTACAAAAACTTAATTTTCAACCGATCGATCCTATGGCAGCTATATGATATAGTGGTCCGATCTTAATAGGATTTTGCATATTTATGAGGAACATAGTAAAACTAACAAATGTCGGTTTTGGTCAAGATATCTTGAAAAACAAAATGTTTTTTCATACAAAACCTTAATTTTCGACCGATGGATCCTATGGCAGCTATATAATATAGTGGTCCGATCCTAATAGGATTTTGCATATATCATACAAAAACTTAAATTTCGACCGATCGTTCCTATGCCAGCTATATGATATAGTGGTCCGATCTTAATAGGATTTTGCATAAATATGAGGAGTAAAGTAAAACTAGTAAATACCGAGTTTGTTCAAGATATCTTGAAAAACAAAATGTTTTTTCATAAAAAACTTAATGTTCGAACGATTGATCCTATGGCAGCTATATGATCTAGTGTTCCGATCTTAATAGGATTTTGCGTAGTAAAGTAAAACTAATAAATGCCGAGTTTGGTCGAGATATCTTCAAAAACAAAATGATTTTTCATACAAAAACCTAATTTTCGACCGATCGATCCTATGGCAGATATATGATATTGTGTTCCGATCCTAATAGGATTTTGCATAAATATGAGGAGTAAAGTAAAACTAGTAAATACCGAGTTTGTTCAAGATATCTTGAAAAACAAAATGTTTTTTCATACAAAAACTTAATTTTCGACCGATCGATCCTATGTCAGCTATATGATATAGTGTTCCGATCTTAATAGAATTTTGCATATATATGAGGAGTAAAGTAAAACTAATAAATGACGAGTTTGGTCAAGATATCTTGAAAAACAAAATGTTTTTTCATACAAAAACTTAATTTTCGACCGATGGATCCTATGGCAGCTATATAATATAGTGGTCCGATCCTAATAGGATTTTGCATATATCATACAAAAACTTAAATTTCGACCGATAGTTCCTATGCCAGCTATATGATATAGTGGTCCGATCTTAATAGGATTTTGCATATATATGAGGAGTAAAGTAAAATCGATCGATCCTATGTCAGCTATATGATATAGTGTTCCGATCTTAATAGGATCTTGCATATATATGGAGTGTAAAGTAAAACTAATAAGAGTTTGGTCAAGATATCTTCAAAAACAAAATGTTTTTTCATACAAAAACTTAGTTTTCGACCGATCGATCCTATGGCAGCTATATAATATAGTGGTCCGATCCTAATAGGATTTTGCATATATCATACAAAAACTTAAATTTCGACCGATCGTTTCTATGCCAGCTATATGATATAGTGGTCCGATCTTAATAGGATTTTGCATAAATATGAGGAGTAAAGTAAAACTAGTAAATACCGAGTTTGTTCAAGATATCTTGAAAAACAAAATGTTTTTTCATACAAAAACTTAATTTTCGACCGATCGATCCTATGTCAGCTATATAATATAGTGTTCCGATCTTAATAGGATCTTGCATATATATTGAGAGTAAAGTAAAACTAATAAGAGTTTGGTCAAGATATCTTCAAAAACAAAATGTTTTTTCATACAAAAACTTAATTTTCGACCGATCGATCCTATGCCAGCTATATGATATAGTGGTCCGATCTTAATAGTATTTTGCATTAATAAGAGGAGTAAAGTAAAACTAGTAAATACCGAGTTTGTTCAAGATATCTTGAAAAACAAAATGTTTTTTCATACAAAAACTTAATTTTCGACCGATCGATCCTATGGCAGATATATGATATTGTGTTACGATCCTAATAGGATTTTGCGTATATATGTGGGGTAACGTAAAACTAATAAATGCCGAGGTTGGTCAAAATATCTTGAAAAACAAAATGTTTTTTCATACAAAAACTTAATATTCGACCGATCGATCCTATGGCAGCTATATGATACAGTGTTCCGATCTTAATAAGATTTTGCACATATATGAGGAGTAAAGTAAAACTAATAAATGCCGAGTTTGGTCAAGATATCATGAAAAACAAAATCTTTTTTCATACAAAACTTAATTTTCGACCGATGAATCCTATGGCAGCTATATAATATAGTGGTCCGATCCTAATAGGATTTTGCATATATCATACAAAAACTTAAATTTCGACCGATCGTTCCTATGCCAGCTATATGATATAGTGTTCCGATCTTAATAGGATTTTGCATATATATGAGGAGTAAAGTAAAACTAGTAAATTCCGAGTTTGTTCAAGATATCTTGAAAAACAAAATGTTTTTTCATAAAAAACTTAATGTTCGAACGATTGATCCTATGGCAGCTATATGATCTAGTGTTCCGATCTTAATAGGATTTTGCGTAGTAAAGTAAAACTAATAAATGCCGAGTTTGGTCAAGATATCTTCAAAAACAAAATGTTTTTTCATACAAAAACTTAATTTTCGACCGATCGATCCTATGGCAGATATATGATATTGTGGTCCGATCCTAATAGTATTTTGCAAATATATACGAGGAGTAAAGTAAAACTAATAAGTGATATTACAAAAACTTAATTTTCAACCGATCGATCCTATGGCAGCTATATGATATAGTGGTCCGATCTTAATAGGATTTTGCATATTTATGAGGAACATAGTAAAACTAACAAATGTCGAGTTTAGTCAAGATATCATGAAAAACAAAATGTTTTTTCATACAAAAACTTAATTTTCGACGGATGGATCCTATGGCAGCTATATAATATAGTGGTCCGATCCTAATAGGATTTTGCATATATCATACAAAAACTTAAATTTCGACCGATCGTTCCTATGCCAGCTATATGATATAGTGGTCCGATCTTAATAGGATTTTGCATATATATGAGGAGTAAAGTAAACTCGATCGATCCTATGTCAGCTATATGATATAGTGTTCCGATCTTAATAGGATCTTGCATATATATGGAGAGTAAAGTAAAACTTATAAGAGTTTGGTCAAGATATCTTCAAAAACAAAATGTTTTTTCATACAAAAACTTAATTTTCGACCGATCGATCCTATGTCAGCTATATGATATAGTGTTCCGATCTTAATAGGATTTTGCATATATATGAGGAGTAAAGTAAAACTAATAAATGACGAGTTTGGTCAAGATATCTTGAAAAACAAAATGTTTTTTCATACAAAAACTTAATTTTCGACGGATGGATCCTATGGCAGCTATATAATATAGTGGTCCGATCCTAATAGGATTTTGCATATATCATACAAAAACTTAAATTTCGACCGATCGTTCCTATGCCAGCTATATGATATAGTGGTCCGATCTTAATAGGATTTTGCATATATATGAGGAGTAAAGTAAAATCGATCGATCCTATGTCAGCTATATGATATAGTGTTCCGATCTTAATAGGATCTTGCATATATATGGAGAGTAAAGTAAAACTTATAAGAGTTTGGTCAAGATATCTTCAAAAACAAAATGTTTTTTCATACAAAAACTTAGTTTTCGACCGATCGATCCTATGGCAGCTATATAATATAGTGGTCCGATCCTAATAGGATTTTGCATATATCATACAAAAACTTAAATTTCGACCGATCGTTCCTATGCCAGCTATATGATATAGTGGTCCGATCTTAATAGGATTTTGCATAAATATGAGGAGTAAAGTAAAACTAGTAAATACCGAGATTGTTCAAGATATCTTGAAAAACAAAATGTTTTTTCATACAAAAACTTAATTTTCGACCGATCGATCCTATGGCAGCTATATGATCTAGTGTTCCGATCTTAATAGGATTTTGCGTAGTAAAGTAAAACTAATAAATGCCGAGTTTGGTCAAGATATCTTCAAAAACAAAATGATTTTTCATACAAAAACCTAATTTTCGACCGATCGATCCTATGGCAGATATATGATATTGTGTTCCGATCCTAATAGGATTTTGCATAAACATGAGGAGTAAAGTAAAACTAGTAAATACCGAGTTTGTTCAAGATATCTTGAAAAACAAAATGTTTTTTCATACAAAAACTTAATTTTCGACCGATCGATCCTATGTCAGCTATATGATATAGTGTTCCGATCTTAATAGGATTTTGCATATATATGAGGAGTAAAGTAAAACTAATAAATGACGAGTTTGGTCAAGATATCTTGAAAAACAAAATGTTTTTTCATACAAAAACTTAATTTTCGACCGATGGATCCTATGGCAGCTATATAATATAGTGGTCCGATCCTAATAGGATTTTGCATATATCATACAAAAACTTAAATTTCGACCGATCGTTCCTATGCCAGCTATATGATATAGTGGTCCGATCTTAATAGGATTTTGCATATATATGAGGAGTAAAGTAAAATCGCTCGATCCTATGTCAGCTATATGATATAGTGTTCCGATCTTAATAGGATCTTGCATATATATGGAGAGTAAAGTAAAACTAATAAGAGTTTGGTCAAGATATCTTCAAAAACAAAATGTTTTTTCATACAAAAACTTAGTTTTCGACCGATCGATCCTATGGCAGCTATATAATATAGTGGTCCGATCCTAATAGGATTTTGCATATATCATACAAAAACTTAAATTTCGACCGATCGTTCCTATGCCAGCTATATGATATAGTGGTCCGATCTTAATAGGATTTTGCATAAATATGAGGAGTAAAGTAAAACTAGTAAATACCGAGTTTGTTCAAGATATCTTGAAAAACAAAATGTTTTTTCATACAAAAACTTAATTTTCGACCGATCGATCCTATGTCAGCTATATGATATAGTGTTCCGATCTTAATAGGATCTTGCATATATATGGAGAGTAAAGTAAAACTAATAAGAGTTTGGTCAAGATATCTTCAAAAACAAAATGTTTTTTCATACAAAAACTTAATTTTCGACCGATCGATCCTATGCCAGCTATATGATATAGTGGTCCGATCTTAATAGGATCTTGCATATATATGGAGAGTAAAGTAAAACTAATAAGAGTTTGGTCAAGATATCTTGAAAAACAAAATGTTTTTTCATACAAAAACTTAATTTTCGACCGATCGATCCTATGGCAGATATATGATATTGTGTTACGATCCTAATAGGATTTTGCGTATATATGTGGGGTAACGTAAAACAAATAAATGCCGAGGTTGGTCAAGATATCTTGAAAAACAAAATGTTTTTTCATACAAAAACTTAATATTCGACCGATCGATCCTATGGCAGCTATATGATACAGTGTTCCGATCTTAATAAGATTTTGCACATATATGAGGAGTAAAGTTAAACTAGTAAATTCCGAGTTTGTTCAAGATATCTTGAAAAACAAAATGTTTTTTCATAAAAAACTTAATGTTCGAACGATTGATCCTATGGCAGCTATATGATCTAGTGTTCCGATCTTTATAGGATTTTGCGTAGTAAAGTAAAACTAATAAATGCCGAGTTTGGTCAAGATATCTTCAAAAACAAAATGTTTTTTCATAAAAAAACTTAATTTTTGAACGATTGATCCTATGGCTGATATATGATATTGTGGTCCGATCCTAATAGGATTTTGCATATATATGAGGAGTAAAGTAAAACTAGTAAATGCCGAGTTTGTTCAAGATATCTTGAAAAGCAAAATGTTTTTTCATAAAAAACTTAATGTTCGAACGATTGATCCTATGGCAGCTATATGATCTAGTGTTCCGATCTTAATAGGATTTTGCGTAGTAAAGTAAAACTAATAAATGCCGAGTTTGGTCAAGATATCTTCAAAAACAAAATGTTTTTTCATAAAAAAACTAAATTTTGAACGATTGATCCTATGGCTGATATATGATATTGTGGTCCGATCCTAATAGGATTTTGCATATATCATACAAAAACTTAAATTTCGACCGATCGTTCCTATGCCCGCTATATGATATAGTGTTCCGATCTTAATAGGATTTTGCATATATATGAGGAGTAAAGTAAAACTAGTAAATTCCGAGTTTGTTCAAGATATCTTGAAAAACAAAATGTTTTTTCATAAAAAACCTAATGTTCGAACGATTGATCCTATGGCAGCTATATGATCTAGTGTTCCGATCTTTATAGGATTTTGCGTAGTAAAGTAAAACTAATAAATGCCGAGTTTGGTCAAGATATCTTCAAAAACAAAATGTTTTTTCATAAAAAAACTTAATTTTTGTACGATTGATCCTATGGCTGATATATGATATTGTGGTCCGATCCTAATAGGATTTTGCATATATATGAGGAGTAAAGTGAAACTAGTAAATTCCGAGTTTGTTCAAGATATCTTGAAAAGCAAAATGTTTTTTCATAAAAAACTTAATGTTCGAACGATTGATCCTATGGCAGCTATATGATCTAGTGTTCCGATCTTAATAGGATTTTGCGTAGTAAAGTAAAACTAATAAATGCCGAGTTTGGTCAAGATATCTTCAAAAACAAAATGTTTTTTCATACAAAAACTTAATTTTCGACCGATCGATCCTATGGCAGATATATGATATTGTGGTCCGATCCTAATAGGATTTTGCAGATATATACGAGGAGTAAAGTAAAACTAATAAATGATATTACAAAAACTTAATTTTCGACCGATCGATCCTATGGCAGCTATATGATATAGTGGTCCGATCTTAATAGGATTTTGCATATTTATGATGAACATAGTAAAACTAACAAATGTCGAGTTTGGTCAAGATATCTTGAAAAACAAAATGTTTTTTCATACAAAACCTTAATTTTCGACCGATGGATCCTTTGGCAGCTATATAATATAGTGGTCCGATCCTAATAGGATTTTGCATATATCATACAAAAACTTAAATTTCGAGCGATCGTTCCTATGCCAGCTATATGATATAGTGGTCCGATCTTAATAGGATTTTGCATAAATATGAGGAGTAAAGTAAAACTAGTAAATACCGAGTTTGTTCAAGATATCTTGAAAAACAAAATGTTTTTTCATAAAAAACTTAATGTTCGAACGATTGATCCTATGGCAGCTATATGATCTAGTGTTCCGATCTTAATAGGATTTTGCGTAGTAAAGTAAAACTAATAAATGCCGAGTTTGGTCAAGATATCTTCAAAAACAAAATGATTTTTCATACAAAAACCTAATTTTCGACCGATCGATCCTATGGCAGATATATGATATTGTGTTCCGATCCTAATAGGATTTTGCATAAATATGAGGAGTAAAGTAAAACTAGTAAATACCGAGTTTGTTCAAGATATCTTGAAAAACAAAATGTTTTTTCATACAAAAACTTAATTTTCGACCGATCGATCCTATGTCAGCTATATGATATAGTGTTCCGATCTTAATAGGATTTTGCATATATATGAGGAGTAAAGTAAAACTAATAAATGACGAGTTTGGTCAAGATATCTTCAAAAACAAAATGTTTTTTCATACAAAAACTTAATTTTCGACCGATGGATCCTATGGCAGCTATATAATATAGTGGTCCGATCCTAATAGGATTTTGCATATATCATACAAAAACTTAAATTTCGACCGATCGTTCCTATGCCAGCTATATGATATAGTGGTCCGATCTTAATAGGATTTTGCATATATATGAGGAGTAAAGTAAAACTAGTAAATACCGAGTTTGGTCAAGATATCATGAAAAACAAAATGTTTTTTCATAGAAAAGCTTAATTTACGACCGATCGATCCTATGGCAGCTATATGATATAGTGTTCCGATCTTAATAGGATTTTGCATATATATGAGGAGTAAAGTAAAACTAATAAATGACGAGTTTGGTCAAGATATCTTGAAAAACAAAATGTACAAAAACTTAATTTTCGACCGATGGATCCTATGGCAGCTATATAATATAGTGGTCCGATCCTAATAGGATTTTGCATATATCATACAAAAACTTAAATTTCGACCGATCGTTCCTATGCCAGCTATATGATATAGTGGTCCGATCTTAATAGGATTTTGCATAAATATGAGGAGTAAAGTAAAACTAGTAAATACCGAGTTTGTTCAAGATATCTTGAAAAACAAAATGTTTTTTCATAAAAAACTTAATGTTCGAACGATTGATCCTATGGCAGCTATATGATCTAGTGTTCTGATCTTAATAGGATTTTGCGTAGTAAATTAAAACTAATAAATGCCGAGTTTGGTCAAGATATCTTCAAAAACAAAATGATTTTTCATACAAAAACCTAATTTTCGACCGATCGATCCTATGGCAGATATATGATATAGTGTTCCGATCTTAATTGGATTTTGCACATATATGAGGAGTAAAGTAAAACTAATAAATGACGAGTTTGGTCAAGATATCTTGAAAAACAAAATGTTTTTCATACAAAAACTTAATTTTCGACCGATGGATCCTATGGCAGCTATATAATATAGTGGTCCGATCCTAATAGGATTTTGCATATATCATACAAAAACTTAAATTTCGACCGATCGTTCCTATGCCAGCTATATGATATAGTGGTCCGATCTTAATAGTATTTTGCATATATATGAGGAGTAAAGTAAAACTAGTAAATACCGAGTTTGGTCAAGATATCATGAAAAACAAAATGTTTTTTCATACAAAAACTTAATTTACGACCGATCGATCCTATGGCAGCTATATGATATAGTGTTCCGATCTTAATAGGATTTTGCATATATACGAGGAGTAAAGTAAAATCGATCGATCCTATGTCAGCTATATGATATAATGTTCCGATCTTAATAGGATCTTGCATATATATGGAGAGTAAAGTAAAACTAATAAGAGTTTGGTCAAGATATCTTCAAAAACAAAATGTTTTTTCATACAAAAACTTAGTTTTCGACCGATCGTTCCTATGCCAGCTATATGATATAGTGGTCCGATCTTAATAGGATTTTGCATAAATATGAGGAGTAAAGTAAAACTAGTAAATACCGAGTTTGTTCAAGATATCTTGAAAAACAAAATGATTTTTCATATAAAAATTAATTTTCGACCGATCGATCCTATGTCAGCTATATAATATAGTGTTCCGATCTTAAAAGGATCTTGCATATATATGGAGAGTAAAGTAAAACTAATAAGAGTTTGGTCAAGATATCTTCAAAAACAAAATGTTTTTTCATACAAAAACTTAATTTTCGACCGATCGATCCTATGCCAGCTATATGATATAGTGGTCCGATCTTAATGGTATTTTGCATAAATAAGAGGAGTAAAGTAAAACTAGTAAATACCGAGTTTGTTCAAGATATCTTGAAAAACAAAATGTTTTTTCAAACAAAAACTTAATTTTCGACCGATCGATCCTATGGCAGATATATGATATTGTGTTACGATCCTAATAGGATTTTGCGTATATATGTGGGGTAACGTAAAACTAATAAATGCCGAGGTTGGTCAAGATATCTTGAAAAACAAAATGTTTTTTCATAAAAAACTAAATTTTTGAACGATTGATCCTATGGCAGATATATGATATTGTGGTCCGATCCTAATAGGATTTTGCATATATATACGAGGAGTAAAGTAAAACTAATAAATGATATTACAAAAACTTAACTTTCGACCGTTCGATCCTATGGCAACTATATGTTATAGTGGTCCGATCTTAATAGGATTTTGCAGATTTATGAGGAACATAGTAAAACTAACAAATGTCGAGTTTGGTGAAGATATCTTGAAAAACAAAATGTTTTTTCATACAAAAACTTAATTTTCGACCGATGGATCCTATGGCAGCTTTATAATATAGTGGTCCGATCCTAATAGGATTTTGCATATATCATAAAAAAACTTAAATTTCGACCGATCGTTCCTATGCCAGCTATATGATATAGTGTTCCGATCTTAATTGGATTTTGCACATATATGAGGAGTAAAGTAAAACTAATATATGACGAGTTTGGTCAAGATATCTTGAAAAACAAAATGTTTTTTCATACAAAAACTTAATTTTCGACCGATGGATCCTATGGCAGCTATATAATATAGTGGTCCGATCCTAATAGGATTTTGCATATATCATACAAAAACTTAAATTTCGACCGATCGTTCCTATGCCAGCTATATGATATAGTGGTCCGATCTTAATAGTATTTTGCATATATATGAGGAGTAAAGTAAAACTAGTAAATACCGAGTTTGGTCAAGATATCATGAAAAACAAAATGTTTTTTCATACAAAAACTTAATTTACGACCGATCGATCCTATGGCAGCTATATGATATAGTGTTCCGATCTTAATAGGATTTTGCATATATACGAGGAGTAAAGTAAAATCGATCGATCCTATGTCAGCTATATGATATAATGTTCCGATCTTAATAGGATCTTGCATATATATGGAGAGTAAAGTAAAACTAATAAGACTTTGGTCAAGATATCTTCAAAAACAAAATGTTTTTTCATACAAAAACTTAGTTTTCGACCGATCGTTCCTATGCCAGCTATATGATATAGTGGTCCGATCTTAATAGGATTTTGCATAAATATGAGGAGTAAAGTAAAACTAGTAAATACCGAGTTTGTTCAAGATATCTTGAAAAACAAAATGATTTTTCATACAAAAATTAATTTTCGACCGATCGATCCTATGTCAGCTATATAATATAGTGTTCCGATCTTAAAAGGATCTTGCATATATATGGAGAGTAAAGTAAAACTAATAAGAGTTTGGTCAAGATATCTTCAAAAACAAAATGTTTTTTCATACAAAAACTTAATTTTCGACCGATCGATCCTATGCCAGCTATATGATATAGTGGTCCGATCTTAATGGTATTTTGCATAAATAAGAGGAGTAAAGTAAAACTAGTAAATACCGAGTTTGTTCAAGATATCTTGAAAAACAAAATGTTTTTTCAAACAAAAACTTAATTTTCGACCGATCGATCCTATGGCAGATATATGATATTGTGTTACGATCCTAATAGGATTTTGCGTATATATGTGGGGTAACGTAAAACTAATAAATGCCGAGGTTGGTCAAGATATCTTGAAAAACAAAATGTTTTTTCATAAAAAAACTTAATTTTTGAACGATTGATCCTATGGCAGATATATGTTATAGTGGTCCGATCTTAATAGGATTTTGCAGATTTATGAGGAACATAGTAAAACTAACAAATGTCGAGTTTGGTCAAGATATCTTGAAAAACAAAATGTTTTTTCATACAAAAACTTAATTTTCGACCGATGGATCCTATGGCAGCTATATAATATAGTGGTCCGATCCTAATAGGATTTTGCATATATATGAGGAGTAAAGTAAAACTAGTAAATACCGAGTTTGGTCAAGATATCTTCAAAAACAAAATGTTTTTTCATACAAAAACTTAGTTTTCGACCGATCGTTCCTATGCCAGCTATATGATATAGTGGTCCGATCTTAATAGGATTTTGCATAAATATGAGGAGTAAAGTAAAACTAGTAAATACCGAGTTTGTTCAAGATATCTTGAAAAACAAAATGATTTTTCTAAAAAAATTAATTTTCGACCGATCGATCCTATGTCAGCTATATAATATAGTGTTCCGATCTTAAAAGGATCTTGCATATATATGGAGAGTAAAGTAAAACTAATAAGAGTTTGGTCAAGATATCTTCAAAACAAAATGTCGACCGATCGATCCTATGCCAGCTATATGATATAGTGGTCCGATCTTAATGGTATTTTGCATAAATAAGAGGAGTAAAGTAAAACTAGTAAATACCGAGTTTGTTCAAGATATCTTGAAAAACAAAATGTTTTTTCAAACAAAAACTTAATTTTCGACCGATCGATCCTATGGCAGATATATGATATTGTGTTACGATCCTAATAGGATTTTGCGTATATATGTGGGGTAACGTAAAACTAATAAATGCCGAGGTTGGTCAAGATATCTTGAAAAACAAAATGTTTTTTCATAAAAAACTTAATTTTTGAACGATTGATCCTATGGCAGATATATGATATTGTGGTCCGATCCTAATAGGATTTTGCATATATATACGAGGAGTAAAGTAAAACTAATAAATGATATTACAAAAACTTAACTTTCGACCGTTCGATCCTATGGCAACTATATGTTATAGTGGTCCGATCTTAATAGGATTTTGCAGATTTATGAGGAACATAGTAAAACTAACAAATGTCGAGTTTGGTGAAGATATCTTGAAAAACAAAATGTTTTTTCATACAAAAACTTAATTTTCGACCGATGGATCCTATGGCAGCTTTATAATATAGTGGTCCGATCCTAATAGGATTTTGCATATATCATACAAAAACTTAAATTTCGACCGATCGTTCCTATGCCAGCTATATGATATAGTGTTCCGATCTTAATTGGATTTTGCACATATATGAGGAGTAAAGTAAAACTAATATATGACGAGTTTGGTCAAGATATCTTGAAAAACAAAATGTTTTTTCATACAAAAACTTAATTTTCGACCGATGGATCCTATGGCAGCTATATAATATAGTGGTCCGATCCTAATAGGATTTTGCATATATCATACAAAAACTTAAATTTCGACCGATCGTTCCTATGCCAGCTATATGATATAGTGGTCCGATCTTAATAGTATTTTGCATATATATGAGGAGTAAAGTAAAACTAGTAAATACCGAGTTTGGTCAAGATATCATGAAAAACAAAATGTTTTTTCATACAAAAACTTAATTTACGACCGATCGATCCTATGGCAGCTATATGATATAGTGTTCCGATCTTAATAGGATTTTGCATATATACGAGGAGTAAAGTAAAATCGATCGATCCTATGTCAGCTATATGATATAATGTTCCGATCTTAATAGGATCTTGCATATATATGGAGAGTAAAGTAAAACTAATAAGACTTTGGTCAAGATATCTTCAAAAACAAAATGTTTTTTCATACAAAAACTTAGTTTTCGACCGATCGTTCCTATGCCAGCTATATGATATAGTGGTCCGATCTTAATAGGATTTTGCATAAATATGAGGAGTAAAGTAAAACTAGTAAATACCGAGTTTGTTCAAGATATCTTGAAAAACAAAATGATTTTTCATACAAAAATTAATTTTCGACCGATCGATCCTATGTCAGCTATATAATATAGTGTTCCGATCTTAAAAGGATCTTGCATATATATGGAGAGTAAAGTAAAACTAATAAGAGTTTGGTCAAGATATATTCGAAAACAAAATGTTTTTTCATACAAAAACTTAATTTTCGACCGATCGATCCTATGCCAGCTATATGATATAGTGGTCCGATCTTAATGGTATTTTGCATAAATAAGAGGAGTAAAGTAAAACTAGTAAGTACCGAGTTTGTTCAAGATATCTTGAAAAACAAAATGTTTTTTCATAAAAAAACTTAATTTTTGAACGATTGATCCTATGGCAGATATATGTTATAGTGGTCCGATCTTAATAGGATTTTGCAGATTTATGAGGAACATAGTAAAACTAACAAATGTCGAGTTTGGTCAAGATATCTTGAAAAACAAAATGTTTTTTCATACAAAAACTTAATTTTCGACCGATGGATCCTATGGCAGCTATATAATATAGTGGTCCGATCCTAATAGGATTTTGCATATATCATACAAAAACTTAAATTTCGACCGATCGTTCCTATGTCAGCTATATGATATAGTGTTCCGATCTTAATAGGATTTTGCATATATATGAGGAGCATAGTAAAACTAATAAATGACGAGTTTGGTCAAGATATCTTGAAAAACAAAATGTTTTTTTCATACAAAAACTTAATTTTCGACCGATGGATCCTATGGCAGCTATATAATATAGTGGTCCGATCCTAATAGGATTTTGCATATATCATACAAAAACTTAAATTTCGACCGATCGTTCCTATGCCAGCTATATGATATAGTGGTCCGATCTTAATAGGATTTTGCATATATATGAGGAGTAAAGTAAAACTAGTAAATACCGAGTTTGGTCAAGATATCATGAAAAACAAAATGTTTTTTCATACAAAAACTTAATTTACGACCGATCGATCCTATGGCAGCTATATGATATAGTGTTCCGATCTTAATAGGATTTTACATATATATGAGGAGTAAAGTAAAACTAATAAGAGTTTGGTCAAGATATCTTCAAAAACAAAATGTTTTTTCATACAAAAACTTAATTTTCGACCGATCGATCCTATGCCAGCTATATGATATAGTGGTCCGATCTTAATGGTATTTTGCATAAATAAGAGGAGTAAAGTAAAACTAGTAAATACCGAGTTTGTTCAAGAAAAACAAAATGTTTTTTCATACAAAAACTTAATTTTCGACCGATCGATCCTATGGCAGATATATGATATTGTGTTACGATCCTAATAGGATTTTGCGTATATATGTGGGGTAACGTAAAACTAATAAATGCCGAAGTTGGTCAAGATATCTTCAAAAACAAAATGTTTTTTCATAAAAAACTTAATTTTTGAACGATTGATCCTATGGCAGATATATGATATTGTGGTCCGATCCTAATAGGATTTTGCATATATATACGAGGAGTAAAGTAAAACTAATAAATGATATTACAAAAACTTAACTTTCGACCGATCGATCCTATGGCAACTATATGTTATAGTGGTCCGATCTTAATAGGATTTTGCAGATTTATGAATAACATAGTAAAACTAACAAATGTCGAGTTTGGTCAAGATATCTTGAAAAACAAAATGTTTTTTCATACAAAAACTTAATTTTCGACCGATGGATCCTATGGCAGCTATATAATATAGTGGTCCGATCCTAATAGGATTTTGCATATATCATACAAAAACTTAAATTTCGACCGATCGTTCCTATGTCAGCTATATGATATAGTGTTCCGATCTTAATAGGATTTTGCATATATATGAGGAGCATAGTAAAACTAATAAATGACGAGTTTGGTCAAGATATCTTGAAAAACAAAATGTTTTTTCATACAAAAACTTAATTTTCGACCGATGGATCCTATGGCAGCTATATAATATAGTGGTCCGATCCTAATAGGATTTTGCATATATCATACAAAAACTTAAATTTCGACCGATCGTTCCTATTGAAGCTATATGATATAGTGGTCCGATCTTAATAGGATTTTGCATATATATGAGGAGTAAAGTAAAACTAGTAAATACCGAGTTTGGTCAAGATATCATGAAAAACAAAATGTTTTTTCATACAAAAACTTAATTTACGACCGATCGATCCTATGGCAGCTATATGATATAGTGTTCCGATCTTAATAGGATTTTACATATATATGAGGAGTAAAGTAAAACTAATAAATGACGAGTTTGGTCAAGATATCTTGAAAAACAAAATGTACAAAAACTTAATTTTCGACCGATGGATCCTATGGCAGCTATATAATATAGTGGTCCGATCCTAATAGGATTTTGCATAAATCATACAAAAACTTAAATTTCGACCGATCGTTCCTATGCCAGCTATATGATAGAGTGGTCCGATCTTAATAGGATTTTGCATATATATGAGGAGTAAAGTAAAATCGATCGATCCTATGTCAGCTATATGATATAGTGTTCCGATCTTAATAGGATCTTGCATATATATGGAGAGTAAAGTAAAACTTATAAGAGTTTGGTCAAGATATCTTCAAAAACAAAATGTTTTTTCATACAAAAACTTAGTTTTCGACCGATCGATCCTATGGCAGCTATATAATATAGTGGTCCGATCCTAATAGGATTTTGCATATATCATACAAAAACTTAAATTTCGACCGATCGTTCCTATGCTAGCTATATGATATAGTGGTCCGATCTTAATAGGATTTTGCATAAATATGAGGAGTAAAGTAAAACTAGTAAATACCGAGTTTGTTCAAGATATCTTGAAAAACAAAATGTTTTTTCATACAAAAACTTAATTTTCGACCGATCGATCCTATGTCAGCTATATAATATAGTGTTCCGATCTTAATAGGATCTTGCATATATATGGAGAGTAAAGTAAAACTAATAAGAGTTTGGTCAAGATATCTTCAAAAACAAAATGTTTTTTCATACAAAAACTTAATTTTCGACCGATCGATCCTATGCCAGCTAAATGATATAGTGGTCCGATCTTAATAGTATTTTGCATAAATAAGAGGAGTAAAGTAAAACTAGTAAATACCGAGTTTGTTCAAGATATCTTGAAAAACAAAATGTTTTTTCATACAAAAACTTAATTTTCGACCGATCGATCCTATGGCAGATATATGATATATTGTTACGATCCTAATAGGATTTTGCGTATATATGTGGGGTAACGTAAAACTAATAAATGCCGAGGTTGGTCAAGATATCTTGAAAAACAAAATGTTTTTTCATAAAAAAACTTAATTTTTGAACGATTGATCCTATGGCAGATATATGATATTGTAGTCCGATCCTAATAGGATTTTGCATATATATACGAGGAGTAAAGTAAAACTAATAAATGATATTACAAAACTTAATTTTCGACCGATCGATCCTATGGCAGCTATATGATATAGTGGTCCGATCTTAATAGGATTTTGCAGATTTATGAGGAACATAGTAAAACTAACAAATGTCGAGTTTGGTCAAGATATCTTGAAAAACAAAATGTTTTTTCATACAAAAACTTAATTTTCGACCGATGGATCCTATGGCAGCTATATAATATAGTGGTCCGATCCTAATAGAATTTTGCATATATCATACAAAAACTTAAATTTCGACCGATCGTTCCTATGCCAGCTATATGATATAGTGTTCCGATCTTAATAGGATTTTGCATATATATGAGGAGTAAAGTAAAACTAGTAAATTCCGAGTTTGTTCAAGATATCTTGAAAAACAAAATGTTTTTTCATAAAAAACTTAATGTTCGAACGATTGATCCTATGGCAGCTATATGATCTAGTGTTCCGATCTTAATAGGATTTTGCGTAGTAAAGTAAAACTAATAAATGCCGAGTTTGGTCAAGATATCTTCAAAAACAAAATGTTTTTTCATAAAAAAACTTAATTTTTGAACGATTGATCCTATGGCAGATATATGATATTGTAGTCCGATCCTAATAGGATTTTGCATATATATACGAGGAGTAAAGTAAAACTAATAAATGATATTACAAAAACTTAATTTTCGACCGATCGATCCTATGGCAGCTATATGATATAGTGGTCCGATCTTAATAGGATTTTGCAGATTTATGAGGAACATAGTAAAACTAACAAATGTCGAGTTTGGTCAAGATATCTTAAAAAACAAAATGTTTTTTCATACAAAAACTTAATTTTCGACCGATGGATCCTATGGCAGCTATATAATATAGTGGTCCGATCCTAATAGAATTTTGCATATCTCATACAAAAACTTAAATTTCGACCGATCGTTCCTATGCCAGCTATATGATATAGTGTTCCGATCTTAATAGGATTTTGCATTTATATGAGGAGTAAAGTAAAACTAGTAAATTCCGAGTTTGTTCAAGATATCTTGAAAAACAAAATGTTTTTTCATAAAAAACTTAATGTTCGAACGATTGATCCTATGGCAGCCATATGATCTAGTGTTCCGATCTTAATAGGATTTTGCGTAGTAAAGTAAAACTAATAAATGCCGAGTTTGGTCAAGATATCTTCAAAAACAAAATGTTTTTTCATACAAAAACTTAATTTTCGACCGATCGATCCTATGGCAGATATATGATATTGTGGTCCGATCCTAATAGGATTTTGCATATATACGAGGAGTAAAGTAAAACTAATAAATGATATTACAAAAACTTAATTTTCGACCGATCGATCCTATGGCAGCTATATGATATAGTGGTCCGATCTTAATAGGATTTTGCATATTTAAGAGGAACATAGTAAAACTAACAAATGTCGAGTTTGGTCAAGATATCTTGAAAAACAAAATGTTTTTTCATACAAAACCTTAATTTTCGACCGATGGATCCTATGGCAGCTATATAATATAGTGGTCCGATCCTAATAGGATTTTGCATATATCATACAAAAACTTAAATTTCGACCGATCGTTCCTATGCCAGCTATATGATATAGTGTTCCGATCTTAATAGGATTTTGCATATATATGAGGAGTAAAGTAAAACTAATAAATGACGAGTTTGGTCAAGATATCTTGAAAAACAAAATGTTTTTTCATACAAAAACTTAATTTTCGACCGATGGATCCTATGGCAGCTATATAATATTGTGGTCCGATCTTAATAGGATTTTGCATATATATGAGGAGCATAGTAAAACTAAAAAATGCCGAGTTTGGTCAAGATATCATGAAAAACAAAATGTTTTTTCATACAAAAACTTAATTTACGACCGATCGATCCTATGGCAGCTATATGATCTAGTGTTCCGATCTTAATAGGATTTTTCATATATATGAGGAGTAAAGTAAAACTAACAAATGTCGAGTTTGGTCAAGATATCTTGAAAAAGAAAATATTTTTCATACAAAAACTTAATTTTCGACCGATTGATCCTATGTCAGCTATATGATATAGTGTTCCGATCTTAATTGGATTGTGCGTAGCAAAGTAAAACTAATAAATGCCGAGTTTGGTCAAGATATCTTGAAAAACAAAATATTTTTTCATAAAAAACTTAATTTTTGAACGATTGATCCTATGGCAGCTATATGATATTGTAGTCCGATCTTAATAGGATTTTGCATATATATGAGGAGCATAGTAAAACTAAAAAATGCCGAGTTTGGTCAAGATATCATGAAAAACAAAATGTTTTTTCATACAAAAACTTAATTTACGACCGATCGATCCTATGGCAGCTATATAATATAGTGTTCCGATCTTAATAGGATTTTGCATATATATGAGGAGCATAGTAAAACAAAAAAATGCCGAGTTTGGTCAAGATATCATGAAAAACAAAATGTTTTTTCATACAAAAACTTAATTTACGACCGATCGATCCTATGGCAGCTAAATGATATAGTATTCCGATCTTAATAGGGCTTTGCATATATATGAGGAGCATAGTAAAACTAAAAAATGCCGAGTTTGGTCAAGATATCTTGAAAAACAAAATGATTTTTCATACAAAAACTTAATTTTTGAACGATCGATCCTATGCCAGTTATATGATATAGTGGTCCGATCTTAATAGTATTTTGCGTAAATATTAGGAGTACAGTAAAACTAGTAAATGCCGAGTTTGGTCAAGATATCTTGAAAAACAAAATGATTTTTCATACAAAAACTTAATTTACGACCGATCGATCCTTTGGCAGCTATATGATATAGTGTTCCGATCTTAATAGGATCTTGCATATATATGGAGAGTAAAGTAAAACTAATAAGAGTTTGGTCAAGATATCTTCAAAAACAAAATGTTTTTTCATACAAAAACTTAATTTTTGAACGATCGATCCTGTGCCAGCTATATGATATAGTGGTCCGATCTTAATAGTATTTTGCATAAATATGAGGAGTACAGTAAAACTAGTAAATGCCGAGTTTGGTCAAGATATCTTGAAAAACAAAATGTTTTTTCATAAAAAAACTTAATTTTTGAACGATTGATCCTATGGCCGATATATGATATTGTGGTCCGATCCTAATAGGATCTTGCATATATATGGAGAGTAAAGTAAAACTAATAAGAGTTTGGTCAAGATATCTTCAAAAACAAAATGATTTTTCATACAAAAACTTAAATTTCGACCGATCGTTCCTATGCTAGCTATATGATATTGTGTTCCGATCCTAATAGGATTTTGCATAAACATGAGGAGTAAAGTAAAACTAGTAAATACCGAGTTTGTTCAAGATATCTTGAAAAACAAAATGTTTTTTCATACAAAACTTAATTTTCGACCGATCGATCCTATGGCAGCTATATGGTATAGTGTTCCGATCTTAATAGGATTTTGCATATATGTGAGGAGTAAAGTAAAACTAATAAATGACGAGTTTGGTCAAGATATCTTGAAAAACAAAATGTTTTTTCATACAAAAACTTAATTTTCGACCGATGGATCCTATGGCAGCTATATAATATAGTGGTCCGATCCTAATAGGATTTTGCATATATCATACAAAAACTTAAATTTCGACCGATCGTTCTATATGATATAGTGGTCCGATCTTAATAGGATTTTGCATATATATGAGGAGTAAAGTAAAACTAGTAAATACCGAGTTTGGTCAAGATATCATGAAAAACAAAATGTTTTTTCATACAAAAACTTAATTGACGACTGATCGATCCTATGGCAGCTATATGATATAGTGTTCCGATCTTAATAGGATTTTGCATATATATGAGGGGTAAAGTAAAACTAATAAATGCCGAGTTTGGTCAAGATATCTTGAAAAATAAAATATTTTTTCATAAAAAAACTTAATTTTTGAACGATTGATCCTATGGCAGCTATATGATATTGTAGTCCGATCTTAATAGGATTTTGCATATATATGAGGAGCATAGTAAAACTAAAAAATGCCGAGTTTGGTCAAGATATCATGAAAAACAAAATGTTTTTTCATACAAAAACTTAATTTACGACCGATCGATCCTATGGCAGCTATATGATATAGTGTTCCGATCTTAATAGGATTTTGCATATATATGAGGAGTAAAGTAAAACTAACAATGTCGAGTTTGGTCAAGATATCTTGAAAAAGAAAATATTTTTTCATACAAAAACTTAATTTTCGACCGATTGATCCTATGTCAGCTATATGATATAGTGTTCCGATCTTAATAGGATTGTGCGTAGCAAAGTAAAACTAATAAATGCCGAGTTTGGTCAAGATATTTTGAAAAACAAAATATTTTTTCATAAAAAAACTTAATTTTTGAACGATTGATCCTATGGCAGCTATATGATATTGTAGTCCGATCTTAATAGGATTTTGCATGTATATGAGGAGCATAGTAAAACTAAAAAATGCCGAGTTTGGTCAAGATATCATGAAAAACAAAATGTTTTTTCACACAAAAACTTAATTTACGACCGATCGATCCTATGGCAGCTATATGATATAGTGTTCCGATCTTAATAGGATTTTGCATATATATGAGGAGCATAGTAAAACAAAAAAATGCCGAGTTTGGTCAAGATATCTTCAAAAACAAAATGTTTTTTCATACAAAAACTTAATTTTCGACCGATCGATCCTATGGCAGATATATGATATTGTGGTCCGATCCTAATAGGATTTTGCATATATACGAGGAGTAAAGTAAAACTAATAAATGATATTACAAAAACTTAATTTTCGACCGATCGATCCTATGGCAGCTATATGATATAGTGGTCCGATCTTAATAGGATTTTGCATATTTAAGAGGAACATAGTAAAACTAACAAATGTCGAGTTTGGTCAAGATATCTTGAAAAACAAAATGTTTTTTCATACAAAACCTTAATTTTCGACCGATGGATCCTATGGCAGCTATATAATATAGTGGTCCGATCCTAATAGGATTTTGCATATATCATACAAAAACTTAAATTTCGACCGATCGTTCCTATGCCAGCTATATGATATAGTGTTCCGATCTTAATAGGATTTTGCATATATATGAGGAGTAAAGTAAAACTAATAAATGACGAGTTTGGTCAAGATATCTTGAAAAACAAATGTTTTTTCATACAAAAACTTAATTTTCGACCGATGGATCCTATGGCAGCTATATAATATTGTGGTCCGATCTTAATAGGATTTTGCATATATATGAGGAGCATAGTAAAACTAAAAAATGCCGAGTTTGGTCAAGATATCATGAAAAACAAAATGTTTTTTCATACAAAAACTTAATTTACGACCGATCGATCCTATGGCAGCTATATGATCTAGTGTTCCGATCTTAATAGGATTTTTCATATATATGAGGAGTAAAGTAAAACTAACAAATGTCGAGTTTGGTCAAGATATCTTGAAAAAGAAAATATTTTTTCATACAAAAACTTAATTTTCGACCGATTGATCCTATGTCAGCTATATGATATAGTGTTCCGATCTTAATTGGATTGTGCGTAGCAAAGTAATACTAATAAATGCCGAGTTTGGTCAAGATATCTTGAAAAACAAAATATTTTTTCATAAAAAAACTTAATTTTTGAACGATTGATCCTATGGCAGCTATATGATATTGTAGTCCGATCTTAATAGGATTTTGCATATATATGAGGAGCATAGTAAAACTAAAAAATGCCGAGTTTGGTCAAGATATCATGAAAAACAAAATGTTTTTTCATACAAAAACTTAATTTACGACCGATCGATCCTATGGCAGCTATATAATATAGTGTTCCGATCTTAATAGGATTTTGCATATATATGAGGAGCATAGTAAAACAAAAAAAATGCCGAGTTTGGTCAAGATATCATGAAAAACAAAATGTTTTTTCATACAAAAACTTAATTTACGACCGATCGATCCTATGGCAGCTAAATGATATAGTATTCCGATCTTAATAGGGCTTTGCATATATATGAGGAGCATAGTAAAACTAAAAAATGCCGAGTTTGGTCAAGATATCTTGAAAAACAAAATGATTTTTCATACAAAAACTTAATTTTTGAACGATCGATCCTATGCCAGTTATATGATATAGTGGTCCGATCTTAATAGTATTTTGCGTAAATATTAGGAGTACAGTAAAACTAGTAAATGCCGAGTTTGGTCAAGATATCTTGAAAAACAAAATGATTTTTCATACAAAAACTTAATTTACGACCGATCGATCCTTTGGCAGCTATATGATATAGTGTTCCGATCTTAATAGGATCTTGCATATATATGGAGAGTAAAGTAAAACTAATAAGAGTTTGGTCAAGATATCTTCAAAAACAAAATGTTTTTTCATACAAAAACTTAATTTTTGAACGATCGATCCTGTGCCAGCTATATGATATAGTGGTCCGATCTTAATAGTATTTTGCATAAATATGAGGAGTACAGTAAAACTAGTAAATGCCGAGTTTGGTCAAGATATCTTGAAAAACAAAATGTTTTTTCATAAAAAAACTTAATTTTTGAACGATTGATCCTATGGCCGATATATGATATTGTGGTCCGATCCTAATAGGATCTTGCATATATATGGAGAGTAAAGTAAAACTAATAAGAGTTTGGTCAAGATATCTTCAAAAACAAAATGATTTTTCATACAAAAACTTAAATTTCGACCGATCGTTCCTATGCTAGCTATATGATATTGTGTTCCGATCCTAATAGGATTTTGCATAAACATGAGGAGTAAAGTAAAACTAGTAAATACCGAGTTTGTTCAAGATATCTTGAAAAACAAAATGTTTTTTCATACAAAAACTTAATTTTCGACCGATCGTTCTATATGATATAGTGGTCCGATCTTAATAGGATTTTGCATATATATGAGGAGTAAAGTAAAACTAGTAAATACCGAGTTTGGTCAAGATATCTTGAAAAATAAAATATTTTTTCATAAAAAAACTTAATTTTTGAACGATTGATCCTATGGCAGCTATATGATATTGTAGTCCGATCTTAATAGGATTTTGCATGTATATGAGGAGCATAGTAAAACTAAAAAATGCCGAGTTTGGTCAAGATATCATGAAAAACAAAATGTTTTTTCACACAAAAACTTAATTTACGACCGATCGATCCTATGGCAGCTATATGATATAGTGTTCCGATCTTAATAGGATTTTGCATATATATGAGGAGTAAAGTAAAACTAACAAATGTCGAGTTTGGTCAAGATATCTTGAAAAAGAAAATATTTTTTCATAAAAAAACTTAATTTTTGAACGATTGATCCTATGGCAGCTATATGATATTGTAGTCCGATCTTAATAGGATTTTGCATATATATGAGGAGCATAGTAAAACTAGTAAATACCGAGTTTGGTCAAGATATCATGAAAAACAAAATGTTTTTTCATACAAAAACTTAATTGACGACTGATCGATCCTATGGCAGCTATATGATATAGTGTTCCGATCTTAATAGGATTTTGCATATATATGAGGAGTAAAGTAAAACTAACAAATGTCGAGTTTGGTCAAGATATCTTGAAAAAGAAAATATTTTTTCATAAAAAAACTTAATTTTTGAACGATTGATCCTATGGCAGCTATATGATATTGTAGTCCGATCCTAATAGGATTTTGCATATATCATACAAAAACTTAAATTTCGACCGATCGTTCTATATGATATAGTGGTCCGATCTTAATAGGATTTTGCATATATATGAGGAGTAAAGTAAAACTAGTAAATACCGAGTTTGGTCAAGATATCATGAAAAACAAAATGTTTTTTCATACAAAAACTTAATTGACGACTGATCGATCCTATGGCAGCTATATGATATAGTGTTCCGATCTTAATAGGATTTTGCATATATATGAGGGGTAAAGTAAAACTAATAAATGCCGAGTTTGGTCAAGATATCTTGAAAAATAAAATATTTTTTCATAAAAAAACTTAATTTTTGAACGATTGATCCTATGGCAGCTATATGATATTGTAGTCCGATCTTAATAGGATTTTGCATATATATGAGGAGCATAGTAAAACTAAAAAATGCCGAGTTTGGTCAAGATATCATGAAAAACAAAATGTTTTTTCATACAAAAACTTAATTTACGACCGATCGATCCTATGGCAGCTATATGATATAGTGTTCCGATCTTAATAGGATTTTGCATATATATGAGGAGTAAAGTAAAACTAACAAATGTCGAGTTTGGTCAAGATATCTTGAAAAAGAAAATATTTTTTCATACAAAAACTTAATTTTCGACCGATTGATCCTATGTCAGCTATATGATATAGTGTTCCGATCTTAATAGGATTGTGCGTAGCAAAGTAAAACTAATAAATGCCGAGTTTGGTCAAGATATTTTGAAAAACAAAATATTTTTTCATAAAAAAACTTAATTTTTGAACGATTGATCCTATGGCAGCTATATGATATTGTAGTCCGATCTTAATAGGATTTTGCATGTATATGAGGAGCATAGTAAAACTAAAAAATGCCGAGTTTGGTCAAGATATCATGAAAAACAAAATGTTTTTTCACACAAAAACTTAATTTACGACCGATCGATCCTATGGCAGCTATATGATATAGTGTTCCGATCTTAATAGGATTTTGCATATATATGAGGAGCATAGTAAAACAAAAAAATGCCGAGTTTGGTCAAGATATCATGAAAAACAAAGTGTTTTTTCATACAAAAACTTAATTTACGATCGATCGATCCTATGGCAGCTATATGATATAATGGTCCGATCTTAATAGTATTTTGCATAAATATGAGGAGTACAGTAAAACTAGTAAATGCCGAGTTTGGTCAAGATATCTTGAAAAACAAAATGATTTTTCATACAAAAACTTAATTTACGACCGATCGATCCTATGGCAGCTATATGATATAGTGTTCCGATCTTAATAGGATCTTGCATATATATGGAGAGTAAAGTAAAACTAATAAGAGTTTGGTCAAGATATCTTCAAAAACAAAATGTTTTTTCATACAAAAACTTAATTTTTGAACTATCGATCCTGTGCCAGCTATATGATATAGTGGTCCGATCTTAATAGTATTTTGCATAAATATGAGGAGTACAGTAAAACTAGTAAATGCCGAGTTTGGTCAAGATATCTTGAAAAACAAAATGTTTTTCATAAAAAAACTTAATTTTTGAACGATTGATCCTATGGCCGATATATGATATTGTGGTCCGATCCTAATAGGATCTTGCATATATATGGAGAGTAAAGTAAAACTAATAAGAGTTTGGTCAAGATATCTTCAAAAACAAAATGTTTTTTCATACAAAAACTTAATTTTCGACCGATCGATCCTATGCCAGCTATATGATATAGTGGTCCGATCTTAATAGTATTTTGCATAAATATGAGGAGTACAGTAAAACTAGTAAATACCGAGTTTGTTCAAGATATCTTGAAAAACAAAATGGTTTTTCATAAAAAAACTTAATTTTTGATCGATTGATCCTATGGCAGATATATGATATTGTGGTCCGATCCTAATAGGATTTTGCATATATGTACGAGGAGTAAAGTAAAACTAATAAATGATATTACAAAAACTTAACTTTCGACCGATCGATCCTATGGCAGCTATATAATATTGTAGTCCGATCTTAATAGGATTTTGCATATATATGAGGAGCATAGTAAAACTAAAAAATGCCGAGTTTGGTCAAGATATCATGAAAAACAAAATGTTTTTTCATACAAAAACTTAATTTACGACCGATCGATCCTATGGCAGCTATATGATCTAGTGTTCCGATCTTAATAGGATCTTTCATATATATGAGGAGTAAAGTAAAACTAACAAATGTCGAGTTTGGTCAAGATATCTTGAAAAAGAAAATATTTTTTCATACAAAAACTTAATTTTCGACCGATTGATCCTATGTCAGCTATATGATATAGTGTTCCGATCTTAATAGGATTGTGCGTAGCAAAGTAAAACTAATAAATGCCGAGTTTGGTCAAGATATCTTGAAAAACAAAATATTTTTTCATAAAAAAACTTAATTTTTGAACGATTGATCCTATGGCAGCTATATGATATTGTAGTCCGATCTTAATAGGATTTTGCATATATATGAGGAGCATAGTAAAACTAAAAAATGCCGAGTTTGGTCAAGATATCATGAAAAACAAAATGTTTTTTCATACAAAAACTTAATTTACGACCGATCGATCCTATGGCAGCTATATGATATAGTGTTCCGATCTTAATAGGGTTTTGCATATATATGAGGAGCATAGTAAAACAAAAAAATGCCGAGTTTGGTCAAGATATCATGAAAAACAAAATGTTTTTTCATACAAAAACTTAATTTACGACCGATCGATCCTATGGCAGCTATATGATATAGTATTCCGATCTTAATAGGGCTTTGCATATATATGAGGAGCATAGTAAAACTAAAAAATGCCGAGTTTGGTCAAGATATCTTGAAAAACAAAATGATTTTTCATACAAAAACTTAATTTTTGAACGATCGATCCTATGCCAGTTATATGATATAGTGGTCCGATCTTAATAGTGTTTTGCATAAATATTAGGAGTACAGTAAAACTAGTAAATGCCGAGTTTGGTCAAGATATCTTGAAAAACAAAATGATTTTTCATACAAAAACTTAATTTACGACCGATCGATCCTATGGCAGCTATATGATATAGTGTTCCGATCTTAATAGGATCTTGCATATATATGGAGAGTAAAGTAAAACTAATAAGAGTTTGGTCAAGATATCTTCAAAAACAAAATGTTTTTTCAAACAAAAACTTAATTTTTGAACGATCGATCCTGTGCCAGCTATATGATATAGTGGTCCGATCTTAATAGTATTTTGCATAAATATGAGGAGTACAGTAAAACTAGTAAATGCCGAGTTTGGTCAAGATATCTTGAAAAACAAAATGTTTTTTCATAAAAAAACTTAATTTTTGAACGATTGATCCTATGGCCGATATATGATATTGTGGTCCGATCCTAATAGGATCTTGCATATATATGGAGAGTAAAGTAAAACTAATAAGAGTTTGGTCAAGATATCTTCAAAAACAAAATGATTTTTCATACAAAAACTTAAATTTCGACCGATCGTTCCTATGCTAGCTATATGATATTGTGTTCCGATCCTAATAGGATTTTGCATAAACATGAGGAGTAAAGTAAAACTAGTAAATACCGAGTTTGTTCAAGATATCTTGAAAAACAAAATGTTTTTTCATACAAAAACTTAATTTTCGGCCGATCGATCCTATGGCAGCTATATGGTATAGTGTTCCGATCTTAATAGGATTTTGCATATATGTGAGGAGTAAAGTAAAACTAATAAATGACGAGTTTGGTCAAGATATCTTGAAAAACAAAATGTTTTTTCATACAAAAACTTAATTTTCGACCGATGGATCCTATGGCAGCTATATAATATAGTGGTCCGATCCTAATAGGATTTTGCATATATCATACAAAAACTTAAATTTCGACCGATCGTTCCTATGCCAGCTATATGATATAGTGGTCCGATCTTAATAGGATTTTGCATATATATGAGGAGTAAAGTAAAACTAAATGTTTTTTCATACAAAAACTTAATTGACGACCGATCGATCCTATGGCAGCTATATGATATAGTGTTCCGATCTTAATAGGATTTTGCATATATATGAGGGGTAAAGTAAAACTAATAAATGCCGAGTTTGGTCAAGATATCTTGAAAAATAAAATATTTTTTCATAAAAAAACTTAATTTTTGAACGATTGATCCTATGGCAGCTATATGATATTGTAGTCCGATCTTAATAGGATTTTGCATATATATGAGGAGCATAGTAAAACTAAAAAATGCCGAGTTTGGTCAAGATATCATGAAAAACAAAATGTTTTTTCATACAAAACTTAATTTTCGACCGATCGATCCTATGGCAGCTATATGATATAGTGGTCCAATCTTAATAGTATTTTGCAGATTTATGAGGAACATAGTAAAACTAACAAATGTCGATTTTGGTCAAGATATCTTGAAAAACAAAATGTTTTTTCATACAAAAACTTAATTTTCGACCGATGGATCCTATGGCAGCTATATAATATAGTGGTCCGATCCTAATAGGATTTTGCATATATCATACAAAAACTTAAATTTCGACCGATCGTTCCTATGCCAGCTATATGATATAGTGTTCCAATCTTAATAGGATTTTGCATATATATGAGGAGTAAAGTAAAACTAGTAAATTCCGAGTTTGTTCAAGATATCTTGAAAAACAAAATGTTTTTTCATAAAAAACTTAATGTTCGAACGATCGATCCTATGGCAGCTATATGATATAGTGTTCCGATCTTAATAGGATTGTGCGTAGCAAAGTAAAACTAATAAATGCCGAGTTTGGTCAAGATATCATGAAAAACAAAATGTTTTTTCATACAAAAACTTAATTTTCGACCGATCGATCCTATGGCAGCTATATGATATAGTGGTCCAATCTTAATAGTATTTTGCAGATTTATGAGGAACATAGTAAAACTAACAAATGTCGATTTTGGTCAAGATATCTTGAAAAACAAAATGTTTTTTCATACAAAAACTTAATTTTCGACCGATGGATCCTATGGCAGCTATATAATATAGTGGTCCGATCCTAATAGGATTTTGCATATATCATACAAAAACTTAAATTTCGACCGATCGTTCCTATGCCAGCTATATGATATAGTGTTCCAATCTTAATAGGATTTTGCATATATATGAGGAGTAAAGTAAAACTAGTAAATTCCGAGTTTGTTCAAGATATCTTGAAAAACAAAATGTTTTTTCATAAAAAACTTAATGTTCGAACGATCGATCCTATGGCAGCTATATGATATAGTGTTCCGATCTTAATAGGATTGTGCGTAGCAAAGTAAAACTAATAAATGCCGAGTTTGGTCAAGATATCTTGAAAAACAAAATATTTTTTCATAAAAAAACTTAATTTTTGAACGATTGATCCTATGGCAGCTATATGATATTGTAGTCCGATCTTAATCGGATTTTGCATATATATGAGGAGCATAGTAAAACTAAAAAATGCCGAGTTTGGTCAAGATATCATGAAAAACAAAATGTTTTTTCATACAAAAACTTAATTTACGACCGATCGATCCTATGGCAGCTATATGATATAGTGTTCCGATCTTAATAGGGTTTTGCATATATATGAGGAGCATAGTAAAACAAAAAAATGCCGAGTTTGGTCAAGATATCATGAAAAACAAAATGTTTTTTCATACAAAAACTTAATTTACGACCGATCGATCCTATGGCAGCTATATGATATAGTATTCCGATCTTAATAGGGCTTTGCATATATATGAGGAGCATAGTAAAACTAAAAAATGCCGAGTTTGGTCAAGATATCTTGAAAAACAAAATGATTTTTCATACAAAAACTTAATTTTTGAACGATCGATCCTATGCCAGTTATATGATATAGTGGTCCGATCTTAATAGTGTTTTGCATAAATATTAGGAGTACAGTAAAACTAGTAAATGCCGAGTTTGGTCAAGATATCTTGAAAAACAAAATGATTTTTCATACAAAAACTTAATTTACGACCGATCGATCCTATGGCAGCTATATGATATAGTGTTCCGATCTTAATAGGATCTTGCATATATATGGAGAGTAAAGTAAAACTAATAAGAGTTTGGTCAAGATATCTTCAAAAACAAAATGTTTTTTCAAACAAAAACTTAATTTTTGAACGATCGATCCTGTGCCAGCTATATGATATAGTGGTCCGATCTTAATAGTATTTTGCATAAATATGAGGAGTACAGTAAAACTAGTAAATGCCGAGTTTGGTCAAGATATCTTGAAAAACAAAATGTTTTTTCATAAAAAAACTTAATTTTTGAACGATTGATCCTATGGCCGATATATGATATTGTGGTCCGATCCTAATAGGATCTTGCATATATATGGAGAGTAAAGTAAAACTAATAAGAGTTTGGTCAAGATATCTTCAAAAACAAAATGATTTTTCATACAAAAACTTAAATTTCGACCGATCGTTCCTATGCTAGCTATATGATATTGTGTTCCGATCCTAATAGGATTTTGCATAAACATGAGGAGTAAAGTAAAACTAGTAAATACCGAGTTTGTTCAAGATATCTTGAAAAACAAAATGTTTTTTCATACAAAAACTTAATTTTCGGCCGATCGATCCTATGGCAGCTATATGGTATAGTGTTCCGATCTTAATAGGATTTTGCATATATGTGAGGAGTAAAGTAAAACTAATAAATGACGAGTTTGGTCAAGATATCTTGAAAAACAAAATGTTTTTTCATACAAAAACTTAATTTTCGACCGATGGATCCTATGGCAGCTATATAATATAGTGGTCCGATCCTAATAGGATTTTGCATATATCATACAAAAACTTAAATTTCGACCGATCGTTCCTATGCCAGCTATATGATATAGTGGTCCGATCTTAATAGGATTTTGCATATATATGAGGAGTAAAGTAAAACTAAATGTTTTTTCATACAAAAACTTAATTGACGACCGATCGATCCTATGGCAGCTATATGATATAGTGTTCCGATCTTAATAGGATTTTGCATATATGAGGGGTAAAGTAAAACTAATAAATGCCGAGTTTGGTCAAGATATCTTGAAAAATAAAATATTTTTTCATAAAAAAACTTAATTTTTGAACGATTGATCCTATGGCAGCTATATGATATTGTAGTCCGATCTTAATAGGATTTTGCATATATATGAGGAGCATAGTAAAACTAAAAAATGCCGAGTTTGGTCAAGATATCATGAAAAACAAAATGTTTTTTCATACAAAAACTTAATTTTCGACCGATCGATCCTATGGCAGCTATATGATATAGTGGTCCAATCTTAATAGTATTTTGCAGATTTATGAGGAACATAGTAAAACTAACAAATGTCGATTTTGGTCAAGATATCTTGAAAAACAAAATGTTTTTTCATACAAAAACTTAATTTTCGACCGATGGATCCTATGGCAGCTATATAATATAGTGGTCCGATCCTAATAGGATTTTGCATATATCATACAAAAACTTAAATTTCGACCGATCGTTCCTATGCCAGCTATATGATATAGTGTTCCAATCTTAATAGGATTTTGCATATATATGAGGAGTAAAGTAAAACTAGTAAATTCCGAGTTTGTTCAAGATATCTTGAAAAACAAAATGTTTTTTCATAAAAAACTTAATGTTCGAACGATCGATCCTATGGCAGCTATATGATCTAGTGTTCCGATCTTAATAGGATTTTGCGTAGTAAAGTAAAACTAATAAATGCCGAGTTTGGTCAAGATATCTTCAAAAACAAAATGATTTTTCATACAAAAACTTAAATTTCGACCGATCGTTCCTATGCTAGCTATATGATATTGTGTTCCGATCCTAATAGGATTTTGCATAAACATGAGGAGTAAAGTAAAACTAGTAAATACCGAGTTTGTTCAAGATATCTTGAAAAACAAAATGTTTTTTCATACAAAAACTTAATTTTCGGCCGATCGATCCTATGGCAGCTATATGGTATAGTGTTCCGATCTTAATAGGATTTTGCATATATGTGAGGAGTAAAGTAAAACTAATAAATGACGAGTTTGGTCAAGATATCTTGAAAAACAAAATGTTTTTTCATACAAAAACTTAATTTTCGACCGATGGATCCTATGGCAGCTATATAATATAGTGGTCCGATCCTAATAGGATTTTGCATATATCATACAAAAACTTAAATTTCGACCGATCGTTCCTATGCCAGCTATATGATATAGTGGTCCGATCTTAATAGGATTTTGCATATGTATGAGGAATAAAGTAAAACTAGTAAATACCGAGTTTGTTCAAGATATCTTGAAAAACAAAATGTTTTTTCATACAAAAACTTAATTTACGACCGATCGATCCTATGGCAGCTATATGATATAGTGTTCCGATCTTAATAGGATCTTGCATATATATGGAGAGTAAAGTAAAACTAATAAGAGTTTGGTCAAGATATCTTCAAAAACAAAATGTTTTTTCAAACAAAAACTTAATTTTTGAACGATCGATCCTGTGCCAGCTATATGATATAGTGGTCCGATCTTAATAGTATTTTGCATAAATATGAGGAGTACAGTAAAACTAGTAAATGCCGAGTTTGGTCAAGATATCTTGAAAAACAAAATGTTTTTCATAAAAAAACTTAATTTTTGAACGATTGATCCTATGGCCGATATATGATATTGTGGTCCGATCCTAATAGGATCTTGCATATATATGGAGAGTAAAGTAAAACTAATAAGAGTTTGGTCAAGATATCTTCAAAAACAAAATGATTTTTCATACAAAAACTTAAATTTCGACCGATCGTTCCTATGCTAGCTATATGATATTGTGTTCCGATCCTAATAGGATTTTGCATAAACATGAGGAGTAAAGTAAAACTAGTAAATACCGAGTTTGTTCAAGGTATCTTGAAAAACAAAATGTTTTTTCATACAAAAACTTAATTTTCGACCGATCGATCCTATGGCAGCTATATGGTATAGTGTTCCGATCTTAATAGGATTTTGCATATATGTGAGGAGTAAAGTAAAACTAATAAATGACGAGTTTGGTCAAGATATCTTGAAAAACAAAATGTTTTTTCATACAAAAACTTAATTTTCGACCGATGGATCCTATGGCAGCTATATAATATAGTGGTCCGATCCTAATAGGATTTTGCATATATCATACAAAAACTTAAATTTCGACCGATCGTTCCTATGCCAGCTATATGATATAGTGGTCCGATCTTAATAGGATTTTGCATATATATGAGGAGTAAAGTAAAACTAGTAAATACCGAGTTTGGTCAAGATATCATGAAAAACAAAATGTTTTTTCATACAAAAACTTAATTGACGACCGATCGATCCTATGGCAGCTATATGATATAGTGTTCCGATCTTAATAGGATTTTGCATATATATGAGGGGTAAAGTAAAACTAATAAATGCCGAGTTTGGTCAAGATATCTTGAAAAATAAAATATTTTTCATAAAAAACTTAATTTTTGAACGATTGATCCTATGGCAGCTATATGATATTGTAGTCCGATATTAATAGGATTTTGCATATATATGAGGAGCATAGTAAAACTAAAAAATGCCGAGTTTGGTCAAGATATCATGAAAAACAAAATGTTTTTTCATACAAAAACTTAATTTTCGACCGATCGATCCTATGGCAGCTATATGATATAGTGGTCCAATCTTAATAGTATTTTGCAGATTTATGAGGAACATAGTAAAACTAACAAATGTCGATTTTGGTCAAGATATCTTGAAAAACAAAATGTTTTTTCATACAAAAACTTAATTTTCGACCGATTGATCCTATGGCAGCTATATAATATAGTGGTCCGATCCTAATAGGATTTTGCATATATCATACAAAAACTTAAATTTCGACCGATCGTTCCTATGCCAGCTATATGATATAGTGTTCCAATCTTAATAGGATTTTGCATATATATGAGGAGTAAAGTAAAACTAGTAAATTCCGAGTTTGTTCAAGATATCTTGAAAAACAAAATGTTTTTTTCATAAAAAACTTAATGTTCGAACGATCGATCCTATGGCAGCTATATGATCTAGTGTTCCGATCTTAATAGGATTTTGCGTAGTAAAGTAAAACTAATAAAAGCCGAGTTTGGTCAAGATATCTTCAAAAACAAAATGATTTTTCATACAAAAACTTAAATTTCGACCGATCGTTCCTATGCTAGCTATATGATATTGTGTTCCGATCCTAATAGGATTTTGCATAAACATGAGGAGTAAAGTAAAACTAGTAAATACCGAGTTTGTTCAAGATATCTTGAAAAACAAAATGTTTTTTCATACAAAAACTTAATTTTCGGCCGATCGATCCTATGGCAGCTATATGGTATAGTGTTCCGATCTTAATAGGATTTTGCATATATGTGAGGAGTAAAGTAAAACTAATAAATGACGAGTTTGGTCAAGATATCTTGAAAAACAAAATGTTTTTTCATACAAAAACTTAATTTTCGACCGATGGATCCTATGGCAGCTATATAATATAGTGGTCCGATCCTAATAGGATTTTGCATATATCATACAAAAACTTAAATTTCGACCGATCGTTCCTATGCCAGCTATATGATATAGTGGTCCGATCTTAATAGGATTTTGCATATATATGAGGAGTAAAGTAAAACTAGTAAATACCGAGTTTGGTCAAGATATCATGAAAAACAAAATGTTTTTTCATACAAAAACTTAATTGACGACCGATCGATCCTATGGCAGCTATATGATATAGTGTTCCGATCTTAATAGGATTTTGCATATATATGAGGGGTAAAGTAAAACAAATAAATGCCGAGTTTGGTCAAGATATCTTGAAAAATAAAATATTTTTTCATAAAAAACTTAATTTTTGAACGATTGATCCTATGGCAGCTATATGATATTGTAGTCCGATCTTAATAGGATTTTGCATATATATGAGGAGCATAGTAAAACTAAAAAATGCCGAGTTTGGTCAAGATATCATGAAAAACAAAATGTTTTTTCATACAAAAACTTAATTTTCGACCGATCGATCCTATGGCAGCTATATGATATAGTGGTCCAATCTTAATAGTATTTTGCAGATTTATGAGGAACATAGTAAAACTAACAAATGTCGATTTTGGTCAAGATATCTTGAAAAACAAAATGTTTTTTCATACAAAAACTTAATTTTCGACCGATGGATCCTATGGCAGCTTTATAATATAGTGGTCCGATCCTAATAGGATTTTGCATATATCATACAAAAACTTAAATTTCGACCGATCGTTCCTATGCCAGCTATATGATATAGTGGTCCGATCTTAATAGGATTTTGCATATATATGAGGAGTAAAGTAAAACTAGTAAATACCGAGTTTGGTCATGATATCATGAAAAACAAAATGTTTTTCATACAAAAACTTAATTTACGACCGATCGATCCTATGGCAGCTATATGATATAGTGTTCCGATCTTAATAGGATTTTGCATATATATGAGGAGTAAAGTAAAACTAGTAAATACCGAGTTTGGTCAAGATATCATGAAAAACAAAATGTTTTTTCATACAAAAACTTAATTTTCGACCGATCGATCCTATGGCAGCTATATGATATAGTGTTCCGATCTTAATAGGATCTTGCATATATATGGAGAGTAAAGTAAAACTAATAAGAGTTTGGTCAAGATATCTTCAAAAACAAAATGTTTTTTCATACAAAAACTTAATTTTCGACCGATCGATCGTATGGCAGCTATATGATATAGTGTTCCGATCTTAATAGGATTTTGCATATATATGAGGAACATAGTAAAACTAAAAAATGTCGAGTTTGGTCAAGATATCTTGAAAAACAAAATATTTTTTCATACAAAAACTTAATTTTCGACCGATTGATCCTATGTCAGCTATATGATATAGTGTTCCGATCTTAATAGGATTGTGCGTAGTAGAGTAAAATTAATAAATGCCGAGTTTGGTCAAGATATCAAGAAAAAGAAAATGTTTTTCCATACTGAAACTTAATTTTCGACCGATCGATCCTATGGCAGATATATGATATTGTGTTCCGATCCTAATAGGACTTTGCGTATATATGTGGGGTAGTGTAAAACTAATAAATGCCGAGTTTGGTCAAGATATCATGAAAAACCAAATGTTTTTTCATAAAGAAACTTAATTTTCGGCCGATCGATTCTATGACAGCTATATGATATAGTGGTCCGATCTTAATAGGATTTTGCATATTTATGAGGAACATAGTAAAACTAACAAGTGTCGAGTTTGGTCAAGATATCTTGAAAAACAAAATGTTTTTTCATACAAAAACTTAATTTTCGACCGATCGATCCTATGTCAGCTATATGATAAAGTGTTCCGATATTAATAGGATTGTGCGTAGTAAAGTAAAACTAATAAATGACGAGTTTGGTCAAGATATCAAGAAAAAGAAAATGTTTTTCCATACAAAAACTTAATTTTCGACCGATCGATCCTATGGCAGCTATATGATATAGTGTTCCGATAACAAAATGTTTTTTCATACAAAAACTTAATTTTCGACCGATCGATCCTATGGCAGATATATGATATTGTGGTCGGATCCTAATAGGATTTTGCATATATATGAGGAGTAAAAAAAAACTAATAAGTGCCGAGTTTGGTCGAGATTTCTTGAAAACCAAAATGTTTTTTTTATAAAAAAACTTAATTTTCGGACGATCGATCCTATGGCAGCTATATGATATTGTGATCCGATCTTAATAGGATTTTGCATATATATGAGGAGCATAGTAAAACTAAAAAATGCCGAGTTTGGTCAAGATAGCTTCAAAAACAAAATGTTTTTTCATACAAAACTTAATTTTCGACCGATTGATCCTATGGCAGATATATGATATTGTGGTCCGATCCTAATTGGATTTTGCATATATATGAGGAGTAAAAAAAAACTAATAAATGCCGAGTTTGGTCGAGATATCGTGAAAAACAAAATTTTTTTCATACAAAAACTTAATTTTCGACCGATGGATCCTATGGCAGCTATATAATATAGTGGTCCGATCCTAATAGGATTTTGCATATATCATACAAAGACTTAAATTTCGACCGATCGTTCCTATGCCATCTATATTTGATATAGTGGTCCGATCTTAATAGGATTTTGCATATATATGAGGAGTAAAGTAAAACTAGTAAATACCGAGTTTGTTCAAGATATCTTGAAAAATAAATGTTTTTTCATAAAAAAACTTAATGTTCGAACGATTGATCCTATGGCAGCTCTATGATCTAGTGTTCCGATCTTAATAGGATTTTGCATAGTAAAGTAAAACTAATAAATGCCGAGTTTGGTCAAGATATCTTCAAAAACAAAATGTTTTTTCATACAAAAACTTAATTTTCGACCGATTGATCCTATGGCAGATATATGATATTGTGGTCTGATCCTAATAGGATTTTGCATATATACGAGGAGTGAAATAAAAATAATAAATGCCGAGTTTGGTCAAGATACCTTAAAAACAAAATGTTTTTTCATACAAAAACTTAATTTTCGACCGATCGATCCTATGGCAGATATATGATATTGTGGTCCGATCCTAATAGGATTTTGCATAAATACGAGGAGTAATGTAAAACTAATAAATGATATTACAAAACTTAACTTTCCACCGATCGATCCTATGGCAGCTATATGATATAGTGGTCCGATCTTAATAGGATTTTGCATATTTATGAGGAACAGTAAAACTAACAAATGTCGAGTTTGGTCAAGATATCTTGAAAAACAAAATGTTTTTTCATACAAAAACTTAATTTTCGACCGATGGATCCTATGGCAGCTATATAATATAGTGGTCCGATCCTAATAGGATTTTGCATATATCATACAAAAACCTAAATTTCGACCGATCGTTCCTATGCCAGCTATATGATATAGTGGTCCGATCTTAATAGGATTTTGCATATATATGAGGAGTAAGTAAAACTACTATGTAAATTCCGAGTTTGTTCAAGATATCTTGAAAAACAAAATATTTTTTCATAAAAAACTTAATGTTCGAACGATTGATCCTATGGCAGCTATATGATCTAGTGTTCCGATCTTAATAGGATTTTGCGTAGTAAAGTAAAACTAATAAATTCCGAGTTTGGTCAAGATATCTTCAAAAACAAAATGTTTTTTCATACAAAAACTAATTTTTCGACCGATCGATCCTATGGCAGATATATGATATTGTGGTCCGATCCTAATAGGATTTTGCATATATACGAGGAGTGAAATAAACTAATAAATGCCCAGTTTGGTCAAGATACCTTAAAAAACAAAATGTTTTTTCATACAAAAACTTAATTTTCGACCGATCGATCCTATGTCAGCTATATGATATAGTGTTCCGATCTTAATAGGATTTTGCATATATATGGAGAGTAAAGTAAAACTAATAAGAGTTTGGTCAAGATATCTTCAAAAACAAAATTTTTTTCATACAAAAACTTAATTTTCGACCGATCGATCCTAAGGCAGCTATATGATATAGTGTTCCGATCTTAATAGGATTTTGCTTATTTATGAGGAACATAGTAAAACTAACAAATGTCGAGTTTGGTCAAGATATCTTGAAAAACAAAATGTTTTTTCATACAAAAACTTAATTTTCGACCGATCGATCCTATGTCAGCTATATGATATAGTGTTCCGATCTTAATAGGATTGTGCGTAGTAAAATAAAACTAATAAATGCCGAGTTGGTCAAGATATCAAGAAAAACAAAATGTTTTTTCATACAAAAACTTAATTACGACCGATCGATCCTATGGCAGCTATATGATATAGTGTTCCGATCTTAATAGGATTTTGCGTAGTTAAGTAAAACTAATAAATGCCGAGTTTGGTCAAGATAGCTTCAAAAACAAAATGTTTTTTTCATACAAAAACTTAATTTTCGACCGATCGATCCTATGGCAGATATATGATATTGTGGTCCGATCCTAATAGGATTTTGTATATATGAGGAGTAAAGTAAAACTAATAAATGCCGAGTTTGGTCAAGATATCTTGAAAACCAAAATGTTTTTTTAAAAAAAAACTTAATTTTCGGACGATCGATCCTATGGCAGCTATATGATATTGTGGTCCGATCTTAATAGGATTTTGCATATATATGAGGAGCATAGTAAAACTAAAAAATGCCGAGTTTGGTCAAGATATCATGAAAAACAAAATGTTTTTTCATACAAAAACTTAATTTACGACCGATCGATCCTATGGCAGCTATATGATGTAGTGTTCCGATCTTAATAGGATTTTGCATATATATGAGGAGTAAAGTAAAACTAATAAATGACGAGTTTGGTCAAGATATCTTGAAAAACAAATGTTTTTTCATACAAAAACTTAATTTTCGACCGATGCATCCTATGGCAGCTATATAATATAGTGGTCCGATCCTAATAGGATTTTGCATATATCATACAAAAACTTAAATTTCGACCGATCGTTCCTATGCCAGCTATATGATATAGTGGTCCGATCTTAATAGGATTTTGCATATATATGAGGAGTAAAGTAAAACTAGTAAATACAGAGTTTGTTCAAGATATCTTGAAAAACAAAATGTTTTTTCATAAAAAAAACTTAATGTTCGAATGATTGATCCTATGGCAGCTATATGATCTAGTGTTCCGATCTTAATAGGATTTTGCGTAGTAAAGTAAAACTAGTAAATGCCGAGTTTGGTCAAGATATCTTCAAAAACAAAATGTTTTTTTCATACAAAAACTTAATTTTCGACCGATCGATCCTATGGCAGATATATGATATTGTGGTCCGATCCTAATAGGATTTTGCATATATACGAGGAGTAAAGTAAAACTAATAAATGATATAACAAAAACTTAAGTTTCGACCAATCGATCCTATGGCAGCTATATGATATAGTGGTCCGATCTTAATAGGATTTTGCATATTTATGAGGATCATAGTAAAACTAACAAATGTCGAGTGTGGTCAAGATATCTTGAAAAACAAAATGTTTTTTCATACAAAACTTAATTTTCGACCGATGGATCCTATGGCAGCTATATAATATAGTGGTCCGATCCTAATAGGATTTTGCATATATCATACAAAAACTTAAATTTCGACCGATCGTTCCTATGCCAGCTATATGATATTGTGGTCCGATCCTAATAGGATTTTACATATATACGAGGAGTAAAGAAAAATAATAAATGATATTGATCTTGAAAAACAAAAGGTTTTTTCATACAAAACTTAATTTTCGACCGGTCGATCCTATGGCTGCTATATGATATAGTGGTCCGATCTTAATAGGATTTTGCATATTTATGAGGAACATAGTAAAACTAAGATATTTCGAGTTTGGTCAAGATATCTTGAAAACAAAATGTTTTTACATACAAAACTTAATTTTTTTCGACCGATCGATCCTATGTCAGCTATATGACATAGTGTTCCGATCTTAATAGGATTTTGCATATATATGGAGAGTAAAGTAAAACTAATAAGAGTTTGGTCAAGATATCTTGAAAAACAAAATGCTTTTTCATACAAAAACTTAATTTTCGACCGATCGATCCTATGTCAGCTATATGATATAGTGTTCCGATCTTAATAGGATTTTGCATATATATGGAGAGTAATGTAAAACTAATAAGAGTTTGGTCAAGATATTTTCAAAAACAAAATGTTTTTTCATACAAAAACTTAATTTTCGACCGATCGATCCTATGTCAGCTATATGATATAGTGTTCCGATCTTAATAAGATTTTGCATATATATGGAGAGTAAAGTAAAACTAATAAGAGTTTGATCAAGATATTTTCAAAAACAAAATGTTTTTTCATACAAAAACTTAATTTTCGACCGATCGATCCTATGTCAGCTATATGATATAGTGTTCGATCTTAATAGGATTGTGCGTAGTAAAATGAAACTAATAAATGCCGAGTTTGTTCAAGATATCTTCAAAAACAAAATGTTTTACAAAAACTTAATTTTCGACCGATCGATCCTATGGCAGATATATGATATTGTGGTCCGATCCTAATTGGATTTTGCATATATATGAGGAGTAAAGTAAAACTAATAAATGCCGAGTTTGGTCAAGATATCTTGAAAAACAAAATGTTTTTTTCATACAAAAACTTAATTTTCGACCGATCGATCCTATGCAGATATATGATATTGTGGTCCGATCCTAATAGGATATTGCATATTTATGAGGAACATAGTAAAACTAACAAATGTCGAGTTTGGTCAAGATATCTTGAAAAACAAAATTTTTTTCATTCAAAAACTTAATTTTCGACCGATCGATCCTATGTCAGCTATATGATATAGTGTTCCGATCTTAATAGGATTGTTCGTAGTAAAATGAAACTAATAAATGCCGAGTTGTTCAAGATATCTTCAAAACAAAATGTTTTTACAAAAACTTAATTTTCGACCGATCGATCCTATGGCAGATATATGATATTGTGGTCCGATCCTATTGGATTTTGCATATATATGAGGATAAGGTAAAACTAATAAATGCCGAGTTTGGTCAAGATATCTTGAAACCAAAATGTTTTTTCATAAAAACTTAATTTCGGACGATCGATCCTCTGGCCGCTATATGATATTGTGGTCCGATCTTAATAGAATTTTGCATATATATGAGATGAATAGTTAACTATAAATGCCGAGTTTGGTCAAGATACCCATGAAAAACAAAATGTTTTTTTCATACAAAACTTAATTTACGACCGATCGATCCTATGGCAGCTATATGATGTAGTGTTCCGATCTAATAGGATTTTGCATATATATGAGGAGTAAAGTAAAACTAATAAATGACGAGTTTGGTCAAGATATCTTGAAAACCAAATGTTTTTAATAAAAAACTTAATTTTCGGACGATCGATCCTATGGCAGCTATATGATATTGTGGTCCGATCTTAATAGGATTTTGCATATATATGAGGAGCATAGTAAAACTAAAAATGCCGAGTTTGGTCAATATATCTGAAAAACAAAATGTTTTTTCATACAAAAACTTAATTTACGACCGATCGATCCTATGGCAGCTATATGATATAGTGCTCCCGATCTTAAATAGGATTTTGCATATATATGAGGAGCAAATAAAACTAATAAACGCGAGTTTGGTCAATATATCTTGAAAAGCAAATGTTTTTTCATACAAAAACTTATTTTCGACCGACCGATCCTTTGGCAGCTATATGATAAAGTGGTCCGATCTTAATAGGTTTTTGCATATATCATACAAAAACTTAAATTTCGACCGATCGTTCCTGTGGCAGCTATATGATATAGTGGTCCGATCTTATAGGATTTTGCATAATATAGGGGTAAAGTCAAACTAATAAATGCCGAGTTTTGGTGAAGATATCTTAAAAAACAAAATATTTTTTTCATACAAAACTTAATTTTCGACCGATCCCGCCTATGGCAGCTATATATGTATAGTGGTCCGATCTTAATAGGATTTTGCATATATCATATAAAACTTAAATTCGACCGATGGTTCGTATGCCAGCTAATAATATAGTGGTCCGATCTTAATAGGATTTTGCATATATATGAGGAGTAAAGTAAAACTAATAAATGTCGAGTTGGTCAAGATATCTTCAAAAACAAAATGTTTTTTTCATACAAAAACTTAATTTTCGGCCGATCGATCCTATGGCAGATATATGATATGGTGGTCCGCTCCTATAGGATTTTGCATATATGAGGAGTAAGTGAAACTTATAAATGCCGAGTTTGGTCAAGATATCTTGAAAACCAAAATGTTTTTTTATAAAACAACTTAATTTTCGGACGAACGATCCTATGGCAGCTATCTGATATTGTGGTCCGATCTCAATAGGATTTTGCATCTATATGAGGAGCATAGTAAAACTAAAAAATGCCGAGTTTGGTCAAAATATCATGAAAAACACAATGTTTTTTCATACAAAAACTTAATTTACGACCGATCGATCCTATGGCAGCTATATGATATAAATCTTAATATGATTTTGCATATATATGAGGAGTAAAGTAAACCTAGTAAATACCGATTTGTTCAAGATATCTTGAAAAACAAAATGTTTTTTCATAAAAAACTTAATGTTCGAACGATTGATCCTATGGCAGCTATATTATCTAGTGTTCCGATCTTAATAGGATTTTGCGTAGTAAAGTAAAACTAATAATGCCGAGTTTGGTTAGATATCTTCAAAAACAAAATGTTTTTTCATACAAAAACTTAATTTTCGACCGATCGATCCTATGGCAATATATGATATTGTGGTCCGATCCTAATAGGATTTTGCTATATACGAGGAGTAAAGTAAAACTAGTAAATGCCGATTTTGATCAAGATACCTTAAAAAACAAAATGTTTTTTCATACAAAAACTTATTTTCGACCGATGGATCCTATGGCAGATATATGATATTGTGGTCCGATCCTAATAGGATTTTGCATATATACGAGGATTAAGGTAAAACTAATATATGCCGAGTTTGGTCAAGATACCTTAAAAAACAAAAGTTTTTTCATACAAAAACTTAATTTCGACCGATCGATCCCTATGGCGATATATGATATTGTGTTCCGATCCTAATAGGATTTTGCATATTTATGAGGAACATAGTAAAACTACAAATTCGAGTTTGGTCAAGATATCTTGAAAAACAAAATGTTTTTTCATACACAAAACTTATATTTCGACCGATCGATCCTATGGCAGATATGATATTGTGTTCCGATCCTAATAGGATTTTGCGTATATATGTGGGGTAACGTAAAACTAATAAATGCCGAGTTTGTCAAGATATCATGAAAAAAAAATGTTTTTCATAAAGAAACTTAATTTTTCGACCGATCGATCCTATGTCAGCTATATGATATAGTGTTCCGATCTTAATAGGATTTTGCATATATATGGAGAGTAAAGTAAAACTATAAATGCCGAGTTTGGTCAAGATATCTTCAAAAACAAAATGTTTTTTTCAATACAAAAAACTTATTTTTCGACCGATCGATCCTATGGCAGCTATATGATATAGTGCCGATCTTAATAGGTTTTTTCCTATATATGAGGAGTAAAGTAAACTAATAAATGCCGAGGTTGGTCAAGATATCTTGAAAAACAAAATGTTTTTTAAAAAAAATCTTAATTTTCGACCGATCGATCCTATGGCAGATATATGATATTGGTCCGATCCTAATAGGATTTTGCATATATACGAGGAGTAAAGTAAAACTAATAAATGATATTACAAAAACTTAAGTTTCGACCAATCGATCTATGGCAGCTATATGATCTAGTGTTCCGATCTTAATAAGATTTTGCGTAGTTAAGTAAACTAATAATAGCCGAGTTTGGTCAAGATAGCTTCAAAACAAATGTTTTTTCATACAAACGTAATTTTCGACCGATCGATCCTATGGCAATATATGATATTGTGGTCCGATCCTAATAGGATTTTTATATTATGAGGAGTAAAGTAAAACTAATAAATGCCGAGTTTGGTCAAGATATCATGAAAACCAAATGTTTTTTAAAAAAAACTTAATTTTCGGACGATCGATCCTATGGCAGCTATATGATATTGTGGTCCGATCTTAATAGGATTTTGCATATATATTAGGAGCATAGTAAAACTAATAAATGACGAGTTTGTCAAGATATCTTGAAAAACAAAATGTTTTTTTCATACAAAAACTTAATTTTCGACCGATGGATCCTATGGCAGCTATATAATATAGTGGTCCGATCCTAATAGGATTTTGCATATATCATACAAAAACTTAATTTTCGGCCGATCGATCCTATGGCAGATATATGATATTGTGGTCCGCTCCTAATAGGATTTTACATATATATGAGGAGTAAAGTGAAACTTATAAATGCCGAGTTTGGTCAAGATATCTTGAAAACAAAATGTTTTTTAATAAAAAAACTTAATGTTCGAATGATGGATCCTATGGCAGCTATATGATCTAGTGTTCCGATCTAATAGGATTTTGCGTAGTAAAGTAAACTAGTAAATGCCGAGTTTGGTCAAGATCCTTCACAAAACAAATGTTTTTTCATACAAAAACTTAATTTTCGACCGATCGATCCTATGGCAATATAATATTTGTGGTCCGATCCTAATAGGATTTTGCATATATACGGGAGTAAAGTAAACTAATAAATGATATTACAAAACTTAAGTTTCGACCAATCGATCCTATGGCAGCTATATGATATAGTGGTCCGATCTAATAGGATTTTGCATATTTATGAGGATCATAGTAAAACTCAAATGTCGAGTGTGGTCAAGATATCTTGAAAAACAAAATGTTTTTCATACAAAAACTTAATTTTCGACCGATCGATCCTATTCAGCTATATGATATATTGTTCCCGATCTTAATAGATTGTGCGTAGTAAAATGAACTAATAAATCCGAGTTTTGGTCAAGATATCAAGAAAAACAAAAAAGTTTTTTTCATACAAAAACTTAATTTTCGACTGATCGATCCTATGTCAGCTATATGATATAGTGTTCCGATCTTAATAGGATTGTGCGTAGTAAAATGAAACTAATAAATGCCGAGTTTTGTCAAGATATCAAGAAAAACAAAATGTTTTTTCATACAAAACTTAATTTTCGACGATCGATCCTATGCAGATATATGATATGTGGCCGATCCTAATAGGATTTTGCATATTTATAAGGAACATAGTAAAACTAACAAATGTCGAGTTTGGTCAAGATATCTTGAAAACAAAATGTTTTTTCAAACAAAAACTTAATTTTCGACCGATCGATCCTATGTCAGCTATATGATATAGTGTTCCGATCTTAATAGGATTTTGCATTAATATGAGGAGCATAGTTAAACTAAAAATGCCGAGTTTGGTCAAGATATCATGAAAAACAAAATGTTTTTTCATATAGTGTTGATATGATATAGTGTTCCGATCTTAATAGGATTGTGCGTAGTAAAATGAAACTAATAAATGCCGAGTTTGGTCAAGATATCAAGAAAAACAAAATGTTTTTTCATACAAAAACTTAATTTTCGACCGATCGATCCTATGCAGATATATGATATTGTGGTCCGATCCTAATAGGATTTTGCATATATATGAGGAGTAAAGTAAAACTATTAAATGCCGAGTTTGGTCAAGATATCTTGAAAAACAAAATGTTTTTTTCATAAAAAAACTTAATGTTCGAACGATTGATCCTATGGCAGCTATATGATCTAGTGTTCCGATCTTAATAGGATTTTGCGTAGTAAAGTAAAACTAATAAATCCCGAGTTTGGTCAAGATATCTTGAAAAACAAAATGTTTTCTCATAAAAAAACTTAATTTCGAACTTTTGATCCTATGGCAGCTATATGATCTAGTGTTCCGATCTTAATAGGATTTTGCGTAGTAAAGTAAAACTAATAAATGCCGAGTTTGGTCAAGATATCTTCAAAAACAAAATGTTTTTACAAAAACTTAATTTTCGACCGATCGATCCTATGGCAGATATATGATATTGTGGTCCGATCCTAATAGGATTTTGCATATATATGAGGAGTAAAGTAAAACTAATAAATGCCGAGTTTGGTCAAGATATCTTGAAAACCAAATGTTTTTCATAAAAAACTTAGTTTTCGGACGATCGATCCTATGGCAGCTATATGATCTAGTGTTCCGATCTTAATAGGATTTTGCATATATTTGAGATGAATAGTTAAACTAATAAATGCCGAGTTTGGTCAAGATACCATGAAAAACAAAATGTTTTTTCATACAAAAACTTAATTTACGACCGATCGATCCTATGGCAGCTATATGATGTATCGATCGATCCTATGTCAGCTATATGATATAGTGTTCCGATCTTAACAGGATTTTGCATATATCATACAAAAACTTAAATTTCGACCGATCGTTCCTATGCCAGCAATATGATATAGTGGTCCGATCCTAATAGGATTTTACATATATACGAGGAGTAAAGTAAAATAATAATGATATGATATTTCGACCGGTCGATCCTATGGCTGCTATATGATATAGTGGTCCGATCTTAATAGGATTTTGCATATTTATCAGGAACATAGTAAAACTAAGATATTTCGAGTTTGGTCAAGATATCTTGAAAAACAAAATGTTTTTTCATACAAAAACTTAATTTTCGACCGGTCGATCCTATGCAGATATATGATATTGTGGTCCGATCCTAATAGGATTTTGCATATTTATGAGGAACATAGTAAAACTAACAAATGTCGAGTTTGGTCAAGATATCTTGAAAAACAAAATGTTTTTCATACAAAAACTTAATTTTCGACCGATCGATCCTATGTCAGCTATATGATATATGTGTTCCGATCTTAATAGGATTGTGCGTAGTAAAATGAAACTAATAAATGCCAAGTTTGGTCAAGATATCAAGAAAAACAAAACGTTTTTCATACAAAAACTTAATTTTCGACCGATCGATCCTATGTCAGCTATATGATATAGTGTTCCGATCTAATAGGATTTTGCGTAGTAAAATGAAACTAATAAATGCCGAGTTTGGTCAAGATATCAAGAAAAACAAAATGTTTTTCATACAAAAACTTAATTTTCGACCGGTCGATCCTATGCAGATATATGATATTGTGGTCCGATCCTAATAGGATTTTGCATATTTATGAGGAACATAGTAAAACTAACAAATGTCGAGTTTGGTCAAGATATCTTGAAAAACAAATGTTTTTTCATACAAAAACTTAATTTTCGACCGATCGATCCTATGTCAGCTATATGATATAGTGTTCCGATCTTAATAGGATTGTGCGTAGTAAAATGAAACTAATAAATGCCAAGTTTGGTCAAGATATCAAGAAAACACAAACGTTTTTTCATACAAAAACTTAATTTTCGACCGATCGATCCTATGCAGATATATGATATTGTGGTCCGATCCTAATAGGATTTTGCATATCTATGAGGAGTAAAGTAAAACTATTAATTGCCGAGTTTGGTCAAGATATCTTGAAAACCAAAATGTTTTTTTATAAAAAACTTAATTTTCGGACAATCGATCCTATGCAGATATATGATATTGTGGTCCGATCCTAATAGGATTTTGCATATATATGAGGAGTAAAGTAAAACTAATAAATGCCGAGTTTGGTCAAGATATCTTGAAAACCAAAATGTTTTTTTATAAAAAAACTTAATTTTCGGACGATCGATCCTATGGCAGCTATATGATATTGTGGTCCGATCTTAATGGGATTTTGCATATATATGAGGAGCATAGTTAAACTAAAAAATGCCGAGTTTGGTCAAGATATCATGAAAAACAAAATGTTTTTTCATACAAAAACTTAATTTACGACCGATCGATCCTATGGCAGCTATATGATATAGTGTTCTGATCTTAATAGGATTTTGCATATATATGAGGAGTAAAGTAATACTAATAAATGACGAGTTTGGTCAAGATATCTTGAAAAACAAAATGTTTTTTCATACAAAAACTTAATTTTCGACCGATGGATCCTATGGCAGCTATATAATATAGTGGTCCGATCCTAATAGGTTTTTGCATATATCATACAAAAACTTAAATTTCGACCGATCGTTCCTATGGCAGCTATATGATATAGTGGTCGGATCTTAATAGGATTTTGCATATATATGAGGAGTAAAGTAAAACTAGTAAATACCGAGTTTGTTCAAGATATCTTGAAAAACAAAAAGTTTTTTTCATAAAAAACTTAATGTTCGAACGATTGATCCTATGGCAGCTATATGATCTAGTGTTCCGATCTTAATAGGATTTTGCGTAGTAAAGTAAAACTAATAAATCCCGAGTTTGGTCAAGATATCTTGAAAAACAAAATGTTTTCTCATAAAAAAACTTAATTTTCGAACTTTTGATCCTATGGTAGTTATATGATCTAGTGTTCCGATCTTAATAGGATTTTGCGTAGTAAAGTAAAACTAATAAATGCCGAGTTTGGTCAAGATATCTTCAAAAACAAAATGTTTTTACAAAAACTTAATTTTCGACCGATCGATCCTATGGCAGATATATGATATTGTGGTCCAATCCTAATAGGATTTTGCATATATATGAGGAGTAAAGTAAAACTATAAATGCCGAGTTTGGTCAAGATATCTTGAAAACCAAATGTTTTTTCATAAAAAACTTAATTTTCGGACGGTCGATCCTATGGCAGCTATATGATATTGTGGTCCGATCTTAATAGGATTTTGCATATATATGAGATGAATAGTTAAACTGATAAATGCCGAGTTTGGTCAAGATACCATGAAAAACAAAATGTTTTTTCATACAAAAACTTAATTTACGACCGATCGATCCTATGGCAGCTATATGATGTAGTGTTCCGATCTTAATAGGATTTTGCATATATATGAGGAGTAAAGTAAAACTAATAAATGACGAGTTTGGTCAAGATATCTTGAAACCAAAATGTTTTTTCATAAAAAACTTAATTTTCGGACGATCGATCCTATGGCAGCTATATGATATTGTGGTCCGATCTTAATAGGATTTTGCATATATATGAGGAGCATAGTAAAACAAAAAATTCCCAGTTTGGTCAAGATATCATGAAAAACAAAATGTTTTTTCATACAAAAACTTAATTTACGACCGATCGATCCTATGGCAGCTATACGATGTAGTGTTCCGATCTTAATAGGATTTTGCATATATATGAGGAGTAAGTAAAACTAATAAATGACGAGTTTGGTCAAGATATCTTGAAAAACAAAATGTTTTTTCATACAAAAACTTAATTTTCGACCGATTGATCCTATGGCAGCTATATAATATAGTGGTACGATCCTAATAGGATTTTGCATATATCATACAAAAACTTAAATTTCGACCGATCGTTCCTTTGCCAGCTATATGATATAGTGGTCCGATCTTAATAGGATTTTGCATATATATGAGGAGTAATGTAAAACTAGTAAATACCGAGTTTGTTCAAGATATCTTGAAAAACAAAATGTTTTTTCATAAAAAAAACTTAATGTTCGAATGATTGATCTATGGCAGCTATATGATCTAGTGTTTCGATCTTAATAGGATTTTGCGTAGTAAAGTAAAACTAGTAAATGCCGAGGTTGGTCAAGATATCTTCAAAATCAAAATGTTTTTTCATACAAAAACTTAATTTTCGACCGATCGATCCTATGGCAGATATATGATATTGTGGTCCGATCCTAATAGGATTTTGCATATATACGAGGAGTAAAGTAAAACTAATAAATGATATTACAAAAACTTAAGTTTCGACCAATCGATCCTATGGCAGCTATATGATATAGTGGTCCGATCTTATAGGATTTTGCATATTTATGAGGATCATAGTAAACTAACAAATGTCGAGTGTGGTCAAGATATCTTAAAAAACAAAATGTTTTTTCATACAAAAACTTATTTTCGACCGATCCTATGGCAGCTATATAATATAGTGGTCCGATCCTAATAGGATTTAGCATATATCATACAAAAACTTAAATTTCGACCGATCGTTCCTATGCCTATATGATATTGTGGTCCGATCGTAATAGGATTTTACATATTACGAGAAGTAAAGTAAAAATAATAATGATATTGATCTTGAAAAACAAAATGTTTTTTTTCATAAAAAAACTTAATTTTCGACCGGTCGATCCTATGGCAGCTATATGATATAGTGTTCTGATCTTAATAGGATTTTGCATATCTATGAGGAGTAAAGTAATACTTAAATTACGAGTTTGGTCAAGATATCTTGAAAAACAAAATGTTTTTTTTCATACAAACTTAATTTTCGACCGATGGATCCTATGGCAGCTATTTAATATAGTGCTCCGATCCTAATAGGTTTTTGCATATATCATACAAAAACTTAAATTTCGACCGATCGTTCCTATGCCAGCTATATGATATAGTGGTCCGATCTTAATAGGATCTTGCATATATATGAGGAGTAAAGTAAAACTAGTAAATACCGAGTTTGTTCAAGATATCATGAAAAACAAAATGTTTTTTTCATAAAAAACTTAACGTTCGAACGATTGATCCTATGGCAGCTATATGATCTTGTGTTCCGATCTGAATAGGATTTTGCGTAGTAAAGTAAAACTAATAAATGCCGAGTTTGGTCAAGATATCTTCAAAACAAAATGTTTTTTCATACAAAAACTTAATTTTCGACCGATCGATCCTATGGCAGATAATGAATTGTGGACCGATCCTAATAGGATTTTGCATATATACAAGGAGTAAAGTAAAACTAATAAATGCCGAGTTTGGTCAAGATACCTTAAGAAACAAATGTTTTTTCATACCAAAACTTAATTTTTCCGACCGATCCTATGGCAGCTATATGATAAAGTGGTCCGATCTTAATAGGATTTTGCATATTTTATACAAAAACTTAATTTTCGACCGATCGATCCTAGGGCAGATATATGATATTGTGGTCCGATCCTTATAGGATTTTGCATATATATGAGGAGTAAAGTAAAACTAATAAGAGCCGAGGTTGGTCAAGATATCTTGAAAAACAAAATGTTTTCTCATAAAAAACTTATTTTCGAACGTTTGATGCTATGGCAGCTATATGATCTAGTGTTCCGATCTTAATAGGATTTTGCGTAGTAAAGTAAAACTAATAAGTGCCGAGTTTGGTCAAGATATCTTCAAAAAAAAATGTTTTTACAAAAATTTAATTTTCGACCGATCGATCCTATGGCAATATATGATTGTGGTCCGATCCTAATAGGACTTTGCATATATATGAGGAGTAAAGTAAAACTAATAAATGCCGAGTTTTGGTCAAGATATCTTGAAAACCAAAATGTTTTTTCAAAGAAAAACTTAATTTTCGGACGATCGATCCTCTGGCAGCTATATGATATTGTGGTCCGATCTTAATAGGATTTTGCATATATATGAGATGAATAGTTAAACTAATAAATGCCGAGTTTGTCAAGATACCATGAAAAACAAAATGTTTTTTCATACAAAAACTTAATTTACGACCGATCGATCCTATGGCAGCTATATGATGTATGTTTCCGATCTTAATAGGATTTTTCATATATATGAGGAGTAAAGTAAAACTAATAAATGACGAGTTTGGTCAAGATATCTTGAAACCAAAAATGTTTTTTCATAAAAAACTTAATTTTCGGACGATCGATCCTATGGCAGCTATATGATATTGTGGTCCGATCTTAATAGGATTTTGCATATATATGAGGAGCATAGTAAAACTAAAAATGCCGAGTTTGGTCAAGATATCATGAAAAACAAAATGTTTTTCATACAAAAACTTAATTTACGACCGATCGATCCTATGGCAGCTATATGATGTAGTGTTCCGATCTTAATAGGATTTTGCATATATATGAGGAGTAAAGTAAAACTAATAAATGACGAGGTTGGTCAAGATATCTTGAAAAACAAAATGTTTTTCATACAAAAACTTAATTTTCGACCGATGGATCCTATGGCAGCTATATAATATAGTGGTCCGATCCTAATAGGATTTTGCATATATCATACGAAAACTTAATTTCGACCGATCGTTCCTATGCCAGCTATATGATATAGTGGTCCGATCTTAATAGGATTTTGCATATATATGAGGAGTAAAGTAAAACTAGTAAATACAGAGGTTGTTCAAGATATCTTGAAAAACAAAATGTTTTTTCATAAAAAAAACTTAATGTTCGAATGATTGATCCTATGGCAGCTATATGATCTAGTGTTCCGATCTTAATAGGATTTTGCGTAGTAAAGTAAAACTAGTAAATGCCGAGTTTGGTCAGATATCTTCAAAACAAAATTTTTTTCATACAAAAACTTAATTTTCGACCGATCGCTCCTATGGCAGATATATGATATTGTGGTCCGATCCTAATAGGATTTTGCATATATACGAGGAGTAGTAAACTAATAAATGATATTACAAAAACTTAAGTTCGACCAATCGATCCTATGGCAGCTATATGAATAGTGGTCCGATCTTAATAGGATTTTGCATATTTATGAGGATCATAGTAAACTAACAATGTCGAGTGTGGTCAAGATATCTTGAAAAACAAATGTTTTTCATACAAAAACTTAATTTTCGGCCGATGGATTTTGCATATATCATACAAAAACTTAAATTTCGACCGATCGTTCCTATGCCAGCTATATGATATTGTGGTCCGATCCTAATAGGATTTTACTATATACGAGAAGTAAAGTAAAATAATAAATGTTAAAATAGTGACAATAAGCTGTTAAGCTTCTTTATAATCTGGCAACATTGTATCAGCATAGTACTCATTCTGTAATTGAGTACTTGTTCAGATTTTTGTACTCATGCTTTGAAGTTTCCATTAAACGTTTAACCGAACCACTACGTGTGTTTTCTTTATGTGCATCTTAGGCACACTAGAAATATCCCAACATTGGTTATGGGCCCAGGTCTCGTTGTTTCGGTTAATAAGTACACAAGTGTCTATGGTTTTGAAAGCTTCCTTTTGTTAAATTTTTAAAAGTTTATTTCGTGCGAAGAATAACGTGGTGAAATTGTCAAAATGAACATGTCGCATCAAATAGAAAAACTTGGTGAGGACAATTATGACGTATGGCATATGGCCATGAAAAGTGTCTTGGTGGTGGCGGACCTATGGAATGTTTGTGGGTGGAAAATATGTTAAGCCAGAAGGAAATGGTGAGATATCGAAAAATGGGTTAGTGTCGACCAAAAAGCGATGGCTTACATAATTTTAAATCTGAAGCCAACACAGTTGATGCATATCAAGTCATGCCCAACATCTGCAGCTGTATGGAAAAAACTAAAGGAAATTCATGTCTCAGTTGGACCGATTAGGAAGGTCCAATTATATAAAATTAATACGTTTCAATATGCAGCAGGGTGACGATGTAGTCGCATATGTCAATTCATTTGTTGAGACAATTGAAAAGTTGGCAGAATTAGACATCAAACTCAATGACGAGTTGCAGGTCATCATGTTTTTGAGCAGTTTACCAGACACATGGGAAATTTTGTAATAGCGATTGAGACACGCGATGAGCTGCCCAAATTCGAAGTCGTCAAGGTTAAAATGTTAGAAGAGGCCACGCGAAAGCAAGAAAGAGCTAGCAGAGACGGCATAGGGACACCAGAAGCAGTGTATACACACAAACATAATGGACCGCGGGACAACAACAGTGTCGAAAGCAAAGGCAGAAAGAATAGCAGTAAGCAGCCATTCCGAGGCAATTGTTTAATTGCGAAAAAAAAGGGCATCGAGCGAGCGATTGCCGAAATAAAAGAAGGATGATAAAAAGAGCCAAAAGGACGAAAGTCTCTATGCTTAATGCACACGTGTGTCAAGGAGAAGCAAAAGAGTTTTTGGTGCGTTGACAGTGGTGCAACATCGCACATGTGCTGCGACCGCAGCATGTTCCTTACGTATGCTGATAAAAAGACGTCGATAATGTTGGCCGCAAATAAGTTATCGATTCACCCGGCAGTGGCAGTGTTGAGTTGCACTGCAATAGAATAAAATTAAAGCTGCAAAATGTTTTATATGTCCCTGACTTAAGCATGAATTTTTATCAGTAAGTGCTGCAGCAAAGTTTGAGAATTCTACCATATTTGAAGGGAAAATTGCGCTGATAAAAGACAAAGAAGGCAACGAGATAATAAGGGCAAGACACGAAAATGGTTTGTATGTTTACAAACATAGTCTTGATCAGGTTCATATGCTTAATAGTTCTGATTCATCTTCCATAAAATGGCACAATAGATTTGGCCACCTGAATTTTAAGGATTTGAAATTGCTTAATGATAAGCAACTGGTGCGTGGTATGAAAGTTGAAAATGTACAATTAGAAATAAATTGCGATACATGTAATAAAGCAAAAATTTGTGCATTGCCATTCCCACAGAAAGCGAATCGTGTCTCAAAGCAAGTACTGGACTTAGTACATACAGACGTATGTGGTCCGATGAATGTTAAGTCGCTTGCAGGCAATCGATATTTCGTAACTTTTATTGATGACTACTCACGCAAGATATTTGTTTTACCTTATGCACTCAAAAAGCCAAGTTTTTGGAAGTTTAAAATGTTTAAAACTTTTATAGAATGCCAAACAGGAAATAAAATAAAGGCTGTGCGCAGCGACAATGGAACAGAGTATGTGAATAAGCAATTCACTGAATTTTGATCGAGTGCGGTATAAAGAGGCAATTACAGTTCCTTACACTCCGCAGCAAAATGGTGTGGCCGAACGTGCTAATCGGACCATCGTTGAAATGGCAAAAGTCTTCTAATTCATTCAAAGCTTGAAGAATTTTTGTGGGCAGAGGCTGTTGCAACAGCAGTTTATTGCGCAACAGATGTCCCACAAAAGCATTAGATGGAAGCACACCATTTGAGGTATGGAAGGATCGCAAGCCATCAGTACAGCACTTGAGAGTATTTGGCTCGCGGGCATTTGCACTCGACAAAGTCAGAAAAAGCAAGTTCCAAGCAAAGGGCAAGGAGTACATTTTTGTTGGTTACTCCTTTACAGCAAAGCATACCGCCTATATGATCGCGAGAAGCGAACAGTTATTGAAAGAAGGGATGTCAAATTCATTGAAGGTGAGTTTGACATAGCAACAACTGATGCATGCAGTATTTCAGACAGAAACACCTTCACGACGTACATTATCCCGTTTGAGTCAAATCATGAGGTTGCAAAAACCACCCAGAGCAACCTGCCGAGGTGCAAGAGTACAACAGTGACTCAAATGAAGAAGAAAGGAGGATTTTGTGAGCGCAAGCGATCCAGGAGAAGATGGCAACGATGACGACAATGACCAGTAGCGCTGCCACAAGTTGAAGCTGTAGTAAAACATGGCGTGGCAGGCCAAAAATTATACGTACAGGTCAGCCAGGCAGGCCCAGAAAGCAGTACCAATTGATCAATAGTCTTAATCAGATTGAAGACATTGAAACTCCGCAGTCAGTTGCAGAAGCATTACATGGCCAAAATGCGCAGGATTGGGAAAAGTCTATGCAAATAGAGTACGACGCTTTACAAGCAAATGAGACATGGTCAGCGTGTGAGCTACCTCCTGGACAAAAGGCCATTGGTTCAAAATGGGTGTACCGAATCAAAGAGATAAGATGGTAATATTGAAAAATTTAAGTCTCGACTAGTTGCACAAGGTTTGTGTCAACAATTTGGTGTCAATTACTGGGAAACGTTTTTCTCCCGTAATTCGATATGAAACCATTCGCATGTTATTCGCAATAGCTGCCGAAAAAGAGCTGTATATGCATCAAGTCGACATTTCAAACGCATACTTAAATAGTAAGCTTAATGAAACTGTGTACATGAAACAGCCGCCGAATTTTATTGACAAGCAGCATCCAAATAAAGTCCTCAAACTAGAAAAGGCACTTACTTACGGCTTAAACAATCCGGACGAGTTTGGAACAATACGCTCGATGAGGTATTGAGAGGCATGGATTTTAAAAGATGCAAAAATGAAACATGCTTATACGTCAAGCAAAAGCACAACAATTCAGCTACATCGCTGTCTACGTCGACGATTTAATCATAGTGTGTCCCAGCGAAGAAGACATAGCCGTGATTAAGAAGAAGATTGCATCAAATTTTAAATGCACGATGGAGGCCCCATTAGCTATTTCCTAGGCATGGAAATCCAACGCGACGGCGATCGGGTTCCGTTTCGCTGTGCCAGAAGACGCACATTCAAGGCCTATTGGACAAGTATGGCATGAGCAATTGCCGTCCAGTAAGCCACCTCTTGACCCAGGTTTTCAAGTGGACTGCAACGACGATACTTGTGTAAAGGTAAATATAACGCAATATCAGTCATTAATTGGTTCGCTTATATACTTAGCAGTTTTTTGAGCCGACCAGACATTTTGCATGCTGTAAACAAATTATCACAAAGAAATGCTAATCCTCATGGAGAACACCAGTCTGCATCAAAGCACATTCTAAGATATCTTGCGGGTACAAAGAATATGAAATTAGTATACCGTAAAAATGGCAAACCACTAAAAGGCTATGCAGATGCAGATTGGGGCAACGATCGGCTGGAGAGGAGATCCTATAGTGGCTACGCATTTTTCCTGGCAGGCAGTGCGTTCTCTTGGACTTCATCAAAGCAAAGCGTTGTCGCATTGAGCAGCACTGAAGCAGAATATTTTCTTTGTCCATGGCTGCCAAAGAAGCAGTTTATCTACGCAGGCTACTTAGTGAGATGGGATGGTCAAAGGATACAGAGCCGTTGACTATATGTGGCGACAACCTAAGCGCGCAACATATTGCGCAAAATCCAGTCCATCATAAGCGCACTAAGCACATAGACATAAGGTATCATTTTATACTGATAAGATATACTAACAAAATGTTTAAGTAAGCAAAAGCACGTAGGCTTTGTAAAACACTTGGATTGAATTAAATTTGTTATTTTTGCAACTGATTATAATTAGCTTAAGAAGAAGTGTTAAAATAGTGACAATAAGCTGTTAAGCTTCTTTATAATCTGGCAACATTGTATCAGCATAGTACTCATTCTGTAATTGAGTACTTGTTCAGATTTTTGTACTCATGCTTTGAAGTTTCCATTAAACGTTTAACCGAACCACTACGTGTGTTTTCTTTATGTGCATCTTAGGCACACTAGAAATATCCAACAATAAAAATGAATTGATCTTGAAAAACAAAAGGTTTTTTCATAAAAAAAACTTATTTTCGACCGGTCGATCCTATGGCACTATAATATAGTGTCCGATCTTAATAGGATTTTGCATATTTTATGAGGAACATAGTAAAACTAACATATGTCGATTTGGTCGAGATATCTTGAAAAACAAAATGTTTTTCATACAAAAACTTAATTTTCGACCGATCGATCCTATGTCAGCTATATGATATAGTGTTCCGATCTTAATAGGATTTTGCATATATATGGAGAGTAAGTAAAACTAATAAGAGTTTGGTCAAGATATTTTCAAAAACAAAATGTTTTTTCATACGAAAACTTAATTTTCGACCGATCGATCCTATGGCAGCTATATGATATAGTGGTCCGATCTTAATAGGATTTTGCATATGTATGAGGAGTAAAGTAAAACTAGTAAATACCGAGTTTGTTCAAGATATCTTGAAAACAAATGTTTTTTTCATAAAAAAACTTAATGTTCGAACGATTGATCCTATGGCAGCTATATGATCTAGTGTTCCGATCTTAATAGGATTTTGCGTAGTAAAGTAAAACTATAAATGCCGAGTTTGGTCAGATATCTTCAAAAACAAAATGTTTTTTTCATACAAAAACTTAATTTTCGACCGATCGATCCTGTTGCGCTATTGAGCTTTTTCAATAGCTTTCACAAATAGAAATAATTAACTATTTTTTTTTGTGTTCAAAATTGTTTTATATTTCTTAGTTACGAGAAGCAGGCAAACCCGAATTGGTCTGTGCTTACTATTTAAGAACAATAGTTTATATATAGGTAAGCGAACCCGAATAGTACGTGCCACCTTTAGCGAAGAGACAATTATTAGTTATAATTTTGAGTAATGCAAGTGGCCGATGCGTACCAAATGCATGAAGCGAACTGACTTAACTAAACTCGATGCGCGCATCGAGGCCTTCGCATAGTAAAGCTAGGGCAATAAAACGATCGTTACGCAAAGAGCGGCAGCTATGTAAATGAATTATAAGAGCGAAATTTAGGCACTTGCTTTGCAGAGCGAGTATTATAAGATAAAATTAAGATGCTGCTCTTATCAGTTGCGAGGTCACTCCAGTTGTTTTGGCTGCGTAACCAGACATTCTCCCCCCGTTGGAAGGCATGGGCTTTCAACAGATTCCCTGATGGGCAATAGGCATAGCTTGTTTGCAGCTCTTCTCGTTTCTCCTGTTGCGGTGCGCAAAATGGCTACTCGAGCGACTCCATCCTTTCCCACGATTAACTGTATGATTCTCGCCAGTGGCCACCTTAGAGGCGGCAGATTTTCATCTTACGAGGACTATGTCGTTGACGCATAGGCCTGGTTTCGGAGTACGCCATTTGGAGCGCTGCTGAAGCAGTGTTAAGTATTCTTCACGCCAGCGAGACCAAAACAGTTGTTGGAGGTACGTTACGCGTTGCCAACCATCCAGACGATTGAATTGAAGGTGCGTCACATCAGGTTCAAAGAACGATGAGCTGGGTCCACCAATCAAGAAATGAGCTGGAGTGAGCACATCTAGATCTGCTGGATCTTCTGAAAGAGGAAACATGGCCTGGAATTAATTATCGCTGCTATGTGGCAGACTAGGGTGCGAAACTCTTCGAAGTTGAGAACACAAGATCCAACAGCACGATAAAATGATGTTTCGCTGTCTTCACTGCTGCTTCCCAAAGGCCGCCAAAATGCGGTGAACGAGGAGGTATACATTTCCAATCAATGGAATCAGCCATGCAAAAATTATGCACTGACTCAATATGATTACGACTTATGAATAGACGCTTGAGATCCAGAAGCTCGTTTTGGCGCTGGTAGCTGGTAGCGTTATCCGACCATATCTGAGATGGCCTGCCTCGAGTCGATATAAACCTCTTAAGCGCATTCAGAAAGAAGCTGTCGACAGATCTTGACCAGTTCCAGGTGAACCGCTTTAGTCGCGAAGCAGACGAAGACAGCCATGTAACATTTGACTGGAGCTTTATTTCGTACGTCTGGCTTATAGAAAAATGGTCCACAATAGTCAACACCAGAGACTTCAAAGGCTCGACAAGCAGTCAAACGTTCTTTAGGCAGATCACCCATTATATGCTCTATTAATCGAGGCTTGGCACGAAAGCATCTCACACATTTTCCAACCACCTTGGATACGGTCTTCCTTCCACCAATCGGCCAATACTGCAACCGAATATGAGCAAGAAGTGCCCGTGGACCAGCGTGTAAGTCCCGATTGTGAAACCGTGTGATGACTGAGCTTGTGATGGGGTGGTGAGACGGGAGAATTATTGGATGGCGAGAGTCGAAATCCACCGAAGAGTTTTTTAAGCGCCCATCAACTCTAAGAATTCCAAAATCATCCAAAAAAGGGTTAAGTGATGCGATACAACTGGACGGTTTAACAACTCTTCTCGATTGCAATGATTTGATCTCTTCCCACAGGGTGCTCTCTGGACGAGCCTTAGTAAGAGTTGGGTCCCATGTTGTATATCAGACACTGTTAGTCCAGGATGCCTGCTTCTGTGTATGAATTATAAATGTATCCGAATATACGCTGCATTGTATCAAATGAGAGACGTATTTACAAGTGACAGTTATATCAACGAAGGGAGATGACGCAATAAGGACCCTTTTTTTAAGTTCGAGTTCTGTCCTTTCTGACAAGCAAGAGGCAGGCCAGTCCAATTGTTTTTAAGTAGAAATTCTGGGCCGTTGAACCACAGTGACGATTGATCTAATTCACTGGGCGTAGATCCTCTCGAGAGTATATCTGCCGGGTTGAGTGCAGTAGGCACGTAACGCCATTCCATGCCATTATTTAGCTCTTGAACTGCTGTGACGCGATTAGCCACAAACACATGAGCTTGCAGGGCTCGGTCCTTATCCAGGAAAGGCATACAGAAGAATCCGACCAACAGTAGAATTTTCCATTGAACAGATTCATTTAGATATCTCACGCATGAGATAGATAATAAGACGGCACCACAGAGCTCTAGCTTTGGAACTGTCATTGTTTTCAGAGGAGCTACACGCGATTTGGAACACAACAGCTGACAACTGGCTGATGTTCGTCGAGAAAGGACGTAGGCACAGGCCCATATGCTTCGATGCTGGCGTCGCAGAAACCGTGAACTTCTAACTCTGCTGCAGGTATTGACACGAGACGAGGAAATTTAAGAAACTGTGCCTTCTCAAAACTGCAGCAAAGATCATGCCAAGCTGTTGCCAGTGATGATGGCAAGCTCTCGTCCCACTCAAGCTTCTCCTTCCAGATTTGCTGCATAAAGATTTTAGCCTTGGCAATTACTGGCCTATGAGTCCAAGCGGGTCATACAAGCGAGCTATGGTCGATAGTATTGACCTTCTGGATGGTTTAGATCTCTGCTGAATGGACGAAAACGAAAACAACAATCGATCCGACGCTGAGTCCCAAGCGAGTCCAAGAGTTTTGGTGATGTCGCTACCATCATCAAACTTTAGGGAAGATTCTCTGTCCTCTACGGTATCCCTTTCAGTACAGCAGAATTGTTTGAGCACCACTTTCGCAACTTGAAGCCCCCACTTGCCAAGATTCCAGCCGTCTGATTAAGAAGTTCCTTTGCTTCTTGAATTGAATCACCCCTGAAATGAGGTCATCAACGTAGAAGTCACGCCGCAAAATCCGAGATCCAATTGGAAAATTGGTTTCCTCATCCATAGACAGCTGATGCATAGCACGGATAGAGAGGAATGAAGCTGGCTTTGTTCCGTATGTAACTGTATCCAGCTTAAAAATCCTTATATCCTGTTCTGGCGAGTCTCGCCACAAAATGCATTGGAGAAAATCATCCGGTGCTGAAACGCGTACGCAGCGATACATTTTTCCAATATCTCCTGTTAGGGCGATCGGGAAATTACGAAAGCGAAGAAGGATATGAAACAGCGAGCTTTGAATAACAGGTCCAGCCATCAATATTTCATTGAATGAATAACCTGACGAGGTAGCTGCTGAGCCGTCGAAAACGACTCGCAATTTTGTCGTTGAACTGTCTTCTTTAAAGACACAGTGATGAGGAAGAGAGTATTGACAAAGTCCTATAGACTCTGGAGCAACAGGCGACATATGACCAAGATCCAAATATTCCTTTAGAAAGTTTGAATATTGAATCTTCAAATCTGGACGATTTTGTAGTTTGCGTTCCAGGGTCAGGAACCGACGAAAGGCTTGTTGGTATGACGTCCCCAGACATTCCAAACTTCGCTTGAAGGGTAAACGAACTGAATATTGGCCACTAGGCAGTCTGATATGAGTCTTTACGAAATGTTCTTCACAGATGTTTTCTTCCTTTGAAGTGGTAGGTGTACTTTCCAAGCAGGATTCTATCTCCCAAAATCTCGAACCAATTCATCAGCACGTTCATCAGAGCTTGACTCAAGTTTGCCCGCAGTATGCTTTGCCATTAACATAGAACCACTCAACCGCGGTCCGCCTCCAGAAACTACCCAACCAAGCCGTGTTTTTTGAAGACACGGTAGTCCTGGGAGAAGCCTTATCTGGCCGACGCTGAGAAGGTCGTAAAACAGGCTAGCTCCAAGTAGCAAGTCCACGCGTTGAGGCTTAAAGAAAGACGGATCTGCAAGTTTTATGTTATCGGGAATGTTCCAATTCGTCGTGTTGATAGTAAAAACTCGGTTGACTATCAGTTATGTAAGGCGCTACCAGAGCTGTAAGGCATGTTGAGTATTCAGAGACTTGAGACTGTATTGTGATAGTGACCGTGTTTCCTTCTGTTTCAAAACGAGAATCTCCTAGACCAGAGACAATGGCTGAGGACTTTTGCTTCTTTAGCTGAAGCTGTTGAGCAAGGCGCGACGTTATAAGGTGAAGCTGAGAACCAGAATCCAAAAGGGCACGACAAGGTATCAAAGTGCCGGAGCGATTTTTAACAAAGATCAAAGCCGTAGCCAAGACGACAACATCACTACTAAAATACTGGGCAACAAGAGATGTGGAGGTAGATGGCGATGACTTAGCGAAAGAGGCATGGGCTATCGGCGATGAATTTGCAGGCTCATCAGCTGACCAGACGGAAATACGGAATTGTTTAAATGCAGCAGAGAATGATGTTTCGCCCCGCAGGTCCGACAGCATCCAGAGCTGCATGATCGCAATTGATGACCTTTCTTTAGGCAATTCAAGCACAATGCAACTCGTTTTACCTCCCTAAGCCGTAATGCAGGGGTCAAATTTCCAAATCGAGAACAATTATATATACTATGACAGGGCTGTCACAAAAGACGCAGACAGGGGCGTCGTGGTTAGTGGCGATAAATGACGATCTAATTGCTCTAGTTTTTCCCACCTGATGGCTAGGGGCATAGCTTGCCATAGCAAAATTTACGGTTTCCATTGTTCGGCATCTCTGCTCCAGAAACGTAGCCATATGCTCCCACGATGGTATTAAGTTGACGAACGACGAATCCTCTAGCCTTTCTTCCCATTTGGCTTGTGATATTGGGTCCAGCTTTTGTAAAATAATCTGCACAATGATGCATCCAGCGATTTGTTCGGAGTTGCCCATGCTCTTTAACGCGCGAAAATGTGCGTTGAATTGGTCGGATAACTCCCTTAGCGACACGGCCGATCCACCTGCCACCCTCTTGAGCCCCAATATCTCAAGTATGTGTGCCTGAAAAACCAAACGTCTATTATTAAACCTTTTCTCCAATAATTAAGTGCTATGGCATAATTATCGTTTGTTATTTCCAATGATCGAATCGCGTCCAGCGCTGTATCCTTCAGGCACGAACGAAGATGCTGCAGCTTTTCGATATCTGCTAGGTCAGGATGATTTTCTATGACTGTTGTGAACATAGAATAAAAGTCGGCCCATTCTGTGTAACCACCACTGAACGTAGGCAACTTTATAGAGGGTAATGTTGGCGGTGCCTTAGCTCTAACTGTCTGCGAGGGCAGCACAGATTGGTCGCGAATGTTGAGCAGGGCAATATTGAGACACGTTTCGCAATTTCACTCCGAACCGAAATTTCCATAGAAACTGCTAACTCGTCGAAGTCCTCACGCAATTGGTTACCGATTTTATCAAAGTCTAGTTCTTCGAGACTAGTGTGAGTAATATCAAATGAGGTCTGAAGCCGCTCGATTTGCTTCAGCCTAACACTAAGACCGCACTCATCAATTGCACTAAGTGGCGAATTAGTTAGAGCATTTCGAAGTGTTTGCAAACTGTCATAAATTGAAATGGCTTTGCGCTTCAGAAAGGTCACCCTGTTTGCAGAGGGCACTGCACTAGAGGCATTATTTTCGGTTGCCATTAGAAGCGTGATAGAAAGCGCGTGCGAAACTAGCTGAGTAACTAACAACGGTGATCGCTAGTACATGCAAACCGTTCAAAAAACAATAGTTGTACAACAAGAACTTCGGCGAACGCATGTGTCAAGCTATGTAATGAAGCAACGGCAATAGCTTTTACATAAGTACCGCACGAATGAGCAATGACTTTAAGCGACCGAGAGAGTAGGCAAAGCGACGGCGATAAGTATGTATGTATATAAAGTGCACAAAACGAAATGCTAGGTGATGTCTTTTAAGATTATTGCTTTAATGTAAAGCAAATAATCTTACAACAACAAAAATAAGTAAATCACGTCGGGGTCACCAAAATGTTGCGCTATTGAACTTTTTCAATAGCTTTCACAAATAGAAATAATTAACTATATTTTTTGTGTTCAAAATTTTTTATATTTCTTAGTTACGAGAAGCAGGCAAACCCGAATTGGTCTGTGCTTACTATTTAAGAACAATAGTTTATATATAGGCAAGCGAACCCGAATTAGTACGTGCCACCTTTAGCGAAGAGACAATTATTTGTTATAATTTTGAGTAATGCAAGTGGCCGATGCGTACCAAATGCATGAAGCGAACTGACTTACTAAACTCGATGCGCAGCATCGAGGCCTTCGCATAAGTAAAGCTAAGGCAATAAAACGATCGTTACAGCAAAGAGCGGCAGCTATGTAAATGAATTATTAAGAGCGAAATTTAGGCACTTGCTTTGCAGAGCGAGTATTATAAGATAAAATTAAGATGCTGCTCTTATCAGTTGCGAGGTCGCTCCAGTTGTTTTGGCTGCGTAACCAGACAGATCCTATGGCAGATATATGAAATTGTGGTCCGATCCTAATAGGATTTTGCATATATACGAGGAGTAAAGTAAAACTAATAAATGCCGAGTTTGGTCAAGATACCTAAGAAACAAAATGTTTTTTCATACAAAAACTTATTTTCGTCCGACCGATCCTTTGGCAGCTATATGATAAAGTGATCCGATCTTAATAGATTTTGCATATATTATACAAAAACTTAATTTTCGACCGATCGATCCTATAGCGATATATGATATTGTGGTCCGATCCTTATGGGATTTTGCATATATATGAGGAGTAAAGAAAACTAGTAAATACCGAGTTTGTCAAGTATCTTGAAAACAACATGTTTTTTCATAAAAACTTAATGTTCGAACGATTGATCCTATGGCAGCTTATGATCTAATGTTCCGATCTTAATAGGATTTTGCGTAGTAAAGTAAAACTAATAAACCGAGTTTGGTTAAGATATCTTCAAAAACAAAACGTTTTTACATACAAAACTTAATTTTCGACCGATCGATCCTATTGCAGTATATGAAATTGTGGTCCGATCCTAATAGGATTTTGCATATATACGAGGAGTAAAGTAAACCTAATAAATGCCGAGGTTGGTCAAGATATCTGAAAAACAAAAATGTTTTTCCTCATAAAAAAAACTTAATTTTCGATCGTTTGATCCTATGGCAGCTATATGATCTATTGTTCCGATCTTAATAGGATTTTGCATATATTATACAAAAACTTAATTTTCGGCCGATCGATCCTATGGCAGATATATGATATTGTGGTTCGATCCTTATAGGATTTTGCATATATATGAGAGTAAAGTAAAACTAAATAAATGCCGAGGTTGGTCAAGATATCTTGAAAAACAAAATGTTTTCTCATAAATAACTTATTTTCGATCGTTTGATCCTATGGCAGCTATATGATCTGTGTTCCGATCTTAATAGGATTTTGCATATATTATACAAAAACTTAATTTTCGACCAATCGATCCTATGGCAGATATATGATATTGTGGTTCGTCATCCTTATAGGATTTTGCATATATATTAGAGTAAAGTAAACTAAATAAATGCCGAGTTTTGTCAAGATATCATGAAAACAAAATGTTTTTTCATACAAACTTAATTTATGACCGATCGATCCTATGGCAGCTAATGATATAGTGTTCCGATCTTAATAGGACCTTGCATATATGAAGAGTAAGTAAAACTAATAAATGCCGAGATTGGTCAAGATATCTTGAAAACCAAAATGTTTTCCATAAAAACTTAATTTTCGACCGATCGATCCTATTGCAGCTAATAATATAGTGTTCCGATCTTAATAGGATTTTGCATATATATGAGATGAAGTAAAACTAATAAATGCCGAGTTTGGTCAAGATATCTTGAAAAACAAAGGTTTTTCATACAAAAACTTAATTTTCGACCGATGGATCCTATGGCAGCTATATGATATAGTGTTCCGATCTTAATAGATTTTGCATATATAGACGAGTACAGTTAATCTAATAAATGCCGATTTTGGTCAAGATATCTTGAAAACCAAATGTTTTTTCGTACAAAAACTTAATTTTCGAACGATCGATCTATGGCAGCTATATGATATTGTCGTCCGATCTTATAGGATTTTGCATATATATGAGATGAATAGTAAAACTAAAAAATGCCGAGTTTGGTCAAGATATTGTAGAATTAACATATGTGGATCGCTTGCTGGTCAGATTCAGAATGAATTATTCACTTGTTATAATGTTCGCTTAGCCTATGGATATACATATATACTTATGCTGTTATTCGTTAACAGCTACAAAGAGAGGGAGTGAGTAGCTCGCATATGCCTGTATTAGTGAGCATATATATTTCTCACGGAATGCGCTCAGACGGAGCGTGGGATATGCAGCATAAGCAAAACGGTCAGCTAGTGAGGCTAGTGAACCGCGCTGCGTAATATGAGACCGAGCCAATACATAATGTGGCTCTGGGTTCGTTTACTACTGTTATTGTTATTTTATGCAACAAAGTGCTGCATACTTTATATTTAAGTACGGGGTATTCTGTAAGGGCATACGCACTACACCTCCCTTTTTAGAGAAATAACGTAACATTATGAATGTGTAGTTATTAAGTGAACTTATTATTGTGGGTTTTCTTTTTGTCATGTTGTTGTCATTTTTTTTTTTTATTAAAATGAAATTTTTGTTTTTTTTATATATAATAAGAAATTTTAAATGTTGGAGTATAAAATACAAAATTATTTAAGGTATAAGATTTATAATCGTTTATTTGTAAAAAAAATTTTTTTTTTCATTCGGTTGATCAGGCCGTCATATATTTTTATTTTATTTTATAAAGAATTAAAATTTTTAATCTATTCTTATGAACTTTTTGTTTTTTTATCTTTACTATCTTTAATAAAATGTTGTCATTATCTTCTATTTTCTCTACTATATATGGTCCTAATATGCTGGTCTAATTTGTGCCCTGTTTCGTTTCTTATAAGTACTTTATATTCTACTTTTAATTCAAAGTTTTTGTTTTTCCGTCATATGCTAATTTCCTATAAGCTTTAGCTTTTCTAACATTATTCTAGCTCTTTTGTATGCTATTTCTAATCTAAACTTTATTTCCTTAGAATAGTCATCTAAATTATAAATAGGATCTATGTAATTAGTTTGTTTAAAATCTATGAACTGTTTCGGTAGTCGCCAAATACTAGTTCGTATGGACAATACTCATGCGTGCTGATGGTGTCGTGTTGAAGCAATAACATGAAATTGAACCCAGACATCCCCATCAGATTTGTCTGCAGAGATGTATGAACAATGTATTCATTAAAAGTCGATGACTTCGTTCTATTGTCCCTAATGTTTGATGATGATATGCAGTTGAGGTGAGATTCTTGATCTCAAATACCTTTGAAGAACTGACCTAGGTCGAGAATTCCATTGGTATATAAATCGCTAACTTCAATTCTTGCGATAATTTTATTTCCATGTTTAATAAACATTTAGATTCTGTTATGCGCAAGGTCACTACTTTTCGTACTTCATCATTTGTAATGACTTCATGTACGTTGGGCTTGGATACATTTTTATGACTTTGCCTTGGCAGAAGTTCATAATTTTCTACTGTACAGTTTTTATTTTGTCTACTTTGTCGCCTGGTAGTGACTTTCAGGACTTTATGTTGCATATCTTTGAGTTCCATTATATTTATACGCGAAAGTGCGTCTGCTACGATATTATCTTTCCCCTTTAGGTATTCTACTGTGAAGTCGTATTCTTCAAGCTCTAGCCGCATGCGAGTTAATTTAGAACTGGGATTAGTCATAGAAAAAGATATGTCAATGGTCTGTGATCCGTTTTAATAGTAAAATGTTTGCCATAAATATATGGTCTAAAATGGGTAATTGCCCAATGAATTGGCGCTAACTCTTGTTCTGTTGCGCTCTTATTGCTTTCCCCTTTTGTAAATGAACGAGATGCATAAGCTATTGGGAGCTGAATTCCATCACGGTTCTGAGTTAGAACTGCTCCGCAAGCTTGTTTACTTGCATCTGTTATAATGCAAAATTCTTTGCGAAAATCATGATATTGTAATAATGTGGGGTGCATAAGCTTTTCTTTAAGGTATTGGAATGCGTTTTGGCATTCACTTGACCATTCAAAAGGAACATTCTTTTTACATAATCTAGTTATGTGCCGTGAATAATCGGCGAAGTTTTTTATAAATCGACGATAATAATTGCAGAATGCTACAAATCGTCTCGCGCTGTCCGCATCATGAGGGACAGGATAATTTTTGATGACGTCAAACTTCTTGTCATCTGGCAATACTCCTTTGTCAGTACATTTGTGACCTAAAAATGTCACTTCATGCATGAAAATGAACATTTTTCTGGATGCAACTTTAGGTTATATTTCCTACATACATTAAAAACATCAGTTAAGTTTTTAATCATGTGTTTTTCGGAACATCCTATCACCATTAAGTCATCCATATAAAGGAATGCCTGAGAGGGTTCTAAACCCGAGAATGCTATAGTCATCATTCTCTGAAATGAATTTGGTGCTATTTTAAGACCGAATGGTAATCGCGTGAAGCGATATGAGCCAATGCTCGTTGAAAAAGATTCGGAACTAACAAGAGTGGGTTTTTATACTCGGATACAGACGGTTCTACGATTTTGTCGTTTATTAATTTCCCTACTTGTTTTTGAATTTCTTTAACGTGGCTATGCGGGCTTCTGTAGTTTTTAATATAAATGGGTTCATCATCTTTAAGTCTTAATGTTTGTTTAAAAGAAATTATTTGTCGCTATTGGTTCGGTTTCCAGTCCGAACACATCACTATACTTGGTGCATAATTCTGTTAGTTGACTTTTGAATTGTTCTGGAAAATTTTAATTTAATTTTGAAAGTACTTGTTCGCTTCTATTTTCTGGAGTAGTGCTATGAATGTCGTAATCTTTTAATTTTCATATTGGATTTTGTTTACTTTGACCATTGGTCGAAATTAGTTGTGTTTAGAAGGCGAATGTATACATGTTTGGATGCTGCTATTGTATTTGCAACATAAATTCCATTATGTATTTCTTGATTAGGAACAAATATGTAATCATTTACTGTAATGTCTATTCTTCGAATTACTTGGGATCTGGCTGGCAAGAGAACTGTGTTGTTGCCAGCACTATATGTTATCGGAACATGAATTGGATAATTTAAGTTTTGAGGTCTAATTATAAACCAGTCTTCACTTGGTTTGAAATCTAATTGACAATTGAATTTTTAATAAAATCAATGCCTATTATTCCATCACACGGTATTGAAAAATCGGAATCTACTAAATGAAATTCGTGTGGAATAATATATTTTGTGGATTGAAGTTCTATTGAAGTTGTTCCTTGAGATTTTATTACACCTTGGCCTATGCCTTGGATGTTTATAATTTTTTCTTCTCGAATTTTGAAATTGTCTGAATTTATTTTAAAAGTGAGATATCTGCACCAGTATCTATTAGGAATGTGAGTTTATTTTCAGTTGAATGATTATAAAAAGTGACAAATATATTAAGACTGTAATTGATGGAATGAACCTTTACATTTACTGGTTGTTTCCTAAAGGGTTCTGAGAGTTTTCCGGCGTATTTTGCGCCATTCTCACATGGTTACTATTATAACCTTGGTTGGAGTTACCTCGGCCTCTTCCTCTATTTTGGCCTCGTCTTCCTCCACGGTTATTGTAATTATTGTTATTGTTGTTACTGCCTCGGTTATAGTTGTTGTGGTTGTAATTTCTGCCACGATTATAACCTCGGCCTCCTCTATTATTATTGCTTGCACCTCGTCGATAATACAGGACAGTGTTACTTTGACTAGTTATCTCCGTGCAGCTATTGACAAATTTGGATACGGCATCATTCATATTTGTGAATGTGCCTGCCTGCATGATAAGTTTTTCCTTATCAATTGAACAATTTTGGGTCATAGCTTTTACAGCTATTGTAGTGCTGTATTTGTTTGCAAGTGATTGGCTTAGACCTTCACTGATAAGGCGCCTTCAAGGGCCTTTGTCAGTTTTTCCACCTCTTGGGTGTATTGGTTAGCCGTTTTGTTTTTCTGTTGCAGATTAAGTAGCTTGGCAGATACAACTTCTACCGAATCTCCTTTTACTGCATTTGACAGTTGCGTAATGATTGCAGCAATTGTCTGCTCATTACTTATTAGATTTCTTGCATGGCCTTTTAGTTTTGTTTTTATAAGGCTTATGGCCGTTAGCTCATGTGTGCCTTTTAAGGTTTCTAATAGATTCAGAGAATCTAGAAAACTTTGTAGATTTTCCGGCTTACCGTCAAACTCTGGTATTAGAGATGTGGCTAGCTTGATAAATTCTACAACTGTTTGTGCCATGTTTACTAATTTTGTATCTTCTATTTGGTCGTTTGTCAGTAGTGACTTATCAAATGTTACTGGTGTATTTAACACCGATGGTAGATAAAGCTGGAGATCATACTTTTTATTTAAGTTTACCAGATTATCCCTTAGACGCTGTAAAACGTCTGAAGTTTGGACTCTGTGTAAGCTTTCAGTTTATTTTGACACTCGGTAACTATACTCCTGATTTCATTGTACTCATATACAAGGATCTCAGTATGTTTAATTATGGTGGGTCTTAAAACTGGTGTGCTTTTATTAAGGCACTTGTATGATTTATCGAAATTTTCCCTATGCCGCTTTATCTTTTCTACTATTTGGAACCAGTCCATGTAAGCTTCCGCTACTTAAATATTTTATTTAAGCAGTGGCTTAGACCTTGTCTAAGTCGTTGGCTCGACTCATGTTGGTTTGACTACTACCTATGCAGATGTACTAAGACAATTGTTGTCTGCCCTAGAATCGGATGCTCGTCAATAATTGTTTTTATTTTGACGTAGGGTAGTGTAGACAAGATTATTCCGCTCTCTATTTTAGAACATGAATAGAGTGGACTTGTCACTGTGCTGAATGTTTCTATATATTCGTATTCGAACTCATATACTGGTATGAATTCTCAATGCCTTTGCAAAATTTGTATGGCTCGCATACGAAAGTCTGTATAATCGTTATATACCTTGTTAATCTTGTCCTTAATCATGCTAATTCTTGATTAAATGTTGAATTACCTAATGAGACAAACTGAACGAATTATAACTTTTTAATTTCCTCTTTATGATATTAATATTCATATATTGTATGGGATCATACATAAAATTAAAAAGGAATTATCTTAAAAAAAAAATTTACAAATGCGTAATGTTAAATTTGTTTTCGTTAACTTTTACAAGACAAGTTGTTGTTTGTATCGCACATTTGAGGTTTTATTACTATATTTATTGAATTTGATGCTTTTATTGTTTTACAAGTCGGGTTTTGTTTTGCTTGTTTGTTTTCTGCTTAAAACGCATCTTTAAAAAATTTTTTTTTTTTACAATCTGTATATTTCCTACCTATTGTTTCGAATGGCTGTACGGGCCAAACGTCTTGCCGGTCGACTCAATTGTCGTCGGGCATTACAATTTTTGAGTTTTGTTTATTACTATTTAATTTAATATGTATGTTTAATTTCATATCATGTTTTTTTTTTTTTTTATATTTAATTAAAAGTAATTAGGGATGTAGCTGCAACTGTTGTTCATCGTTGCATCAGCTGGGCGTCGCCGGATGTGGCACGCTGATGTTCCCTCGTATGCGCAAGTGGCGGTGTGCCTCTCGCACTTATTCCGATGGCACAGCTTGTTGCGCTGGCGGTACCGGTGCTGGTCTTCGCACAGGTGTTTATTTGTTGGATGTAATGTAATGTTTGGAGGTGCTGGCTGTACAGGTTGTTACTGCTTCTGTGTTGGGGCACCGGTGCAGGCTGCACAGGTGTACTCACAGTGAGTTGAGTTTAACGGTCCCTCGCAGTCATTAGGGCAGGTCTTTTTCAGCTTCGGAATCTCCTTTAATTTGGGTGGTTGTTGGATTAATTGTTGCTTTGCAATATTTTTGATATCAGGGTAGGTGGATGTGTGCGCGGCTGGTGTCTGACTTTTTCGTGTTGAAAGTAAGTTTTTTATGTGTTCAACTTCGGCATGTAACTTAACCGAGTTGTCCCAACTTATGACATTTTTACTGTTTAACAGCTTTAACAATTCTGCCTTTCTGGCCTTAAGTCTTTTACCACACCGCTTCGCTCTGCACTCATCACACTCTACTCACTGGGTTTTTTTTTTTTTTTTTATTTGGCGATCCTGCTAGGAGCTCTCTTTTTCTTCTTCTTTGCATTATGTTGTTCCTGCTGTTGTTGTTGTTACTGCCGTTGCTGCTTTTCCATGTCCAGGTCTGGCTTGACCTTAGTCACGGTCGCCAGTAGGAAGTTAACATATGTGGTTCGCTTGTTGGTCAGATTCAGAATGAATTTATTCACTTGTTATAATGTTCGCTTAGCCTATGGATATACATATATACTTATGCTGTTATTCGTTAACAGCTACAAAGAGAGGGAGAGTGAGTAGCTCGCATATGCCTGTATTAGTGAGCATATATTGCTCACGGAATGCGCTCAGACGGAGCGTGGGATATGCAGCATAAGCATAAACGGTCAGCTAGTGAGGCTAGTGAACCGCGCTGCGTAATATGAGACCGAGCCAATACATAATGTGGCTCTGGGTTCGTTTACTATATTATTGTTATTGTATGCAACAAAGTGCTGCTTACTTTATATTTAAGTACGGGGTATTCTGTAAGGGCATATACGCACTACAATATCTTGAAAAACAAAATGTTTTTTCATACAAAAACTTAATTTTCGACCGATGGATCCTATGGCAGCTATATAATATTGTGGTCCGATCCTAATAGGATTTTGCATATATCATACAAAAACTTAAATTTCGACCGATCGTTCCTATATCAGCTATATGATATAGTGTTCCGATCTTAATAGGCTTTTGCATATATATGAGGAGTAAAGTAAAACTAATAAATGCCGAGTTTGGTCAAGATATCTTGAAAAGTAAAATGTTTGTTCATAAAAAACTTAATTTTCGGACGATCGATCCTATGGCAGCTATATGATATTGTGGTCCGATCTTAATAGGATTTTGCATATATATGAGATGAATAGTAAAACTAATAAATGCCGAGTTTGGTCAAGATATCTTGAAAAACAAAATGTTTTTTCATACAAAACTTAATTTTCGACCGATGGATCCTATGGCAGCTATATGATATAGTGTTCCGATCTTAATAGGATTTTGCATATATATGAAGAGTAAAGTTAATCTAATAAATGCCGAGTTTGGTCAAGATATCTTGAAAACCAAAATGTTTTTTCGTACAACAACTTAATTTTCGAACGATTGATCCTATGGCAGCTATCTGATATTGTGGTCCGATCTTAATAGGATTTTGCATATATATGAGATGAATAGTAAAACTAAAAAATGCCGAGTTTGGTCAAGATATTGTAGGAAGTTAACATATGTGGTTCGCTTGCTGGTCAGATTCAGAATGAATTTATTCACTTGTTATAATGTTCGCTTAGCCTATGGATATACATATATACTTATGCTGTTATTCGTTAACAGCTACAAAGAGAGGGAGAGTGAGTAGCTCGCATATGCCTGTATTAGTGAGCATATATATTGCTCACGGAATGCGCTCAGACGGAGCGTGGGATATGCAGCATAAGCATAAACGGTCAGCTAGTGAGGCTAGTGAACCGCGCTGCGTAATATGAGACCGAGCCAATACATAATGTGGCTCTGGGTTCGTTTACTATATTATTGTTATTGTATGCAACAAAGTGCTGCATACTTTATATTTAAGTACGGGGTATTCTGTAAGGGCATATACGCACTACAATATCTTGAAAAACAAAATGTTTTTTCATACAAAAACTTAATTTTCGACCGATGGATCCTATGGCAGCTATATAATATAGTGGTCCGATCCTAATAGGATTTTGCATATATCATACAAAAACTTAAATTTCGACCAATCGTTCTTATGCCAGCTATATGATATAGTGGTCCGTTCTTAATAGGATTTTGCGTAGTAAAGTAAAACTAATAAATGCCGAGTTTGGTCAAGATATCTTCAAACTTAATTTTCGACCGATCGATCCTATGGCAGATATATGATATTGTGGTCCGATCCTTATAGGATTTTGCAAATATTCGAGGAGTAAAGTAAAATTAATAAATACAAAATGTTTTTTCATAAAAAAACGTAATTTTCGAACGATTGATACTATGACAGCTATATGATCTAGTGTTCCGATCCTAATAGGATTTTGCGTAGTAAAGTAAAACTAATAAATGGCAAGTTTGGTCAAGATATCTTCAAAAACAAAATGTTTTTTCATACAAAAACTTAATTTTCGACCGATCGATCCTATGGCAGATATATGATATTGTGGTCCGATTCTTATAGGATTTTGCAAATATACGAGGAGTAAAGTAAAACTAATTAATGCCGAGTTTGGTCAAGATATCTTGAAAACCAAAATGTTTTTTTATAAAAAACTTAATTTTCGGACGATCGATCCTATGGCAACTATATGATATAGTAATCCGATCTTAATAGGATTTTGTATATATATGAGGAGCAAAGTAAAACTAATAAATGCCGAGTTTGGTCAAGATATCTTGAAAAGCAGAATGTTTTTTCATACAAAAACTTAATTTTCGACCGACCGATCCTATGGCAGCTATATGATAATGTGGTCCGATCTTAATAGGATTTTGCATATATCATACAAAAACTTAATTTTCGACCGATCGATCCTATGGCAGATATATGATATTGTGGTCCGATCCTTATAGGATTTTGCATATATATGAGGAGTAAAGTAAAACTAATAAATGCCCAGGTTGGGCAAGATATCTTGAAAAACAAAATGCTTTTTCATAAAACAACTTAATTTTCGAACGATTGATCCTATGGCAGCTATATAATCTAGTGTTCCGATCTTAATAGGATTTTGCGTAGTAAAGTAAAACTAATAAATGCCGAGTTTGGTCAAGATATCTTCAAAAAAAAAAGTTTTTTCATACAAAAACTTAATTTTCGACCGATCGATCCTATGGCAGATATATGATATTGTGGTCCGATCTTAATAGGATTTTGCATATATATGAGGAGCAAAGTAAAACTTATAAATGCCGAGTTTGGTCAAGATATCTTGAAAAGTAAAATGTTTGTTCATAAAAAACTTAATTTTCGGACGATCGATCCTATGGCAGCTATATGATATTGTGGTCCGATCTTAATAGGATTTTGCACATATATGAGGGGTAAAGTAAAACTAATAAATGCCGAGTTTGGTGAACATATCTTAAAAAACAATATGTTTTTTTATACAAAAACTTAATTTTCGACCGATCGATCCTATGGCAGCTATATGATGTAGTGGTCCGATCTTAATAGGATTTTGCATATATCATACAAAAACTTGAATTTCGACCGATCGTTCCTATGCCAGCTATATAATATAGTGGTCCGATTCTAATAGGATTTTGCATATATCATACAAAAACTTAAATTACAACCGATCGTTCCTATGCCAGCTATATGATATATTGGTCCGATCTTAATAGAATTTTGCATATATATGAGGAGTAAAGTAAAACTAATAAATGTCGAGGTTGGTCTAGATATCTTGAAAAAAAAATGTTTTTTCATAAAAAACTTAATTTTCGACCGGATAGGATAGGATAATAGGATTTTGCATATATCATACTAAAACTTAAATTTCGACCGATCGTTCCTATGGCAGCTATATGATATAGTGGTCCGATCTTAATAGAATTTTGCATATATATGAGGAGTAAAGTAAAACTAATAAATTTCGAGGTTGGTCTAGATATCTTGAAAAACAAATGTTTTTTCATACAAAAACTTCATTTTCGACCGGATAGGATGGGATAATAGGATTTTGCATATATCATACAAAAACTTAATTTTCGACCGATCGATCCTATGGCATATATATGATATTGTGGTCCGATCCTAATAGGATTTTGCATATATACGAGGAGTAAAGTAAAACTAATAAATACCGAGTTTGTTCAAGATATCTTGAAAACAAAATGTTTTTTCATAAAAAAACTTAATTTTCGAACGATTGATCCTATGGCAGCTATATGATCTAGTGTTCCGATCTTAATAGGATTTTCGTAGTAAAGTAAAACTAATAAATGCCACGTTTGGTGAAGATATCTTCAAAAACACAATGCTTTTTCATACAAAAACTTAATTTACGACCGATCGATCCTATGGCAGCTATATGATATAGTGGTCCGATCTTAATAGGATTTTGCATATATATGAGGAGCAAAGTAAAACTAATAAATGCCGAGTTTGGTCAAGATATCTTGAAAAGTTAAATGTTTTTTCATAAAAAACTTAATTTTCAGACGAACTTAATTTTCAGCTATATGATATTGTGGTCCGATCTTAATAGGATTTTGCATATATCATTCAAAAACTAAATTTTGACCGATCAATCCTATGAGGGGTAAAGTAAAACTAATAAATGCCGAGTTTGGTGAACATATCTTAAAAAACAATATGTTTTTTCATACAAAAACTTAATTTTCGAACGATCGATCCTATGGCAGCTATATGATGTAGTGCTCCGATCTTAATAGGATTTTGCATATATCATACAAAACTTGAATTTCGACCGATCGTTCTTATGTCAGCTATATAATATAGTGGTCCGATCTTAATAGGATTATGCATATATCATACAAAAACTTAAATTTCAACCGATCGTTCCTATGCCAGCTATATAATATAGTGGTCCGATCTTAATAGAATTTTGCATATATATGAGAAGTAAAGTAAAACTAATAAATGTCGAGGTTGGTCTAGATATCTTGAAAATAAAATGTTTTTTCATAAAAAAACTTAATTTTCGACCGGATAGGATAGGATAATAGGATTTTGCATATATCATACAAAAACTTAAATTTCGACTGTTCGTTCCTATGGCAGCTATATGATATAGTGGTCTGATCTTAATAGAATTTTGCATATATCATACAAAAACTTAATTTTCGACCGATCGATCCTATGGCATATATATGATATTGTGGTCCGATCCTAATAGGATTTTGCATATATACGAGGAGTAAAGTAAAACTAATAAATACCGAGTTTGTTCAAGATATCTTGAAAAACAAAATGTTTTTTCATAAAAAAAACTTAATTTTCGAACGATTGATCCTATGGCAGCTATATGATCTAGTGTTCCGATCTTAATAGGATTTCGCGTAGTAAAGTAAAACTAATAAATGCCGAGTTTGGTCAAGATATATTCAAAACAAAATGTTTTTTCATACAAAAACTTAATTTTCGACCGATCGATCGTATGGCAGATCTATGATATTGTGGTCCGATCCTAATAGGATTTTGCATATATATGAGGAGTAAAGTAAAACTAATAAATGTCGAGATTTGTCTAGATATCTTGAAAACCAAAATGTTTTTTCATAAAAAACTTAATTTATTGCAGCTATATAATATAGTGTTCCGATCTTAATAAGATTATGCATATATATGAGATGAATAGTAAAACTAAAAAATGCCGAGTTTGGTCAAGATATCTTGAAAAGGAAAATGTTTTTACATACAAAAACTTAATTTTCGACCGACCGATCCTATGGCAGCTATATGATAAAGTGGTCCGGTCTTAATAGGATTTTGCATATATCATACAAAAACTTAATTTTGACCGATCAATCCTATGGCAGCTGTATGATATAGTGGTCCGATCTTAATAGGATTTTGCATATATATAAGGAGTAAAGTAAAACTAATAAATGCCGAGATTGGTCAAGATATCTTGAAAACCAAAATGTTTTTTCATAAAAAACTTAATTTTCAACCGATCGATCCAATTGCAGCTATATAATATAGTGTTCCGATCTTAATAGGATTTTGCATATATATGAGATGAATAGTAAAACTAAAAAATGCCGAGTTTGGTCAAGATATCTTGAAAAACAAAATGTTTTTTCATACAAAAACTTAACTTTCGAACGATGGATCCTATGGCAGCTATATGATATAGTGTTCCCATCTTAATAGGATTTTGCATATATATGAATAGTAAAGTAAATCTAATAAATGCCGAGTTTGGTCAAGATATCTTGAAAACCAAAATGTTTTTTCGTACAAAAACTTAATTTTCGAACGATCGATCCTATGGCAGCTATATGATATTGTGGTCCGATGTTAATAGGATTTTGCATATATATGAGATGAATAGTAAAACTAAAAAATGCCGAGGTTGGTCAATATATCTTGAAAAACAAAATGTTTTTTCATACAAAAACTTAATTTTCGACCGATGGATCCTATGGCAGCTATATAATATAGTGGTCCGATCCTAATAGGATTTTGCATATATCATACAAAAACTTAACTTTCGACCAATCATTCCTATGCCAGCTATATGATATAGTGGTCCGATCTTAATAGGATTTTGCATATATATGAGATGAATAGTAAAACTAAAAAATGCCGAGTTTGGTCAAGATATCATGAAAAACAAAATGTTTTTTCATACTAAAACTTAATTTACGACTGATCGATCCTATGGCAGCTATATGATATAGTGTTCCGATCTCAATAGGATTTTGCATATATATGAGGAGCAAAGTAAAACTAATAAATGCCGAGTTTGGTCAAGATATCTTGAAAAGTAAAATGTTTTTTCATAAAAAAACTTAATTTTCGGACGATCGATCCTATGGCAGCTATATGATATTGTGGTTCGATCTTAATAGGATTTTGCATTTATCATACAAAAACTTAATTTTGACCGATCAATCCTATGGCAGCTATATGATATAGTGGTCCGATCTTAATAGGATTTTGCATATATACGAGGAGTAAAGTAAAACTAATAAATACCGAGTTTGTTCAAGATATCTTGAAAAACAAAATGTTTTTTTCATAAAAAAACTTAATTTTCGAACGATTGATCCTATGGCAGCTATATGATCTAGTGTTCCGATCTTAATAGGATTTCGCGTAGTAAAGTAAAACTAATAAATGCCGAGTTTGGTCAAGATATATTCAAAAACAAAATGTTTTTCATACAAAAACTTAATTTTCGACCGATCGATCCTATGGCAGATCTATGATATTGTGGTCCGATCCTAATAGGATTTTGCATATATATGAGGAGTAAAGTAAAACTAATAAATGTCGAGATTTGTCTAGATATCTTGAAAACCAAAATGTTTTTTCATAAAAAACTTAATTTATTGCAGCTATATAATATAGTGTTCCGATCTTAATAAGATTATGCATATATATGAGATGAATAGTAAAACTAAAAAATGCCGAGTTTGGTCAAGATATCTTGAAAAGGAAAATGTTTTTACATACAAAAACTTAATTTTCGACCGACCGATCCTATGGCAGCTATATGATAAAGTGGTCCGGTCTTAATAGGATTTTGCATATATCATACAAAAACTTAATTTTGACCGATCAATCCTATGGCAGCTGTATGATATAGTGGTCCGATCTTAATAGGATTTTGCATATATATAAGGAGTAAAGTAAAACTAATAAATGCCGAGATTGGTCAAGATATCTTGAAAACCAAAATGTTTTTTCATAAAAAAACTTAATTTTCAACCGATCGATCCAATTGCAGCTATATAATATAGTGTTCCGATCTTAATAGGATTTTGCATATATATGAGATGAATAGTAAAACTAAAAAATGCCGAGTTTGGTCAAGATATCTTGAAAAACAAAATGTTTTTTCATACAAAAACTTAACTTTCGAACGATGGATCCTATGGCAGCTATATGATATAGTGTTCCCATCTTAATAGGATTTTGCATATATATGAATAGTAAAGTAAATCTAATAAATGCCGAGTTTGGTCAAGATATCTTGAAAACCAAAATGTTTTTTCGTACAAAAACTTAATTTTCGAACGATCGATCCTATGGCAGCTATATGATATTGTGGTCCGATGTTAATAGGATTTTGCATATATATGAGATGAATAGTAAAACTAAAAAATGCCGAGGTTGGTCAATATATCTTGAAAAACAAAATGTTTTTTCATACAAAAACTTAATTTTCGACCGATGGATCCTATGGCAGCTATATAATATAGTGGTCCGATCCTAATAGGATTTTGCATATATCATACAAAAACTTAACTTTCGACCAATCATTCCTATGCCAGCTATATGATATAGTGGTCCGATCTTAATAGGATTTTGCATATATATGAGATGAATAGTAAAACTAAAAAATGCCGAGTTTGGTCAAGATATCATGAAAAACAAAATGTTTTTTCATACTAAAACTTAATTTACGACTGATCGATCCTATGGCAGCTATATGATATAGTGTTCCGATCTCAATAGGATTTTGCATATATATGAGGAGCAAAGTAAAACTAATAAATGCCGAGTTTGGTCAAGATATCTTGAAAAGTAAAATGTTTTTTCATAAAAAACTTAATTTTCGGACGATCGATCCTATGGCAGCTATATGATATTGTGGTTCGATCTTAATAGGATTTTGCATATATCATACAAAAACTTAATTTTGACCGATCAATCCTATGGCAGCTATATGATATAGTGGTCCGATCTTAATAGGATTTTGCATATATATGAGGGGTAAAGTAAAACTAATAAATGCCGAGTTTGGTGAACATATCTTAAAAAACAATATGTTTTTTCATAAAAAACTTAATTTTCGGACGATCGATCCTATGGCAGCTATATGATATTGGGGTTCGATCTTAATAGGATTTTGCATATATCATACAAAAACTTAAATTTCAACCGATCGTTCCTATGCCAGCTATATAATATAGTGGTCCGATCTTAATAGAATTTTGCATATATATGAGGAGTAAAGTAAAACTAATAAATGTCGAGATTGGTCCAGATATCTTGAAAACCATAAAAAACTTAATTTTCGACCGATCGATCATATTGCAGCTATATAATATAGTGTTCCGATCTTAATAAGATTTTGCATATATATGAGATGAATAGTAAAACTAAAAAATGCCGAGTTTGGTCAAGATATCTTGAAAAGGAAAATGTTTTTACATACAAAAACTTAATTTTCGACCAACCGATCCTATGGCAGCTATATGATAAAGTGGTCCGGTCTTAATAGGATTTTGCATATATCATACAAAAACTTAATTTTGACCGATCAATCCTATGGCAGCTATATGATATAGTGGTCCGATCTTAATAGGATTTTGCATATATATGAGATGAATAGTAAAACTAAAAAATGCCGAGTTTGGTCAAGATATCTTGAAAAACAAAATGTTTTTTCATACAAAAACTTAATTTTCGACCGATCTTAATAGGATTTTGCATATATATGAAGAGTAAAGTAAATCTAATAAATGCCGAGTTTGGTCAAGATATCTTGAAAACCAAAATGTTTTTTCGTACAAAAACTTAATTTTCGAACGATCGATCCTATGGCAGCTATATGATATTGTGGTCCGATCTTAATAGGATTTTGCATATATATGAGATGAATAGTAAAAGTAAAAAATGCCGAGGTTGGTCAAGATATCTTGAAAAACAAAATGTTTTTTCATACAAAAACTTAATTTTCGACCGATTGATCCTATGGCAGCTATATAATATAGTGGTCCGATCCTAATAGGATTTTGCATATATCATACAAAAACTTAACTTTCGACCAATCGTTCCTATGCCAGCTATATGATATAGTGGTCCGATCTTAATAGGATTTTGCGTAGTAAAGTAAAACTAATAAATGCCGAGTTTGGTAAAGATATCTTCAAAAACAAAATGTTTTTTTCATACAAAAACTTAATTTTCGACCGATCGATCCTATGGCAGATATATGATATTGTGGTCCGATCCTTATAGGATTTTGCAAATATACGAGGAGTAAAGTAAAACTAATAAATACCGAGTTTGTTCAAGATATTTTGAAAAACAAAATGTTTTTTCATAAAAAACCTAATTTTCGAACGATTGATACTATGACAGCTATATGATCTAGTGTTCCGATCCTAATAGGATTTTGCGTAGTAAAGTAAAACTAATAAATGGCAAGTTTGGTCAAGATATCTTTAAAAACAAAATGGTTTTTCATACAAAAACTTAATTTACGACCGATCGATCCTATGGCAGCTATATAATATAGTGGTCCGATCTTAATAGGATTTTGCATATATATGAGGAGCAAAGTAAAACTAATAAATGCCGAGTTTGGTCAAGATATCTTGAAAAGTTAAATGTTTTTTCATAAAAAACTTAATTTTCAGACGATCGATCTTATGGCAGCTATATGATATTGTGGTCCGATCTTAATAGGATTTTGCATATATCATACAAAAACTAAATTTTGACCGATCAATCCTATGAGGGGTAAAGTAAAACTAATAAATGCCGAGTTTGGTTAAGATATCTTCAAAAACAAAATGTTTTTTCATACAAAAACTTAAATTTCAACCGATCGTTCCTATGCCAGCTATATAATATAGTGGTCCGATCTTAATAGAATTTTGCATATATATGAGAAGTAAAGTAAAACTAATAAATGTCGAGGTTGGTCTAGATATCTTGAAAATAAAATGTTTTTTCATAAAAAAACTTAATTTTCGACCGGATAGGATAGGATAATAGGATTTTGCATATATCATACAAAAACTTAAATTTCGACAGATCGTTCCTATGGCAGCTATATGATATAGTGGTCTGATCTTAATAGAATTTTGCATATATATGAGGAGTAAAGTAAAACTAATAAATGTCGAGATTGGTCTAGATATCTTGAAAACCAAAATGTTTTTTCATAAAAAACTTAATTTATTGCAGCTATATAATATAGTGTTCCGATCTTAATAAGATTATGCATATATATGAGATGAATAGTAAAACTAAAAAATGCCGAGTTTGGTCAAGATATCTTGAAAAGGAAAATGTTTTTACATACAAAAACTTAATTTTCGACCGACCGATCCTATGGCAGCTATATGATAAAGTGGTCCGGTCTTAATAGGATTTTGCATATACCATACAAAAACTTAATTTTGACCGATCAATCCTATGGCAGCTGTATGATATAGTGGTCCGATCTTAATAGGATTTTGCATATATATAAGGAGTAAAGTAAAACTAATAAATGCCGAGATTGGTCAAGATATCTTGAAAACCAAAATGTTTTTTCATAAAAAAACTTAATTTTCAACTGATCGATCCAATTGCAGCTATATAATATAGTGTTCCGATCTTAATAGGATTTTGCATATATATGAGATGAATAGTAAAACTAAAAAATGCCGAGTTTGGTCAAGATATCTTGAAAAACAAAATGTTTTTTTATACAAAAACTTAACTTTCGAACGATGGATCCTATGGCAGCTATATGATATAGTGTTCCCATCTTAATAGGATTTTGCATATATATGAATAGTAAAGTAAATCTAATAAATGCCGAGTTTGGTCAAGATATCTTGAAAACCAAAATGTTTTTTCGTACAAAAACTTAATTTTCGAACGATCGATCCTATGGCAGCTATATGATATTGTGGTCCGATCTTAATAGGATTTTGCATATATATGAGATGAATAGTAAAACTAAAAAATGCCGAGGTTGGTCAAGATATCTTGAAAAACAAAATGTTTTTTCATACAAAAACTTAATTTTCGACCGATGGATCCTATGGCAGCTATATAATATAGTGGTCCGATCCTAATAGGATTTTGCATATATCATACAAAAACTTAACTTTCGACCAATCATTCCTATGCCAGCTATATGATATAGTGGTCCGATCTTAATAGGATTTTGCATATATATGAGATGAATAGTAAAACTAAAAAATGCCGAGTTTGGTCAAGATATCATGAAAAACAAAATGTTTTTTCATACTAAAACTTAATTTACGACTGATCGATCCTATGGCAGCTATATGATATAGTGTTCCGATCTCAATAGGATTTTGCATATATATGAGGAGCAAAGTAAAACTAATAAATGCCGAGTTTGGTCAAGATATCTTGAAAAGTAAAATGTTTTTTCATAAAAAACTTAATTTTCGGACGATCGATCCTATGGCAGCTATATGATATTGTGGTTCGATCTTAATAGGATTTTGCATATATCATACAAAAACTTAATTTTGACCGATCAATCCTATGGCAGCTATATGATATAGTGGTCCGATCTTAATAGGATTTTGCATATATATGAGGGGTAAAGTAAAACTAATAAATGCCGAGTTTGGTGAACATATCTTAAAAAACAATATGTTTTTTCATAAAAAACTTAATTTTCGGACGATCGATCCTATGGCAGCTATATGATATTGTGGTTCGATCTTAATAGGATTTTGCATATATCATACAAAAACTTAAATTTCAACCGATCGTTCCTATGCCAGTTATATAATATAGTGGTCCGATCTTAATAGAATTTTGCATATATATGAGGAGTAAAGTAAAACTAATAAATGTCGAGATTGGTCCAGATATCTTGAAAACCATAAAAAACTTAATTTTCGACCGATCGATCATATTGCAGCTATATAATATAGTGTTCCGATCTTAATAAGATTTTGCATATATATGAGATCAATAGTAAAACTAAAAAATGCCGAGTTTGGTCAAGATATCTTGAAAAGGAAAATGTTTTTACATACAAAAACTTAATTTTCGACCAACCGATCCTATGGCAGCTATATGATAAAGTGGTCCGGTCTTAATAGGATATTGCATATATCATACAAAAACTTAATTCTGACCGATCAATCCTATGGCAGCTATATGATATAGTGGTCCGATCTTAATAGGATTTTGCATATATATGAGATGAATAGTAAAACTAAAAAATGCCGAGTTTGGTCAAGATATCTTGAAAAACAAAATGTTTTTTCATACAAAAACTTAATTTTCGACCTATCTTAATAGGATTTTGCATATATATGAAGAGTAAAGTAAATCTAATAAATGCCGAGTTTGGTCAAGATATCTTGAAAACCAAAATGTTTTTTCGTACAAAAACTTAATTTTCGAACGATCGATCCTATGGCAGCTATATGATATGGTGGTCCGATCTTAATAGGATTTTGCATATATATGAGATGAATAGTAAAAGTAAAAAATGCCGAGGTTGGTCAAGATATCTTGAAAAACAAAATTTTTTTCATACAAAAACTTAATTTTCGACCGATTGATCCTATGGCAGCTATATAATATAGTGGTCCGATCCTAATAGGATTTTGCATATATCATACAAAAACTTAACTTTCGACCAATCGTTCCTATGCCAGCTATATGATATAGTGGTCCGATCTTAATAGGATTTTGCGTAGTAAAGTAAAACTAATAAATGCCGAGTTTGGTAAAGATATCTTCAAAAACAAAATGTTTTTTCATACAAAAACTTAATTTTCGACCGATCGATCCTATGGCAGATATATGATATTGTGGTCCGATCCTTATAGGATTTTGCAAATATACGAGGAGTAAAGTAAAACTAATAAATACCGAGTTTGTTCAAGATATCTTGAAAAACAAAATGTTTTTTCATAAAAAAACTTAATTTTCGAACGATCCTATGGCAGCTATATGATATAGTGGTCCGATCTTAATAGGATTTTGCATATATATGAGGAGCAAAGCAAAACTAATAAATGCCGAGTTTGGTCAAGATATCTTGAAAAGCAAAATGTTTTTTCATACAAAAACTTAATTTTCGACCGATCGATCCTATGGCAGATATATGATATTGTGGTCCGATCCTAATAGGATTTTGCATATATATGAGGAGTAAAGTAAAACTAATAAATGCCGAGTTTGGTCAAGATATCTTGAAAAGGAAAATGTTTTTACATACAAAAACTTAATTTTCGACCAACCGATCCTATGGCAGCTATATGATAAAGTGGTCCGGTCTTAATAGGATATTGCATATATCATACAAAACTTAATTTTGACCGATCAATCCTATGGCAGCTATATGATATAGTGGTCCGATCTTAATAGGATTTTGCATATATATGAGATGAATAGTAAAACTAAAAATGCCGAGTTTGGTCAAGATATCTTGAAAAACAAAATGTTTTTTCATACAAAAACTTAATTTTCGACCGATCTTAATAGGATTTTGCATATATTGAAGAGTAAAGTAAATCTAATAAATGCCGAGTTTGGTCAAGATATCTTGAAAACCAAAATGTTTTTTCGTACAAAAACTTAATTTTCGAACGATCGATCCTATGGCAGCTATATGATATGGTGGTCCGATCTTAATAGGATTTTGCATATATATGAGATGAATAGTAAAAGTAAAAAATGCCGAGGTTGGTCAAGATATCTTGAAAAACAAAATGTTTTTTCATACAAAAACTTAATTTTCGACCGATTGATCCTATGGCAGCTATATAATATAGTGGTCCGATCCTAATAGGATTTTGCATATATCATACAAAAACTTAACTTTCGACCAATCGTTCCTATGCCAGCTATATGATATAGTGGTCCGATCTTAATAGGATTTTGCGTAGTAAAGTAAAACTAATAAATGCCGAGTTTGGTAAAGATATCTTCAAAAACAAAATGTTTTTTCATACAAAAACTTAATTTTCGACCGATCGATCCTATGGCAGATATATGATATTGTGGTCCGATCCTTATAGGATTTTGCAAATATACGAGGAGTAAAGTAAAACTAATAAATACCGAGTTTGTTCAAGATATTTTGAAAAACAAAATGTTTTTTCATAAAAAAACTTAATTTTCGAACGATCCTATGGCAGCTATATGATATAGTGGTCCGATCTTAATAGGATTTTGCATATATATGAGGAGCAAAGCAAAACTAATAAATGCCGAGTTTGGTCAAGATATCTTGAAAAGCAAAATGTTTTTTCATACAAAAACTTAATTTTCGACCGATCGATCCTATGGCAGATATATGATATTGTGGTCCGATCCTAATAGGATTTTGCATATATATGAGGAGTAAAGTAAAACTAATAAATGCCGAGTTTGGTCAAGATATCTTGAAAACCAAAATGTTTTTTCATAAAAAACTTAATTTTCGGACGATCGATCCTATGGCAGCTATATGATATTGTGGTCCGATCTTAATAGGATTTTGCATATATATGAGATGAATAGTAAAACTAAAAAATGCCGAGTTTGGTCAAGATATCATGAAAAACAAAATGTTTTTTCATACAAAAACTTAATTTACGACTGATCGATCCTATGGCAGCTATATGATATAGTGTTCCGATCTTAATAGGATTTTGCATATATATGAGGAGCAAAGTAAAACTAATAAATGCCGAGTTTGGTCTTGAAAAACAAAATATTTTTTCATATAAAACTTAATGATCTAGTGTTCCGATCTTAATAGGATTTTCGTAGTAAAGTAAAACTAATAAATGCCAAGTTTGGTCAGGATATCTTCAAAAACAAAATGCTTTTTCATACAAAAACTTAATTTACGACCGATCGATCCTATGGCAGCTATATGATATAGTGGTCCGATCTTAATAGGATTTTGCATATATATGAGGAGAAAAGTAAAACTAATAATGCCGAGTTTGGTCAGAATATCTAGAAAATCAAAATGTTTTTTCGTACAAAAACTTAATTTTCGACCGACCCTATGGCAGCTATATGATAAAGTGATCCGATCTTAATAGGATTTTGCATATATCATACAAAAACTTAATTTTCGACCGATCGATCCTATGGCAGATATATGATATTGTGGTCCGATCCTTATAGGATTTTGCATATATATGAGGAGTAAAGTAAAACTAATAAATGCCGAGGTTGGTCAAGATATCTTGAAAACCAAAATGTTTTTTCATAAAAAACTTAATTTTCGGACGATCGATCCTATTGCAGCTATATGATATTGTGGTCCCTTCTTAATATGATTTTGCATATAATGAGATGAATAGTAAAATTAAAAAATGCCGAGTTTGGTCAAGATATCAAGAAAAACAAAATGTTTTTTCATACAAAAACTTAATTTACGACCGATCGATCCTATGGCAGCTATATGAGATTGTGGTCCGATCCTAATAGAATTTTTCATATATATGAGGAGTAAAGTAAAACTAATAAATACCGAGTTTGGTCAAGATATCTTGAAAACCAATATTTTTTTCATAAAAAACTTAATTTTCGACCGATCGATCCTATGGCAGATATATGATATTGTGGTCCGATCCTTATAGGATTTTGCATATATATGAGGAGTAAAGTAAAACTAATAAATGACGAGTTTGTTCAAGATATTTTGAAAAACAAAATGTTTTTTCATAAAAAAACTTAATTTTCGAACGATTGATACTATGACAGCTATATGATCTAGTGTTCCGATCCTAATAGGATTTTGCGTAGTAAAGTAAAACTAATAAATGGCAAGTTTGGTCAAGCTATCTTTAAAAACAAAATGGTTTTTCATACAAAAACTTAATTTTCGACCGATCGATCCTGTGGCAGATATATGATATTGTGGTCCGATCCTAATAGGATTTTGCATATATAAGGAGTAAAGTAAAACTAATAAATGACGAGTTTGGTCAAGATATCTTGAAAACCAAAATGTTTTTGATTAAAACTTAATTTTCGGACGATCCTATGGCAGCTATATGATATGGTGGTCCGATCTTAATAGGATTTTGCATATATATGAGGAGCAAAGCAAAACTAATAAATGCCGAGTTTGGTCAAGATATCTTGAAAAGCAAAATGTTTTTTCATACAAAAACTTAATTTTCGACCGATCGATCCTATGGCAGATATATGATATTGTGGTCCGATCCTAATAGGATTTTGCATATATATGAGGAGTAAAGTAAAACTAATAAATGCCGAGTTTGTCAAGATATCTTGAAAACCAAATGTTTTTTCATAAAAAACTTAATTTTCGGACGATCGATCCTATGGCAGCTATATGATATTGTGGTCCGATCTTAATAGGATTTTGCATATATATGAGATGAATAGTAAAACTAAAAAATGCCGAGTTTGGTCAAGATATCATGAAAAACAAAATGTTTTTTCATACAAAAACTTAATTTACGACTGATCGATCCTATGGCAGCTATATGATATAGTGTTCCGATCTTAATAGGATTTTGCATATATATGAGGAGCAAAGTAAAACTAATAAATGCCGAGTTTGGTCTTGAAAAACAAAATATTTTTTCATATAAAACTTAATGATCTAGTGTTCCGATCTTAATAGGATTTTCGTAGTAAAGTAAAACTAATAAATGCCAAGTTTGGTCAAGATATCTTCAAAAACAAAATGCTTTTTCATACAAAAACTTAATTTACGACCGATCGATCCTATGGCAGCTATATGATATTGTGGTCCCTTCTTAATATGATTTTGCATATAATGAGATGAATAGTAAAATTAAAAAATGCCGAGTTTGGTCAAGATATCAAGAAAAACAAAATGTTTTTTCATACAAAAACTTAATTTACGACCGATCGATCCTATGGCAGCTATATGAGATTGTGGTCCGATCCTAATAGAATTTTTCATATATATGAGGAGTAAAGTAAAACTAATAAATACCGAGTTTGGTCAAGATATCTTGAAAACCATATGTTTTTTCATAAAAACTTAATTTTCGACCGATCGATCCTATGGCAGATATATGATATTGTGGTCCGATCCTTATAGGATTTTGCATATATATGAGGAGTAAAGTAAAACTAATAAATGACGAGTTTGTTCAAGATATTTTGAAAAACAAAATGTTTTTTCATAAAAAAACTTAATTTTCGAACGATTGATACTATGACAGCTATATGATCTAGTGTTCCGATCCTAATAGGATTTTGCATATATATGAGGAGTAAAGTAAAACTAATAAATGCCGAGTTTGGTCAAGATATCTTGAAAACCAAAATGTTTTTTCATAAAAAACTTAATTTTCGGACGATCGATCCTATGGCAGCTATATGATATTGTGGTCCGATCTTAATAGGATTTTGCATATATATGAGATGAATAGTAAAACTAAAAAATGCCGAGTTTGGTCAAGATATCATGAAAAACAAAATGTTTTTTCATACAAAAACTTAATTTACGACTGATCGATCCTATGGCAGCTATATGATATAGTGTTCCGATCTTAATAGGATTTTGCATATATATGAGGAGCAAAGTAAAACTAATAAATGCCGAGTTTGGTCTTGAAAAACAAATATTTTTTCATATAAACTTAATGATCTAGTGTTCCGATCTTAATAGGATTTTCGTAGTAAAGTAAAACTAATAAATGCCAAGTTTGGTCAAGATATCTTCAAAAACAAAATGCTTTTTCATACAAAAACTTAATTTACGACCGATCGATCCTATGGCAGCTATATGATATAGTGGTCCGATCTTAATAGGATTTTGCATATATATGAGAGAAAAGTAAAACTAATAAATGCCGAGTTTGGTCAGAATATCTAGAAAATCAAAATGTTTTTTCGTACAAAAACTTAATTTTCGACCGACCCTATGGCAGCTATATGATAAAGTGATCCGATCTTAATAGGATTTTGCATATATCATACAAAAACTTAATTTTCGACCGATCGATCCTATGGCAGATATATGATATTGTGGTCCGATCCTTATAGGATTTTGCATATATATGAGGAGTAAAGTAAAACTAATAAATGCCGAGGTTGGTCAAGATATCTTGAAAACCAAAATGTTTTTTCATAAAAACTTAATTTTCGGACGATCGATCCTATTGCAGCTATATGATATTGTGGTCCCTTCTTAATATGATTTTGCATATAATGAGATGAATAGTAAAACTAAAAAATGCCGAGTTTGGTCAAGATATCAAGAAAAACAAATGTTTTTTCATACAAAAACTTAATTTACGACCGATCGATCCTATGGCAGCTATATGAGATTGTGGTCCGATCCTAATAGAATTTTTCATATATATGAGGAGTAAAGTAAAACTAATAAATACCGAGTTTGGTCAAGATATCTTGAAAACCAAATGTTTTTTCATAAAAAACTTAATTTTCGACCGATCGATCCTATGGCAGATATATGATATTGTGGTCCGATCCTTATAGGATTTTGCATATATATGAGGAGTAAAGTAAAACTAATAAATGACGAGTTTGGTCAAGATATCTTGAAAACCAAAATGTTTTTTATTAAAAACTTAATTTTCGGACGATCGATCCTATGGCAGCTATATGATATAGTGGTCCGATCTTAATAGGATTTTGCATATATATGAGGAGCAAAGCAAAACTAATAAATGCCGAGTTTGGTCAAGATATCTTGAAAAGCAAAATGTTTTTTCATACAAAAACTGAATTTTCGACCGACCGATCCTATGGCAGCTATATGATAATGTGGTCCGATCTTAATAGAATTTTGCATATATCATACAAAAACTTAATTTTCGACCGATCGATCCTATGGCAGATATATGATATTGTGGTCCGATCCTTATAGGATTTTGCATATATATGAGGAGTAAAGTAAAACTAATAAATGCCCAGGTTGGGCAAGATATCTTGAAAAACAAAATGTTTTTTCATAAAAAAAACTTAATTTTCGAACGATTGATCCTACGGCAGCTATATAATCTAGTGTTCCGATCTTAATAGGATTTTGCGTAGTAAAGTAAAACTAATAAATGCCGAGTTTGGTCAAGATATCTTCAAAAACAAAAGGTTTTTTCATACAAAAACTTAATTTTCGTCCGATCGATCCTATAGCAGATATATGATATTGTGGTCCGATCCTAATAGGATTTTGCATATATATGAGGAGTAAAGTAAAACTAATAAATGCCGAGTTTGGTCAAGATATCTTGAAAACCAAAATGTTTTTTCATAAAAAACTTAATTTTCGGACGATCGATCCTATGGCAGCTATATGATATTGTGGTCCGATCTTAATAGGATTTTGCATATATATGAGATGAATAGTAAAACTAAAAAATGCCGAGTTTGGTCAAGATATCATGAAAAACAAAATGTTTTTTCATACAAAAACTTAATTTACGACTGATCGATCCTATGGCAGCTATATGATATAGTGTTCCGATCTTAATAGGATTTTGCATATATATGAGGAGCAAAGAAAAACTAATAAATGCCGAGTTTGGTCTTGAAAAACAAAATATTTTTTCATATAAAACTTAATGATCTAGTGTTCCGATCTTAATAGGATTTTCGTAGTAAAGTAAAACTAATAAATGCCAAGTTTGGTCAAGATATCTTCAAAAACAAAATGCTTTTTCATACAAAAACTTAATTTACGACCGATCGATCCTATGGCAGCTATATGATATAGTGGTCCGATCTTAATAGGATTTTGCATATATATGAGGAGAAAAGTAAAACTAATAAATGCCGAGTTTGGTCAGAATATCTAGAAAATCAAAATGTTTTTTCGTACAAAAACTTAATTTTTGACCGACCGATCCTATGGCAGCTATATGATAAAGTGATCCGATCTTAATAGGATTTTGCATATATCATACAAAAACTTAAATTTCAACCGATCGTTCCTATGCCAGCTATATAATATAGTGGTCCGATCTTAATAGAATTTTGCATATATATGAGGAGTAAAGTAAAACTAATAAATGTCGAGGTTGGTCTAGATATCTTGAAAAACAAAATGTTTTTCTTATAAAAACTTAATTTTCGACCGACCGATCCTATGGCAGCTATATGATAAAGTGGTCCGATCATAATAGGATTTTGCATATATCATACAAAAACCTAATTTTGACCGATCAGTCCTATGGCAGCTATATGATATAGTGATCCGATCTTAAAAGGATTTTGCATATATATGAGGGGTAAAGTAAAACTAATAAATACCGAGTTTGGTGAAGATATCCTAAAAAACAATATGTTTTTTCATACAAAAACTTAATTTTCGACCGATCGATCCTATGGCAGCTATATGATGTAGTGGTCCGATCTTAATAGAATTTTGCATATATCATACAAAAGCTTAAATTTCGACCGATCGTTCCTAAGCCAGCTATATAATATAGTGGTCCGATCCTAATAGTATTTTGCATATATCTTACAAAAACCTAAATTTCAACCGATCGTTCCTATGCCAGCTATATAATATAGTGGTCCGATCTTAATAGAATTTTGCATATATATGAGATGAATAGTAAAACTAAAAAATGCCGAGGTTGGTCAAGATATCTTAAAAACAAAATGTTTTTTATACAAAAACTCAATTTTCGACCGATCGATCCTATGGCAGCTATATGATATAGTGTTTCGATCTTAATAGGACTTTGCATATATATGAGGAGTTAAGTAAAACTAATAAATGCCGAGTTTGGTCAAGATACCTTAAAAAACAAATGTTTTTTCATACACAAACTTAATTTTCGACCGATCGTTCCTATGGCAGCTATATGATATTGTGGTCCGATCTTATAGGATTTTGCATATATATGAGAAGTAAAGTAAAACTAATAAATGCCCAGGTTGGTCAAGATATCTTGAAAAACAAAATGTTTTTTATAAAAAAACTTAATTTTCGAACGATTGATCCTATGGCAGCTATATGATCTAGTGTTCCGATCTTAATAGGATTTCGCGTAGTAAAGTAAAACTAATAAATGCCGAGTTTGGTCAAGATATATTCAAAAACAAAATGTTTTTTCATACAAAAACTTAATTTTCGACCGATCGATCCTATGGCAGATCTATGATATTGTGGTCCGATCCTAATAGGATTTTGCATATATATGAGGAGTAAAGTAAAACGAATAAATGCCGAGTTTGGTCAAGATATCTTGAAAACCAAAGTGTTTTTTCATAAGAAACTTAATTTTCGGACGATTGATCCTATGGCAGCTATATGATATAGTGTTCCGATCTTAATAGGATTTTGCATATATATGAGAAGTAAAGTAAAGCTAATAAATGCCGAGTTTGGTCATGATATCTTGAAAAACAAAATCTCTTTTCATAAAAAACTTAATTTTCGACCGATCGATCCATTGGCAGATATATGATATTGCGGTCCGATCTTAATAGGATTTCGCATATATATGACGAGCATAGCAAAACTAACAAATGCCGAGGTTGGTCAAAATGTCTTGAAAAACAAAATGATTTTTTCATTCAAAAACTTAGTTTTCACCTGATCGATCCTATGGCAGCTATATGATATAGTGGTCCGATCTTAATAGGATTTTGCATTTATATGAGGAGTTAAGTAAAACTAATAAATGCCGAGTTTGGTGAAGATATCTTGAAAAACAAAATGTTTTTCCATATAAAAACTTAATTTTCGACCGATCGATCCTATGGCAGATATATGATATTGTGGTCCGATCTTAATAGGATTTTGCATATATATGAGTAGCATAGTAAAAGTAATAAATGCCGAGTTTGGTCAAGATATCATGAAAAACAAAATGATTTTTTCATTCAAAAACTTAATTTTCGACACGATCGATCCTATGGCAGCTACATGATATTGTGGTCCGATCGTAATAGGATTTTGCATATATATGAGGATTAAAGTAAAATTAATAAAGGCCGAGTTTGGTGAAGATATCTTGAAAAAAAAGGGTTTTTTCATACAAAAACTTAATTTTGACCGATCAATCCTATGGCAGCTATATGATATAATGGTCCGATCTTAATAGGATTTTGCATATATCATACAAAAACTTAAATTTCGACCGATCGTTCCTATTGAAGCTATATGATATAGTCGTCCGATCTTAATAGGATATCGCATATATATGAGGAGCAAAGTAAAACTAACAACTGCCGAGTTTGGCCAAGATATCTTGAAAAACAAAATGATTTTTTCATTCAAAAACTTAGTTTTCGACTGATCGATCCTATGGCAGCTATATGATATAGTGGTCCGATCTTAATAGGATTTTGCATTAATATGAGGAGTAAAGTAAAACTAATAAATGCCGAGGTTGGTGAAGATATCTTGAAAATCAAAATGTTTTTTATATAAAAACTTAATTTTCGACCGATCGATCCTATGGCAGCTATATGATATTGTGGTTCGATCGTAATAAGATTTTGCATATATATGACGATTAAAGTAAAACTAATAATGCCGAGTTTGGTGAAGATACAAAAACTTAATTTTGACCGATCAATCCTATGGCAGCTATATGATATAGTGGTCCGATCTTAGTAGGAATTTGCATATATATGAGGGGTAAAGTAAAACTAATAAATGCCGAGGTTGGTGAAGATATCTTAAAAAACAATGTTTTTTCATACAAAAACTTAGTTTTCGACCGATCGATCCTATGGTAGATATATGATAATGTGGTCCGATCTTAATAGGATTTTGCATATATCATACAAAAACTTAAATTTCAACCGATCGTTCCTATGCCAGCTATATAATATAGTTGTCCGATCTTAATAGAATTTTGCATATATATGAGGAGTAAAGTAAAACTAATAAATGTCGAGGTTGGTCTAGATATCTTGAAAAACAAAATGTTTTTTCATAAAAAACTTAATTTTCGACCGGATAGGATAGGATAATAGGATTTTGCATATATCATACAAAAACTTAAATTTCGACCGATCGATCCTATGGCAGCTATATGATATAGTGGTCCGATCTTAATAGGATTTTGCATATATATGAGGAGTAAAGTAAAACTAATAAATGCCGAGTTTGGTGAAGATATCTTGAAAAACAAAATGTTTTTTCATATAAAAACTTAATTTTCGTCCGATCGATCCTATGTGTAGTGTCCACGTGTATACGGGGGGCAGTCGATTCTGCCTTTTACATGGAGTGTCCACGTCCATTTGTAACCCTCTATGGCGTTTTCGCCATTAGTGGCTTACGTTGGTCGCGGAGCGTTGGGTTCGGGGGTGCGTACTTCTTGCTTTTGCTCAATTTACCTCGTCGTGGTCGGGGTTCTTCCTCGCCCAATCTGCCTATCAACACCAATACACTGACATGAAGAATATCAAGTACGCTTCAAAAAAAAAAAAACAAACAAGATCAAATACTATCATAAAATTTATCTTTATTTCCCTATCCTGTATTTAAGTGTTCCGACAAACACCACAAAACTCGGGATCCAATAAGCCTAATGGAGGGAACTTGGTGTTAGTTGCCCCTCGTCTCTACCCTCCCTACCATAGCAACCAGAAAATCGTAGATTGCCCCTATACGAGACTCTAACGCATTAACGCATTTCAACAGAATTCAGCATGGTACTCGACAGACAAGATAATTATTCACCGATTCATATAAAATATAACAAAATCATTTAATTGAAGCAAGCCGTTGATCTTAAAATACCTGATTATATTACAAGCGAATTATCTATTCCCTAAGATTTACCGAAACATTCAAATTCAAATTCATGATTTTAAAAATAATAATATACTGATTTTTGTATTATTATTGTTGTATTATTGTATGGGTATCATTGTTGCCTTTGTACAAAGAAAGTTAATTGTAAGTATATATAAATATTGACGTGCATAACCTTACCCTTGCCAAATATATTCATAGGTCAAAAGGAATATTACTACTGCTGCTTAACTCTAATATCTATCGAATAATTTTTAATTCAATATAATACATGTTTTTCATGTTTGTTTAGTTGCTTAAATTTACTTTAGCTTCGATCAATGGGAATAGATTAGGTAGACATCCGCTGAAAGCAATGTCAAAAATTTAAGTTTAATGTGATGTATGTATGTATGCGTGCTTCGAATTTCGTTCAGATGGCTTCTGTTTTACTAATTGTAGTTGCTTTTATCTTTTTGCTTGTTCGTGCGCTTTACTCTTTGTCAATTCTAATTCTCATTCTCTCAATAAGAGCGACGAAGGTAGCACAAAGGAGAATCAATAATCAATTACACTACGCAACACAGATCTTAAGTCATAATTTCTTGTGGATCTGAATAAACTTGTGACTTTGGTATCCATTTATATAAGTCACTTAACGCCAGACACATTTGATGATCATCAACGAGCAGTCTCGAATGTGGCACTGGAGCATGGTTCCGAAATCTCCTTGGAGTAGATTTACTACCCTTGTCTCCGAGGCAATATATATGCACCAAGAGATTGGTGAAAAGCCTCGAGGTTGTAAATTAAACACGGGTCAAACACCAATCCATTGATACTAGGCTAATATAAAATCACCTGTTTCAATATCTTTCACTACTTAGATTTTACAATACTTTTCCACACGCACGTCTGCTTTAATACGCTTTCTATTATTTTTATTACTTATTTTAACTTTAGACTTCGTTTTTACACTGTTTAATCTTCTTGACGAAGTACGTCTTTTCGCTTCCAATCTGAACTGAAGACTGTCGCACGCGGTCGCCCTCTCCTTTTATAGACCTAGCTGTAACAGTGATAAAAGCTTTCGCGATCGCTCCTCAGTTTAACTGCATTATCGTATGATCTGCCTACGTGCCAAATCAGACATCAAAAGGAATATGCAAAAGTGTGTGAGCTAAGTGCGAGGGTAGCACATAAAATTTCTAACAATCAAGAACTGTTCCCACTCGGCTACTACAACGCAAATAAATGAACAAGATTTACGAAGAGCTTTTATTTGAAAAATAGACTAGGTGGTATAATTACTTTTTATTTGAATGTCTTTCAGATGATAAACTCCTAGCAATTTGTTATTACTATCGACTAATTGATAATAAAATGGACTTAGTTTCTTATGAACTTTAGCTGGCAGAAATACTCTTGCTAGTTTCGAGCTGAACTTTTTGCTCGCGTTACTCTGAGCAAAGTTTCGTGCATAAACTGAATCGCCTGCTTTTAACTGCACCCTTCGGCAGCGAAGATTATAAATTCTTGCATTAGCTTCGTGCGCCTTATATATATTTTCTTTAGCCTTCTCCCGTGCTAATTGCATGGTGTTTGTACAGCTAATGTAAACATCATCGCTTAATAGATTTAGGTTTCTGAGCAGAGTGTAATCTTTTCCGTTCAGGATCATATTTTGTCCAAAAACAAGGATATAGGGTGGAAAGCCTGTGCTTCGGTGTAATGTAGCTCTTAATGATACACTTATTGCATTAAGCTGCACATCCCAATTAGTGTGGTCTTTACCGAGATAAGCTCGGATTGCAGCCAATACTGACCGGTTCAATCTTTCACTTGCATTAGCTTGCGGCGAGTATATTGCAGTACATTTATGCTCAACTCCAAAGCGAGTTAAAAATGCTTTAAAGAAACTTGATCGGAATTGCGATCCATTTTCGGTAAGAATAGATTCGGGTACACCAAAAGTGTAGAAAATCGAATTCTCGAGATACTCTGTAATTTTCTGTGTTGTAAATTTCTTCAGAGGGCAAAGAAAATGAAACTTTGTGTTGTGATCTACCACGATCAACAACCCTATGTTACCCTTTTTGTACGAGGATACGGTCCGAACAGGTCGACATATAATCTTTGAAATGGCCTATCTGAGGTCACTGGCTTACCCATTGGTGGCTTAAGGACTATCTTTGGGCTCTTGGTAGATCTACAGGTGCTACAGTTAGCAATGTGTGAACGTATCTGGCTCACCATACCTGGCCAAAACAAGTACCTTTTTATTTTCTCTACAGTTTTCCCCATGCCGCAGTGTGCCGAGCTAGGTGGTTCGTGCGCATCGCGTAATACTTCTGGGACTAAACTTGCAGTAACCCACAGTTTCCATGAGTCCTTCTCTTGCGATTCTATGCTAGTGGCAAACTGTGTTCTCTTGTTCACATAATCATCCATCACCTTTAGGTCCGGCAACCTAGCTTGGTTTTCTTTTATATACGCAATTAAAGCTAGATATTCTGGTGCCTTAAAGCAAGTTGAAGTCAAATCTATTATAGGGCCTTGGTCATCGAATTCTGCTACTTCTGCTTCGTAAGTTCTAGAGAGTGTATCAGCAACGACGTTTTGGGAACCACTTCGGAGCTGGATATCGAATTTGAATCCCTGTAACTTCATAGACCATCTAGCTAGTCGTCCTGACAAATCCTTCTGCTTCATTAGCCATTTAAGAGAAGCATGATCCGTAATTACGGTGAACTCCTGACCTTCTATATATGCTCGAAACTTTTGAATGCCTTTGAGAACAGCGAGACACTCCAGTTCTGTAACTGAGTAGTTACGCTGAGCTCTCGTAAGTTTCGCAGACATATAAGCGATCGGTAACTCTGAATCATCTTGAATTTGCGCTAGTACACAACCAATGCCATAAGTACATGCATCGCAAATCAGGATAAAAGGTTTCGAAAAATTGGGTGTTATTAAAATAGGTGCGGCAGTCAGGGAACTCACTGATTGCCTGTACTTTCTCAGGATCCGTTTTGAGTTGCCCGTTTCCGATGATAAACCCGAGGTATCTTATCTGTGTCATGCAGAGCTTGGATTAGCTAATATTTATAGTTAGATTTGCTGTCCTCAAACATAACGCAATCTCCTGTAGCAAAATTAGGTGGGAGTCGAAATTATCTGATAACACTAATAAGTCGTCTAAATAAACAAAGACTTGTGTACGCAAATGGGCAGGAATAACTTCATACATAAGGCGACAAAGTGTTTTCGGCGCGTTGCAAAGACCAAATGGCATCACCTTGTACTGGTACAATGGTCGATTGGGATTGTAAAGGCAGTATATTGTCGTGATTTCTCCTCCAACGGTATTTGCCAGAAGGCGTGTTTCATGTCTAATCCGGTAATGAATTTAGCTGGAGGTAACCTACTCAAAATACCATCTATGTGGGGCAAAGGATAGGCATCCTTTTCCGTCACTTTGTTAACCAGAACGCAATTGCTGTTCCAGGGGCTGGTAGAAGGTTCTATTACATCTAGAGCTAGCATTTGGTCAATTTCTGCAAACATTAGTTTTTCAATGGCCGGAGAGACTGGCCAGTGGCGTTGCTTAACTGGTGTTGCCGAGCCTATATTAATGGAGTGACTAATCAAATTAGTTCTGCCTAAGCCTTCTTTAGCATACGAGGGAAATCCTCGGACATCGAGCCTTCTTTAGCATACGAGGGAAATCCTCTGACATCGAGACGGCCCTGTTCCTCTTTAGTTAGAAGATGAAATTTGGGAAGGTCCCTTTGTTCTGCTGGTGCTCCAACATCTAATTCTGATATCTCTGCTTGCCTAGTAATTGTCCCTAACAAGCCAAATTCCCGCCAAAAATGTATACCTAAATATATATCCTGTTTAAGTTCTGGGATAATAAATAACTCGATACTTCTAGTTAACTGTCGATAAGTGATCTGCGTCTGTAATGTAGCAACAATTCTGCTAGCGGTGCCATTTGCTGTGCGAATAGATCCGATGCAACTCTTAGTCTTACTATTTTTAAGTAATTGTTGAGCTGCTGATCCACCTGCGCAACTAATAGCAGCTCCTGAATCCAAAAGTCCTATATACTCATTCCCTTCGATTTGAACAGATGTGTATAGTCGTTCATCCGAACTTAGAAAAATAGATGCTATTACATTCCTTCGATTTTCACGTACTAATTTCCAAAACGTACGTAAACGTTTTGTAGAACGCTTGGGCTTAGTTATTAATTTAAAAGATTCTAAATCAGCAAACATTCGCTTACTTGCCGAACTATAATTCTGTAGTCTGACATGAAAAGGTAAATCTGAAAAATGTTTAGAATAACTAATCGAATGCTGTTTTTTTCCTTATCTTTATTTGTAACTTGGGTCGATTTTTCCGACAAGACCTGAGTATTTGCTGGGGATGTATCTATTTGGTGTTGTGTTGTACATCCCGCTGCCAGTTTCCCGAGGGGTTGCATTTTGAACATGGTTTGAAAACTTCTTTGGCTCCGCAGCCATAACAAAAAATACGACGAATCTCCAGGCAATGGTCAAATTTATGTCCGATTTTATCGCAGTTCCAGCAGACTGGATCTGTCTTAATACGTTTTATTTCTTGAATTTCCGCTTCCGATGGAACAAGCGGCAAATTACCATTGGCTTCGCCTGATACTTCCGAAACATATGACCTTAATGTTCTTCCTTTAAAAGATTTTATGTCACCATAAAATGCTCGTGTTTTCTCACTTCAACTCTAAGTTGCGATCTATTCTGAATGCTAACGTGGAGAAATTCATGGAGCAGACTGGGCTTGGAATTGCGAATCAGAAGGTCTACTATCTGCTTTTCTAAGATTCCTTGTTGCAATCTGTCAACTAGGTCTTCTATTGCAAAATGATAGTCATCAAAAGACTCACTCTCACCCTGTCGTCTTTTCCCAATCATTTCCCAAATTTCTAAATCGGTGTCAGAGTCTCCAAATCTTCTACGGAACTCTTGACAAAATGTTTCCCAATTAAAGTTTGTATTTGCGCGATGGAACTTCCAAAACCAATCGCTGGCCTTACCATAAAAAAGTAAGTATAAATGGTCATTAAGAAGATGGTAGTCGTTACCCAAATTTTGTTTGGTTAAGGATCGCACTCGGTAAAGAAATTCATCCATACGCATGCCTTGTTTAGTGCCATCGAATTTAAATCGCCAGTTCTGAATGATTCCTGATACTTTTTCCGGATTCACACTAAAGCTTTGGCTGCTTCTCTCTCTGTTAATTCTAGCAATCGCTTCACTCAATCTATGAATCAATGTTTCTGGTCCATGTTCTCTAGGTATTGGTGGGGTTGGATTAGTATCTATCCCATTAGAAGATGGTGGATCGCTATTTGAAATCTGCAAATTTGCGAGTTGATTTCGAATAGAGGTCTCAATGACGTAATATGGTCCATCAACTGAGTTTGCTGAACGTTCATCATATTCTGAATATAATTAGCCATGTTGACTTGAGAGTCAAGCGACATGTTGCTTTGTGTCTGATCAAGGGTCGGTGCTCTATTTGTGGATCTAGTCGTCATCCCTCTCTTAGGAGTAGCTCCTCTTTGTCTATTCCCCATGCCTCTCCTATTTAATGAATTTCGCTTATTTGCTTCTTGTTCTGTAATGCCAGGCATTGAATCAGTTAGGTTCAACTCTGCTGCCAAAGTGTTGTTGGAAAAGCTTAACGCAAGAGTTGTACAATCGGCTGCACATGTAGGGCATGCTGCAGTGTTTTGTACGAACTCTATCAAACATGTTTTGTGGAATCGGTGCTAACATGGAGTATTAGCAAACAATTGTGACGAAGTCATCACCTCGTTGCAGATTCCACAAAAGGGATCTATCTACTCTATGGCAGCTGCAATATTTTTCGTACTTCTTTGTACTGCCATTAAAAATATTACATGCGCTGAACGCTATTCAAAATCAGGAACAAATTAATTCTTTTCTATTTTTTTCCCATATATCTAAAGCTGTCTGTCCTTTTCCCTAATGCTAAATACTGTTGAAATAATTAGGCGAAATTGGGTTTCCTTTGTTGTCGTCTATTATATGTAATTATTTCTATTGCTGATTTGGAATCAAGCTTCTCATGATAAATAGGTCAATTTCCGAATAGTTCCAGATAATTGCAGTTCCATACCTTCAAGAGCGCTTAAACCAAATTTATATTATAAAAAGGAGTACTAAATATATTTAACGTTGTTGGACTTTTACGAGTCTATTTTGGTCGACCAATCCAATTCATGAATTGTAGTCGCTAATTCCGAAAATAGTTCTTATAATTTCCAACTACGCTTATCTAAAACCCTTTTAATAACTTGAAAACAAATTATATGTAATTTAGTTTGGATGACCAGAGCATTCCGGGGAAATATAATCTCAACTAACCTAAACGATCCTTGGCATTTTTTGTGCAGTGTAACTCCCAATACTTTGAAAACTAGCTGTAATCGGAGATATAGCCGCGAAATCCAAAAATTATCTAGGATGGTTGCAAATCATACTCTGCCCCACGTTGGGCGCCATTTCTTATGTAGTGTCCACGTGTATGGGGGGCAGTCGATTCTGCCTTTTACATGGAGTGTCCACGTCCATTTGTAACCCTCTATGGCGTTTTCGCCCTTAGTGGCTTACGTTGGTCGCGGGGCGTTGGGTTCGGGGGCGCGTACTTCTTGCTTTTGCTCAATTTAGCTCGTCGTGGTCGGGGTTCTTCCTCGCCCAATCTGCCTATCAACACCAATACACTGACATGAAGAATATCAAGTACGCTTCAAAAAAAAAAAAAACAAACAAGATCAAATACTATCATAAAATGTATCTTTATTTCCCTATCCTGTATTTAAGTGTTCCGACAAACACCACAAAACTCGGGATCCAATAAGCCTAATGGAGGGAACTTGGTGTTAGTTGTCCCTCGTCTCTACCCACCCTACTATAGCAACCAGAAAATCGTAGATTGCCCCTATACGAGACTCTAACGCATTAACGCATTTCAACAGAATTCAGCATGGCACTCGACAGACAAGATAATTTTCACCGATTCATATTAAAATATAACAAAATCATTTAATTGAAGCAAGCCGTTGATCTTAAGATACATGATTATATTACAAGCGAATTATCTATTCCCTAAGATTTACCGAAACATTCAAATCCAAATTCATGATTTTAAAAATAATAATATACTGATTTTTGTTCAACAAAATAACTTCAGTTGTCCAACATAAGTTATGAAGAAAACTGTTATCTTACGCTCACGTTGGCAATAGGTTCGAGATCAAAGCAATGTCAATCGTAAATATATATATATATATATATTACAGATATACAAAAAAATAGTTCTCACCACTCTATATTAACTCACTCATACTTCCATCGTTGCGTGCACTTGGTCCCAATATGACGTCGATGTTGGTGGGTGTGTGTAGGTGTATTATTGTATGGGTATCACTGTTGCCTTTGTACAAAGAAAGTTAATTGTAAGTATATATATAAATATTGACGTGCATAACCTTACCCTTGCCAAATATATTCATAGGTCAAAAGGAATATTACTACTGCTGCTTAACTCTAATATCTATCGACTAATTTTTAATTCAATATAATACATTGTTTTTCATGTTTGTTTAGTTGCTTAAATTTACTTTAGCTTCGATCAATGGGAGTAGATTAGGTAGACATCCGCTGATCGCAATGTCAAAAATTTAAGTTTAATGTGATGTATGTATGTATGCGTGCTTCGAATTTTGTTCAGATGGCTTCTATTTTACTAATTGTTGCTTTTATCTTTTTGCTTGTTCGTGCGCTTTACTCTTTGTCAATTCTAATTCTCATTCTCCCAATAAGAGTGACGAAGGTAGCACAAACGAGAATCAATAATCAATTACACTACGCAACACAGATCTTAAGTCATAATTTCTTGTGGATCTGAAGAAACTTGTGACTTTGGTATACATTTATATATAGATTTACTACCCTTGTCTCCGAGGCAATATATATGCACCAAGAGATTGGTGAAAAGCGAACCAGCGCTTGCGCATCACCCCTGCCACGAGGCTGTAAAATTAAACACGTGTCAAACACCAATCCATTGATACTGGGCTAATATAAAATCACCTGTTTCAATATCTTTCACTACTTAGATTTTACAATACTTTTCCACACGCACGTCTGCTTTAATACGCTTTCTATTATTTTTATTACTTATTTTAACTTTAGACTTCGTTTTTACACTGTTTAATCTTCTTGACGAAGTACGTCTTTTCGCTTCCAATCTGAACTGAAGACTGTCGCACGCGGTCGCCCGCTCCTTTTATAGACCTAGCTGTAACGGTGATAAAAGCTTTCGCGATCGCTCCTCAGTTTAACTGCATTATCGTATGATCTGCCTACGTGCCAAATCAGACATCAAAAGGAATATGCAAAAGTGTGTGAGCTAAGTGCGAGGGTAGCACATAATGTTTCTAACAATCAAGAACTGTTCCCACTCGGCTACTACATATGTCAGATATATGATATTGTGGTCCGATCTTAATAGGATATCGCATATATATGAGGAGCAAAGTAAAGCTAACAACTGCCGAGTTTGGTCAAGATATCATGAAAACAAAATGTTTTTTCATACAAAAACTTTTCGACCGATCGATCCTATTGCAGCTATATAATATAGTGGTCCGATCTTAATAGGATTTTGCATATATCATACAAAACTTAAATTTGACCGATCTTAATAGGATTTTGCATATATATGAGGGGTAAGGTAAAACTAATAAATACCGAGTTTGGAAAGATATCTTGAAAAAGAAAATGTTTTTTCATATAAAAACTTAATTTTCGACCGATCGATCCTATGGCAGATATATTTATTTATTTATTTATTTATTTATTAATGGTCGACAAACGAGTGTCTTCCTCATTATTCAATAGATTATACAATAGAATTTTATGCTAAAAGCCTAGTTAAAGGATACAATTTTCTAAATAGCATCACCGACCGATGGAGGTGTTTTATTTGCCAGTCCGGCCAGCTGTGCCCCTTTTCACAGCTAATTTTGTCAGTGACGCTATTAGAGCCTACATCTAAGCAGAAGGTTGTAAGTAGGAAAAAAGTGTTTTCAAGTAACATTAAAATAATCTAAATTTGCTATATTAATAAAGAAAATACAATAAATAGGAAAAATGAAAGTAAGAAGATTGTTAATAAAGTAAAGCAATGTAAGTTAGATAAAGAGGTAGGACAGAGAGAAAAGTAATGGGAAATCACCGACCCGGTGGGGGAAAATTTTTCAGCCTGTCCGGCAAGCTATGCCCCTGCTTATAGCTGGGAATGGTCAGCGACTTCCCGAAGGTATCCTGAAAGCAACGATTTTATTAGGGGTAGAGACAGTTCGGTAGAGAAAACGTGATGCAAACTATTATAATTTTTACATAGCACGCGAAAAGGATTGTGCATAGCGTAGTCTGTTGTGCACGTAGATAGTAAAAAGGGGCGATAATTTCTGGTTGGTCTAGCCGGAACAGAGAATTGAAGACGCCCTAGCAGAAAAGGAGAATCTATGTCGCCAATAATCAACTTATGTAGAAGGACAACACCGAGAATTGTCCTACGGTTGGTTAAAGACGGAAGGTTGAGAAGAAGCAGTATGCTGGAGTAGGACGGCAACCGAAGATTAGGGTCCCAATTTAAACCTCGTAAGGCAAAAAGCAGAAATTGCTTAAAGAGTTTATAGCTAATAGGAGAGAGGAGTGTGAAATAATTAGAGGAGGTATATAACTTGCGGAAGAATTAGTATAAGGGTAAGCATTAGTTTTAGGACAGACTGAAGAGTAAGTTGATTGGAAAAAATTAGCAAAGAGGGAGCCAAGAAAAAAAGAAGATGGCAAACTTGAAGATTTACGCTTCAAGTTTACAAAATTATAAAACTGTCTCGGATTTCGGGCAAATTGTCTTTTACAACGTGTTAGATAATTTTCATAGCATTGAGAATTAAGAAGAAAGAAGTTCGACTTGGCTATGGAATATTTAGCCAAGTCTGTACACGAACCAGACTTTTTAAACTTTTTAAAATATTTGGATTTTACATTTTTTAGATGTGATAATCTGGTAGTAAACCAGGGTGGTTTTGAAAAAGTAGTCGAAGGAATTGACTTAGGAATACACACATCTAAGAGGGAGATTAGTGTGATGTAAAAAAAATTTATGGCTGTATTCATATCAACTGAGTCATATAAGAAAGACCAATCGGTTGAATAAATAAGCTGATTCAGCAAAGAATAATTTCCTTTGCGAAAGCAATAGCGGGGCTTATTGGCTGATGAGCACGAAATGAAAGGATTACAATTTAGCATTGCAATCTCTAAAGTTGGATGATAGACATCCTCAGGAAGAGATAAAGGAGGGGACCTAGACACATTAGAAATAAGGTAGTCGTTAACAAATACAAGGTCAAGTGTTCTAATCAAATGATTAGAAATTGAATTGATTTGAAACAACGAAAGATTAAGCATGCAGTCTATAAAATCGTGCTGTGCTGAGGGCACTAGATAATTTTTGGCAGTAAATAATGACCAAGAGATGTTGGGCAAATTAAAATCACCCAACACCATAAATAGGTCACTATCACGCACGTGTGAAGTAACTTCTTTAATACAAGTAATATGTTTCATATAAACTTGAATATCAGAAGAAGGTGGGACATAAGAGCATGTTACATAGACATTCCGTGTAGGAAAAGACACCTTAACTGAGACAATCTCAACGTCAGTAGGCGTACTAAAACAGAAAAGTTCAGACTGGAGAGTGGCTTTAACGGCAATTAACACCCCACCACCTCGAGTCGGCCGATCATTTCTATACAAAATAAGTTATTTGATAAAATCTCAAAATCAGACATGGTTGAGTTCAACCATGTTTCTGAAAATGCTATTATATCCGAATTGAAGGAAGTGCTGGCCATGAAAAGATTTTTAAGTTTTGAAATAAGACCTCTAACATTCTGATAATGAATAAAGATTTGGTCAGAAGATGAAGCTAGTTTTTTGGGGCAGAAATGGTACCCTGTATTGAAGGGACTGGAAGGGTGACAGGCTGGTTACGCTTTTTAGGCTTGAACTCGTGAACAATCATGTGTGGAGGCCAAAATTTGCTATCACAATGATTGGAAACATATCATGTGAAACATTTATTTTGAATGATGATATTTCACGAGTGGTGGAGAAATTAAATTTAGTTATTGACACGCTAGCAGAAGATTTGCTAGCAATATAGGCTGCCAATGACTCAGAAGTGGTGTCCGACGAAAGTCGAGACACAAAGACTTGCCTACGAGGGGCAACTACCGTTAAAGTAGGCGCTGATGGGGCTGTAGGTAATACAGGAGTTGGGGGAGCTAACGAGGCACAATGATTGTTTTTAACAATCTGGGCAAGATTGCGCGCAGGTCTACCTTTGCGGCCAGGAGCTGATGGGGCTGAGGCAGTTTGATTAATTGGGACGGGATCAGGTACGGGCTCTACTGGGACTAGTAAAGGGGTTGAAACAGGGGTAATTGGACAGTCGCTTGGAGAAGGCGATAAAGACAACATTGGAGATACCTCCAAGTTGCTAGGAAGGGACAAGAAAGTAGTAGGTGTCTGAACAGACGTAGAGGGCAATTGCAAAAGTTGAGGCTCCAACCGGCGATTGGTTGGGGACTCAAATTTATATTTGCCAAGCAACTCGAAACTCGAGTCAAAATTACTCGAGAGCTGCTTAGCCACATTATTTAATTTTAAGAATTGACTTCTCACAAAATTATACATTCTAGAGAAATCAATTTGCTTGTCGATGCATTCTGGGCACGACCAACGCAAGCCACCACAGCCCTTCTTGGCAATAGCAGCGATCTTGTCGCAATCACGCAAAGTGGGACCTGCACATTTAGCATGCATCATATTCTCACACAGCCAGCAATTAAAAAATTGCGGCAGTGCAGAATCATCAGCCTGCTTGAACGTGCACGGTTTCTTACAGCACAACCTTATTATTTAATGCGTATGCAAATTGCGAAAGCACAGAGCAAAACGAAAACGGTGCACAAGATAGAGCAAGTAAATACACAAACAAATTGTTTGGAGCAAAAAGCAATAGAAAAAGTTTGCGAGAGCGCGATGCACAAGCAGAAAGTATGCAGCGAACACACGCACAAACAAGTATATGCACAGGGGAGCACCAAAGCAAAAGAATCAAAACAGGCAATAACAACAACACGGAACTGATGCCGCGTTTTATAAAATGTAATAATTAACAGACTTACGCTGCACAACAGATAACACTTTGCACAGTTTATTAAAGCTTCTTAAATAAAGCACCGAAAAATGCAAAATTTTGAAATAAAAAGCAGGATAAAAGCACAAAAATACATAAAAATCTTGGAGCACAAGTAAAACACGTCAATCACTCTCAACTGAGAACTCTCTCTGATATATGATATAGTGGTCCGATCTTAATAGGATTTTGCATATATCATACAAAAACTTAAATTTCAACCGATCGTTCCTATGCTAGCTATATAATATAGTGGTCCGATCTTAATAGAATTTTGCAAATATATGAGGAGTAAAGTAAAACTAATAAATGTCGAGGTTGGTCTAGATAGATCTTCTTACTCTCCTGGGCCGGACAATATTCCTAGTTGTCTACTCAAGGAGTGTAGTCCTTCCCTTCTTTATCCATTGCTAAAGCTTTTTAATCTATCCCTTGAAACTTCTGTCTTTCCATCTCTTTGGAAAGAATCTTATATCATTCCTCTTCACAAGAAAGGTGGGAAGTCTGATATACGAAATTACAGGGGCATTGCAAAACTGTCCGCTATTCCTAAATTATTTGAAAAAATAATCACTTCGAATTTGCAGCATTTCTGCAAATCAGTTGTTTCCCCTGTTCAACATGGATTCGTAAAGAATCGGTCAACTACGACCAATCTGCTTGAGTTTACTTCCTTGGAATAGGTTTCCCCCTGTCTCTTCTGCTTTGGATTAATTCTTATTTAAAAGGTAGGACCCAAAGAGTAATGCTGAGGCTGACTACCTCTAAACGGGTTCACGTTACTTCTGGTGTTCCTCAAGGTAGTCATCTTGGACCTTTACTCTTTACCCTTTTTATAAATGATCTCCCCTCTGTTATATCACATGCCCGTGTACTCATGTATGCGGACGATGTCAAACTTTTTCTATCATACACTAATCCCCTACATCATTCTCGTCTACAAGACGATTTGAACGCTATGCAACTATGGTGTTCGGCCAATCAATTGCATCTAAACTGTTCAAAGTGTATGTTTATGACTTTTAATCGTACTACACCTTATCTTGTCAGTTATACAATCGAGAATATCCCTTTGCAACGTATACTAACAGTTAAGGATCTAGGCGTAATTTTTGATTCTAAACTCTGTTTCAATCTTCACATAGATACCATCGTTAATGAGGCAAAAGATGTACTTGGATTCATTAAACGATGGTCTAAAGAGTTTAACGATCCTTTTATAACAAAACTTCTGTACATCTGTCTTGTTCGCCCTATCCTTGAATACTTCACATAGATACCATCGTTAATGAGGCAAAAGATGTACTTGGATTCATTAAACGATGGTCTAAAGAGTTTAACGATCCTTTTATAACAAAACTTCTGTACATCTCTCTTGTTCGCCCTATCCTTGAATACTGCTCTTGCATTTGGTCTCCACAGTATAACAACAGCCAGGATCGTATTGAATCTGTTCAGAAGCAATTTCTCCTTTTTGCCTTACGAGGTTTAAATTGGGACCCTAATCTTCGGTTGCCGTCCTACTCCAGCAGACTGCTTCTTCTCAACCTTCCGTCGTTAACCAACCGTAGGACAATTCTCGGTGTTGTCCTTCTACATAAGTTGATTATTGGCGACATAGATTCTCCTTTTCTGCTAGGGCATCTTCAATTCTCTGTTCCGGCTAGACCAACTAGAAATTATCGCCCTTTTTACTATCTACGTGCACAACAGACTACGCTATGCACAATCCTTTTCGCGTGCTATGTAAAAATTATAATAGTTTGCATCACGTTTTCTCTACCGAACTGTCTCTACCCCTAATAAAATCGTTGCTTTCAGGATACCTTCGGGAAGTCGCTGACCATTCCCAGCTATGAGCAGGGGCATAGCTTGCCGGACAGGCTGAAAAATTTTCCCCCACCGGGTCGGTGATTTACCATTACTTTTCTCTCTGTCCTATCTACTTAACACTCTTTATCTAACTTACATTGCTTTACTTTATTAACAATCTTCTTACTTTCATTTTTCCTATTTATTGTATTTTCTTTATTAATATAGCAAATTAAGATTATTTTAATGTTACTTGAAAACACTTTTTCCTACTTACAACCTTCTGCTTAGATGTAGGCTCTAATAGCGTCACTGACAAAATTAGCTGTGAAAAGGGGCACAGCTGGCCGGACTGGCAAATAAAACACCTCCATCGGTCGGTGATGCTATTTAGAAAATTGTATCCTTTAACTAGGCTTTTAGCATAAAATTTTATTGTATAATCTATTGAATAATGAGGAAGACACTCGTTTTGTCGACCATTAATAAATAAATAAATAAATATCTTGAAAAACAAAATGTTTTTTCATAAAAAACTTAATTTTCGACCGGATATGATTTGATAATAGGATTTTGCATATATCATACAAAAACTTAAATTTCGACCGATCGTTCCTATGACAGCTATATGATATAGTAGTCCGATCTTAATAGGATTTTGCATATATATGAGGAGTAAATAAAAACTAATAAATGCCGAGTTTGGTGAAGATATCTTAAAAAAAAATGTTTTTTCATATAAAAACTTAGTTTTCGACCGATCGATCCTATGGCAGCTATATGATACAGTGGTCCAATCTTAATAGGATTTTGCATATATCATACAAAAACTTAAATTTCAACCGATCGTTCCTATGCCAGCTAAATAATATAGTGGTCCGATCTTAATAGAATTTTGCAAATATACGAGGAGTAAAGTAAAACTAATAAATGTCGAGGTTGGTCAAGATATCTTAAAAAACAAAATGTTTTTTCATAAAAAACTTAATTTTCGACCGGATAGGATAGGATAATAGGATTTTGCATATATCATACAAAAACTTAAATTTCGACCGATCGTTCCTATGGCAGATATATGATATTGTGGTCCGATCTTAATAGGATTTTGCACATATATGAGGAGCATAGTAAAAGTAACAAATGCCGAGTTTGGTCAAGATATCATGAAAAACAACATGTTTTTTCTACAAAAATTTAATTTTCGACCGATCGATCCTATGGCAGCTATATGATATTGTGGTCCGATCGTAATAGGATTTTGCATATATATGAGGATTAAAGTAAAACTAATAAATGCCGAGTTTGGTGAAGATATCTTGAAAAACAAAGTGTTTTTCATACAAAAACTTAATTTTGACGGATCAATCCTATGGCAGCTATATGATATAGTGGTCCGATCTTAATAGGATTTTGCATTTATATGAGGGGTAAAGTAAAACTAATAAATGCCGATTTTGGTCAAGATATCTTAAAAACAAAATGTTTTTTCATACAAAAAATTAATTTTCAACCGATCGATCCTATGGCAGCTATATGATATAGTGTTCCGATCTTAATAGGATTTTGCATATATATAAGGAGTAAAGTCAAACTAATAAATGCCGAGTTTGATGAAGATATCTTGAAAAACAAAATGGTTTTTCATATAAAAACTTAATTTTCGACCGATCGATCCTATGGCAGATATATGATATTGTGGTCCGATCTTAATAGGATTTTGCATATATATGAGGAGTAAAGTAAAACTAATAAATGCCGATTTTGGTCAAGATATCTTAAAAACAAAATGTTTTTTCATACAAAAAATTAATTTTCAACCGATCGATCCTATGGCAGCTATATGATATAGTGTTCCGATCTTTTTGCATATATGTGAGGATTAAAGTAAAACTAATAAATGCCGAGTTTGGTGAAGATATCTTGAAAAACAAAGTGTTTTTTCATATAAAAACTTAATTTTCGACCGATCGATCCTATGGCAGATATATGATATTGTGGTCCGATCTTAATAGGATTTTGCATATATATGAGGAGTAAAGTAAAACTAATAAATGCCGATTTTGGTCAAGATATCTTAAAAACAAAATCTATTTTCATACAAAAAATTAATTTTCAACCGATCGATCCAATGGCAGCTATATGATATAGTGTTCCGATCTTAATAGGATTTTGCATATATATGAGGAGTAAAGTAAAACTAATAAATGCCGAGTTTGGTCAAGATATCTTGAAAAACAAAATGGTTTTTCATATAAAAACTTAATTTTCGACCGATCGATCCTATGGCAGATATATGATATTGTGGTCCGATCTTAATAGGATTTTGCACATATATGAGGAGTAAAGTAAAAGTAACAAATGCCGAGTTTGGTCAAGATATCATGAAAAACAAAATGTTTTTTCTACAAAAACTTAATTTTCGACCGATCGATCCTATGGTAGCTATATGACATTGTGGTCCGATCGTAAAAGAATTTTGCATATATATGAGGATTAAAGTAAAACTAATAAATGCCGAGTTTGGTAAAGATATCTTGAAAAACAAAGTGGTTTTTCATACAAAAACTTAATTTTGACCGATCAATCCTATTGAAGCTATATGATATAGTGGTTCGATCTTAACAGGATTTTGCATATATTATACAAAAACTTAATTTTCGACCGATTGATCCTATGGTAGCTATATTGTATAGAGGTCCGACCTTAATAGGATATCGCATATATATGAGGAGCAAAGTAAAACTGACAACTGCCGAGTTTGGTCAGGATATCATGAAAAACAAAATTTTTTTTTCATACAAAAACTTAATTTTCGACCGATCGATCCTATTGCAGCTATATAATATAGTGTTCCGATCTGAAGAGGATTTTCATATATATGAGGAGCATAGTAAAACTAATAAATGCCGAGTTTGGTCAAGATATCTTAAAAACAAAATGTTTTTTTTATACAAAAACTCAATTTTCGACCGATCGATACTATGGCAGTTATATGATATAGTGTTCCGATCTTAATAGGATTTTGCATATATATGAGGAGTAAAGTAAAACTAATAAATGCCGAGTTTGGTCAAGATACCTTAAAAAACAAAATGTTTTTTCATACAAAAACTTAATTTTCGACCGATCATTCCTATGGCAGCTATATGATATCGAGTTTGGTCAAGATATCTTGAAAAACAAAATGTTTTTTTATAAAAAAACTTAATTTTCGACCGATCGATCCTATGGCAGCAATCTGATATTGTGGTCCGATCTTAATAAGATTTTGAATATAATTGAGAAGTAAAATAAAGCTAATAAATGCGGAGTTTGGTCATGATATCTTGAAAAACAAAATCTTTTTTCATAAAAAACTTAATTTTCGACCGATCGATCCTATGGCAGATATATGATATTGTGGTCCGCTCTTAATAGGATTTCGCATTTATATGACGAGTATAGTAAAACTAGCAAATGCCGAGATTGGTCAAGATATCTTGAAAAACAAAATGATTTTTTATTCAAAAACTTAGTTTTCGACTGATCGATCCTATGGCAGCTATATGATATAGTGGTCTGATCTTAATAGGATTTTGCATTTATATGAGGAGTAAAGTAAAAGTAATAAATGCCGAGTTTGGTGAAGATATCTTAAAAAAAAAAAATGTTATTTCATATATAAACTTAATTTTCGACCGATCGATCCTATGGCAGCTATATGATATAGTGGTCCGATCTTAATAGGATTTTGCATATATCATACAAAAACTTAAATTTCGACCGATCGTTCCTATTGAAGCTATATGATATAGTGGTCCGATCTTAATAGGATTTTGCATATATTATACAAAAACTTAATTTTCGACCGATCGATCCTATGGCAGCTATATGATATAGTGGTCCGACTTTAATAGGATATCGCATATATATGAGGAGCAAAGTAAAACTGACAACAGCCGAGTTTGGTCAAGATATCATGAAAAACAAAATTTTTTTTTCATACAAAAACTTAATTTTCGACCGATCGATCCTATTGCAGCTATATAATATAGTGTTCCGATCTGAATAGGATTTTCATATATATGAGGAGCATAGTAAAACTAATAAATGCCGAGTTTGGTCAAGATATCTTAAAAACAAAATGTTTTTTTATACAAAAACTCAATTTTCGACCGATCGATCCTTTGGCAGCTATATGATATAGTGGTCCGACCTTAATAGGATATCGCATATATATGAGGAGCAAAGTAAAACTGACAACTGCCGAGTTTGGTCAAGATATCATGAAAAACAAAATTTTTTTTTCATACAAAAACTTAATTTTCGACCGATCGATCCTATTGCAGCTATATAATATAGTGTTCCGATCTGAAGAGGATTTTCATATATATGAGGAGCATAGTAAAACTAATAAATGCCGAGTTTGGTCAAGATATCTTAAAAACAAAATGTTTTTTTATACAAAAACTCAATTTTTGACCGATCGATACTATGGCAGTTATAAGATATAGTGTTCCGATCTTAATAGGATTTTGTATATATATGAGGAGTAAAGTAAAACTAATAAATGCCGAGTTTGGTCAAGATACCTTAAAAAACAAAATGTTTTTTCATACAAAAACTAAATTTTCGACCGATCATTCCTATGGCAGCTATATGATATCGAGTTTGGTCAAGATATCTTGAAAAACAAAATGTTTTTTTATAAAAAAACTTAATTTTCGACCGATCGATCCCATGGCAGCAATCTGATATTGTGGTCCGATCTTAATAAGATTTTGAATATAATTGAGAAGTAAAATAAAGCTAATAAATGCGGAGTTTGGCCATGATATCTTGAAAAACAAAATCTTTTTTCATAAAAAACTTAATTTTCGACCGATCGATCCTATGGCAGATATATGATATTGTGGTCCGATCTTAATAGGATTTCGCATTTATATGACGAGTATAGTAAAACTAGCAAATGCCGAGATTGGTCAAGATATCTTGAAAAACAAAATGATTTTTTCATTCAAAAACTTAGTTTTCGACTGATCGATCCTATGGCAGCTATATGATATAGTGGTCTGATCTTAATAGGATTTTGCATTTATATGAGGAGTAAAGTAAAACTAATAAATGCCGAGTTTGGTGAATATATCTTAAAAAAAAAATGTTTTTTCATATATAAACTTAATTTTCGACCGATCGATCCTATGGCAGCTATATAATATAGTGGTCCGATCTTAATAGGATTTTGCATATATCATACAAAAACTTAAATTTCGACCGATCGTTCCTATTGAAGCTATATGATATAGTGGTCCGATCTTAATAGGATTTTGCATATATATACAAAAACTTAATTTTCGACCGATCGATCCTATGGCAGCTATATGATATAGTGGTCCGACTTTAATAGGATATCGCTTATATATGAGGAGCAAAGTAAAACTGACTACTGCCGAGTTTGGTCAAAATATCATGAAAAACAAAATTTTTTTTTTATACAAAAACTCAATTTTCGACCGATCGATCCTATGGCAGCTATATGATATAGTGTTCCGATCTTAATAGGCTTTTGCATATATATGAGGAGTAAAGTAAAACTAATAAATGCCGAGTTTGGTCAAGATACCTTAAAAACAAAATGTTTTTTCATACAAAACTTAATTTTCGACCGATCATTCCTATGGCAGCTATATGATATCGAGTTTGGTCAAGATATCTTGAAAAACAAAATGTTTTTTCATACAAAAACTTAATTTTCGACCGATCGATCCCATGGCAGCAATCTGATATTGTGGTCCGATCTTAATAAGATTTTGAATATATATGAGAAGTAAAGTAAAGCTAATAAATGCGGAGTTTGGTCATGATATCTTGAAAAACAAAATCTTTTTTCATAAAAAACTTAATTTTCGACCGATCGATCCTATGGCAGATATATGATATTGTGGTCCGATCTTAATAGAATTTCGCATATATATGACGAGTATAGTAAAACTAGCAAATGCCGAGATTGGACAAGATATCTTGAAAAACAAAATGATTTTTTCATTCAAAAACGTAGTTTTCGACTGATTGGTCCTATGGCAGCTATATGATATAGTGGAATGATCTTAATAGGATTTTGCATTTATATGAGGAGTAAAGTAAAACTAATAAATGCCGAGTTTGGACAAGATATCTTGAAAAACAAAATGATTTTTTCATACAAAAACTTAATATTCGACCGATCGATCCTATGACAGCTATATGATATTGTGGTCCGATCTTAATAGCATTTTGCATATATATAAGGAGTAAAGTCAAACTAATAAATGCCGAGTTTGGTGAAGATATCTTGAAAAACAAAATGTTTTTTCATACAAAAATTAATTTTCAACCGATCGATCCTATGGCAGCTATATGATATAGTGTTCCGATCTTAATAGGATTTTGCGTATACATGAGGAGTAAAGTAAAACTAATAAATGCCGAGTTTGGTCATGATATCTTTAAAACAAAATGTTTTTTCATACAAAAACTCAATATTCGACCGATCGATCCTATGGCAGCTATATGATATTGTGGTCCGATCTTAATAGGATTTCGCATATATATGAGGAGTAAAGTAAAACTAATAAATGCCGAGTTTGGTTAAGATATCTTGAAAAAGAAAATATTTTTCCGATCTTAATAGGCTTTTGCATATATATGAGGAGCAAAGTAAATCTTGACAACTGCCGAGTTTGGTTAAAATATCATGAAAAACAAAAACTCAATTTTCGACCGATCGATCCTATGGCAGCTTTATGATATAGTGGTCCGATCTTAATACGATTTTGCATATATATGAGCAACATAGTGAAACTAACAAATGCCGAGTTTGGTCAAGATATCTTGAAAAACAAAATGTTTTTTCATACAAAAACTTAATTTTCGACCGATCGATCCTATGGCAGCTATATGATAAAGTGGTCCGATCTTAATAGGATTTCGCATATATATGAGGATTAAAGTAAAACTAATAAATTCCGAGTTTGGTCAAGATATCTTGAAAGCAAAATGTTTTTTCATACAAAACTTAATATTCGACCGATCGATCCTATGACAGCTATATGATATTGTGGTCCGATCTTAATAGGATTTTGCATTTATATGAGGAGCATAGTAAAACTAACAAATGCCGAGTTTGGTCAAGATAACTTGAAAAACAAAATGTGTTTCATACAAAACTTAATTTTCGACCGATCGTTCCTATGGCAGCTATATGATATTGTGGTCCGATCTTAATAGGATATCGCATATATATGAGGAGCAAAGTAAAGCTAACAACTGCCGAGTTTGGTCAAGATATCATGAAAAACAAAATGTTTTTTCATAAAATAACTTAATTTTCGACCGATCGATCCTATTGCAGTTATATAATATAGTGTTCCGATCTGAATAGGATTTTCATATATATGAGGAGCATAAAAAACAAAATGTTTTTCATACAAAAACTTAATTTTCGACCGATCATTCCTATGGCAGCTATATGATATCGAGTTTGGTCAAGATATCTTGAAAAACAAAATGTTTTTTCATACAAAAACTTAATTTTCAACCGATCGATCCCATGGCAGCAATCTGATATTGTGGTCCGATCTTAATAAGATTTTGAATACATATGAGAAGTAAAGTAAAGCTTATAAATGCCGAGTTTGGTCATGATATCTTGAAAAATAAAATCTTTTTTCATAAAAAACTTAATTTTCGACCGATCGATCCTATGGCAGATATATGATATAGTGGCCCGATCTTAATAAGATTTTGCATATATCATACAAAAACTTGAATTTCGACCGATCGTTCCTATGCCAGCTATATAATATAGTGGTCCTATCTTAATAGGATTTTGCATATATCATACATAAACTTAAATTTCAACCGATTGTTCCTATCCCAGCGATCTTAATAGAATTTTGCATATATATGAGGAGTAAAGTAAAACTAATAAATGTCGAGGTTGGTCTAGATATCTTGAAAAACAAAATGTTTTTTCATAAAAAAACTTAATTTTCGACCGGATAGGATAGGATAATAGGATTTTGCATATATCATACAAAAACTTAAATTTCGACCGATCGTTCCTATGGCAGCTATATGATATAGTGGTCCGATCTTAATAGGATTTCGCATATATATGAGGATTAAAGTGAAACTAATAAATGCCGAGTTTGGTAAAGATTTCTTGAAGAACAAAATGGTTTTTCATATAAAAACTTAATTTTCGACCGATCGATCCTATGGCAGATATATGATATAGTTATCCAATCTCAATAGGATTTTGCATATATCATACAAAAATTAAATTTCGACCGATCGTTCCTATTGAAGCTATATGATATTGTGGTCCGATCTTAATAGGATATCGCATATATATGAGGAGCATAGTAAAACTAATAAATGCCGAGTTTGGTCAAGATATCTTAAAAACAAAATGTTTTTTTATACAAAAACTCAATTTTCGACCGATCGATACTATGGCAGCTATATGATATAGTGTTCCGATCTTAATAGGATTTTGCATATATATGAGGAGTAAAGTAAAACTAATAAATGCCGAGTTTGGTCAAGATACCTTAAAAACAAAATGTTTTTTCATACAAAACTTAATTTTCGACCGATCATTCCTATGGCAGCTATATGATATCGAGTTTGGTCAAGATATCTTGAAAAACAAAATGTTTTTTCATACAAAAACTTAATTTTCGACCGATCGATCCCATGGCAGCAATCTGATATTGTGGTCCGATCTTAATAAGATTTTGAGTATATATGAGAAGTAAAGTAAAGCTAATAAATGCGGAGTTTGGTCATGATATCTTGAAAAACAAAATCTTTTTTCATAAAAAACTTAATTTTCGACCGATCGTTCCTATGGCAGCTATATGATATTGTGGTCCGATCTTAATAGGATATCGCATATATATGAGGAGCAAAGTAAAGCTAACAACTGCCGAGTTTGGTCAAGATATCATGAAAACAAAATGTTTTTTCATAAAAAAACTTAATTTTCGACCGATCGATCCTATTGCAGTTATATAATATAGTGTTCCGATCTGAATAGGATTTTCATATATATGAGGAGCATAAAAAACAAAATGTTTTTTCATACAAAAACTTAATTTTCGACCGATCATTCCTATGGCAGCTATATGATATCGAGTTTGGTCAAGATATCTTGAAAAACAAAATGTTTTTTCATACAAAAACTTAATTTTCAACCGATCGATCCCATGGCAGCAATCTGATATTGTGGTCCGATCTTAATAAGATTTTGAATACATATGAGAAGTAAAGTAAAGCTTATAAATGCCGAGTTTGGTCATGATATCTTGAAAAATAAAATCTTTTTTCATAAAAAACTTAATTTTCGACCGATCGATCCTATGGCAGATATATGATATAGTGGCCCGATCTTAATAAGATTTTGCATATATCATACAAAAACTTGAATTTCGACCGATCGTTCCTATGCCAGCTATATAATATAGTGGTCCGATCTTAATAGGATTTTGCATATATCATACATAAACTTAAATTTCAACCGATTGTTCCTATCCCAGCGATCTTAATAGAATTTTGCATATATATGAGGAGTAAAGTAAAACTAATAAATGTCGAGGTTGGTCTAGATATCTTGAAAACAAAATGTTTTTTCATAAAAAAACTTAATTTTCGACCGGATAGGATAGGATAATAGGATTTTGCATATATCATACAAAAACTTAAATTTCGACCGATCGTTCCTATGGCAGCTATATGATATAGTGGTCCGATCTTAATAGGATTTCGCATATATATGAGGATTAAAGTGAAACTAATAAATGCCGAGTTTGGTAAAGATTTCTTGAAAAACAAAATGGTTTTTCATATAAAAACTTAATTTTCGACCGATCGATCCTATGGCAGATATATGATATAGTTATCCAATCTCAATAGGATTTTGCATATATCATACAAAAAATTAAATTTCGACCGATCGTTCCTATTGAAGCTATATGATATTGTGGTCCGATCTTAATAGGATATCGCATATATATGAGGAGCATAGTAAAACTAATAAATGCCGAGTTTGGTCAAGATATCTTAAAAACAAAATGTTTTTTTATACAAAAACTCAATTTTCGACCGATCGATACTATGGCAGCTATATGATATAGTGTTCCGATCTTAATAGGATTTTGCATATATATGAGGAGTAAAGTAAAACTAATAAATGCCGAGTTTGGTCAAGATACCTTAAAAACAAAATGTTTTTTCATACAAAAACTTAATTTTCGACCGATCATTCCTATGGCAGCTATATGATATCGAGTTTGGTCAAGATATCTTGAAAAACAAAATGTTTTTTCATAAAAAAACTTAATTTTCGACCGATCGATCCCATGGCAGCAATCTGATATTGTGGTCCGATCTTAATAAGATTTTGAATATATATGAGAAGTAAAGTAAAGCTAATAAATGCGGAGTTTGGTCATGATATCTTGAAAAACAAAATCTTTTTTCATAAAAACTTAATTTTCGACCGATCGTTCCTATGGCAGCTATATGATATTGTGGTCCGATCTTAATAGGATATCGCATATATATGAGGAGCAAAGTAAAGCTAACAACTGCCGAGTTTGGTCAAGATATCATGAAAAACAAAATGTTTTTTCATAAAATAACTTAATTTTCGACCGATCGATCCTATTGCAGTTATATAATATAGTGTTCCGATCTGAATAGGATTTTCATATATATGAGGAGCATAAAAAACAAAATGTTTTTTCATACAAAAACTTAATTTTCGACCGATCATTCCTATGGCAGCTATATGATATCGAGTTTGGTCAAGATATCTTGAAAAACAAAATGTTTTTTCATACAAAAACTTAATTTTCAACCGATCGATCCTATGGCAGATATATGATATTGTGGTCCGATCTTAATAGGATTTCGCATATATATGACGAGTATAGTAAAACTAGCAAATGCCGAGATTGGTCAAGATATCTTGAAAAACAAAATGATTTTTTCATTCAAAACTTAGTTTTCGACTGATCGATCCTATGGCAGCTATATGATATAGTGGTCTGATCTTAATAGGATTTTGCATTTATATGAGGAGTAAAGTCAAACTAATAAATGCCGAGTTTGGTGAAGATATCTTGAAAAACAAAATGTTTTTTCATACAAAAATTAATTTTCAACCGATCGATCCGATGGCAGCTATATGATATAGTGTTCCGAACTTAATAGGATTTTGCATAAATATGAGGAGTAAAGTAAACTAAAAAATGCCGAGTTTGGTCAAGATATCATGAAAAACAAAATGTTTTTTCATACAAAACTTAATTTACGACCGATCGATCCTATGGCAGCTATATGATATAGTATTCCGATCTTAATAGGATTGTGCGTAGTAAAATAAAACTAATAAATGCTGAGTTTGGTAAAGATATCTTGAAAAATAAAATGTTTTTTCATACAAAAACTTAATTTTCGACCGATCGATCCTATGGCAGATATATGATATTGTGTTCCGATCCGGGTAACGTAAAACTAACAAATGCCGAGTTTGGTCAAGATATCTTGTAAAACAAAATGTTTTTTCATACAAAAACTTAAATTTGGACCGATCGTTCCTATTGAAGCTATATGATATAGTGGTCCGATCTTAATAGGATTTTGCATATATTATACAAAAACTTAATTTTCGACCGATCGATCCTATGGCAGCTATATGATATAGTGGTCCGATCTGAATAGCATTTTGCATATATATAAGGAGTAAAGTCAAACTAATAAATGCCGAGTTTGGTGAAGATATCTTGAAAAACAAAATGTTTTTTCATACAAAAATTAATTTTCAACCGATCGATCCGATGGCATCTATATGATATAGTGTTCCGAACTTAATAGGATTTTGCATATATATGAGGAGTAAAGTAAAACTAATAAATGCCGAGTTTGGTCAAGATATCTTAAAAACAAAATGTTTTTTCATACAAAAACTCAATATTCGACCGATCGATCCTATGGCAGCTATATGATATTGTGGTCCGATCTTAATAGCATTTTGCATATATATAAGGAGTAAAGTCAAACTAATAAATGCCGAGTTTGGTGAAGATATCTTGAAAAACAAAATGTTTTTTCATACAAAAATTAATTTTCAACCGATCGATCCGATGGCAGCTATATGATATAGTGTTCCGAACTTAATAGGATTTTGCATAAATATGAGGAGTAAAGTAAAACTAAAAAATGCCGAGTTTGGTCAAGATATCATGAAAAACAAAATGTTTTTTCATACAAAAACTTAATTTACGACCGATCGATCCTATGGCAGCTATATGATATAGTATTCCGATCTTAATAGGATTGTGCGTAGTAAAATAAAACTAATAAATGCTGAGTTTGGTAAAGATATCTTGAAAAATAAAATGTTTTTTCATACAAAAACTTAATTTCGACCGATCGATCCTATGGCAGATATATGATATTGTGTTCCGATCCGGGTAACGTAAAACTAACAAATGCCGAGTTTGGTCAAGATATCTTGTAAAACAAAATGTTTTTTCATACAAAAACTTAAATTTGGACCGATCGTTCCTATTGAAGCTATATGATATAGTGGTCCGATCTTAATAGGATTTTGCATATATTATACAAAAACTTAATTTTCGACCGATCGATCCTATGGCAGCTATATGATATAGTGGTCCGATCTGAATAGCATTTTGCATATATATAAGGAGTAAAGTCAAACTAATAAATGCCGAGTTTGGTGAAGATATCTTGAAAAACAAAATGTTTTTTCATACAAAAATTAATTTTCAACCGATCGATCCGATGGCATCTATATGATATAGTGTTCCGAACTTAATAGGATTTTGCATATATATGAGGAGTAAAGTAAAACTAATAAATGCCGAGTTTGGTCAAGATATCTTAAAAACAAAATGTTTTTTCATACAAAAACTCAATATTCGACCGATCGATCCTATGGCAGCTATATGATATTGTGGTCCGATCTTAATAGCATTTTGCATATATATAAGGAGTAAAGTCAAACTAATAAATGCCGAGTTTGGTGAAGATATCTTGAAAAACAAAATGTTTTTTCATACAAAAATTAATTTTCAACCGATCGATCCGATGGCAGCTATATGATATAGTGTTCCGAACTTAATAGGATTTTGCATATATATGAGGAGTAAAGTAAAACTAATAAATGCCGAGTTTGGTCAAGATATCTTGAAAAAGAAAATATTTTTCCGATCTTAATAGGATTTTGCATATATGAGGAGCAAAGTAAATCTTAACAACTGCCGAGTTTGGTTAAGATATCATGAAAAACAAAATGTTTTTTCATACAAAAACTCAGTTTTCGACCGATCGATCCTATGGCAGCTTTATGATATAGTGGTCCTATCTTAATAGGATTTCGCATATATATGAGGATTAAAGTAAAACTAATAAATGCCGAGTTTGGTCAAGATATCTTGAAAGCAAAATGTTTTTTCATACAAAAACTTCATATTCGACCAATCGATCCTATGACAGCTATATGATATTGTGGTCCGATCTTAATAGGATTTTGCATTTATATGAGGAGCATAGTAAAACTAACAAATGCCGAGTTTGGTCAAGATAACTTGAAAATGGTTTTTCATACAAAAACTTAATTTTCGACCGATCGATCCTATGGCAGCTATATGATAAAGTGGTCCGATCTTAATAGGATTTCGCATATATATGAGGATTAAAGTAAAACTAATAAATGCCGAGTTTGGTCAAGATATCTTGAAAGCAAAATGTTTTTTCATACAAAACTTAATATTCGACCAATCGATCCTATGACAGCTATATGATATTGTGGTCCGATCTTAATAGGATTTTGCATTTATATGAGGAGCATAGTAAAACTAACAAATGCCGAGTTTGGTCAAGATAACTTGAAAACAAAATGTGTTTCATACAAAACTTAATTTTCGACCGATCGTTCCTATGGCAGCTATATGATATTGTGGTCCGATCTTAATAGGATATCGCATATATATGAGGAGCAAAGTAAAGCTAACAACTGCCGAGTTTGGTCAAGATATCATGAAAAACAAAATGTTTTTTCATACAAAAACTTAATTTTCGACCGATCGATCCTATTGCAGTTATATAATATAGGGTTCCGATCTGAAGGATTTTCATATAAATGAGGAGCATATAAAACAAAATGTTTTTTCATACAAAAACTTAATTTTCGACCGATCATTCCTATGGCAGCTATATGATATCGAGTTTGGTCAAGATATCGAGCAAAACAAAATGTTTTTTCATACAAAAACTTAATTTTCGACCGATCGATCCCATGGCAGCAATCTGATATTGTGGTCCGATCTTAATAAGATTTTGAATATATATGAGAAGTAAAGTAAACCTAATAAATGCCGAGTTTGGTCATGATATCTTGAAAACAAAATGTTTTTTCATAAAAAACTTAATTTTCGACCGATCGATCCTATGGCAGATATATGATATTGCGGTCCGATCTTAATTGGATTTCGCTTATATATGACGAGCATAGTAAAACTAGCAAATGCCGAGATTGGTCAAGATATCTTGAAAAACAAAATGATTTTTTCATTCAAAAACTTAGTTTTCGACTGATCGATCCTATGGCAGCTATATGATATAGTGGTCTGATCTTAATAGGATTTCGCATATATATGTGGAGTAAAGTAAAACTAATAATGCCGAGTTTGGTGAAGATATCTTGAAAAACAAAATGTTTTTTCATATAAAAACTTATTTTCGACCGATCGATCCTATGGCAGATATATGATAAAGTGGTCCGATCTTAATAGGATTTTGCATATATATGAGGTGCATAAAAATCAAAATGTTTTTTCATACAAAAACTTAATTTTCGACCGATCATTCCTATGGCAGCTATATGATATCGAGTTTGGTCAAGATATCTTGAAAAACAAAATATTTTTTAATACAAAAACTTAATTTTCGACCGATCGATCCCATGGCAGCAATCTGATATTGTGGTCCGATCTTAATAAGATTTTGAATATATATGAGAAGTTAAGTAAAGCTAATAAATGCCGAGTTTGGTCAAGATATCTTGAAAAACAAAATCTTTTTTCATAAGAAACTTAATTTTCGACCGATCGATCCTATGGCAGCTATATGATATAGTGGTCTGATCTTAATAGGATTTTGCATTTATATGAGGAGTAAAGTAAAAGTAATAAATGCCGAGTTTGGTGAAGATATCTTAAAAAAAAAAATGTTATTTCATATATAAACTTAATTTTCGACCGATCGATCCTATGGCAGCTATATGATATAGTGGTCCGATCTTAATAGGATTTTGCATATATCATACAAAAACTTAAATTTCGACCGATCGTTCCTATTGAAGCTATATGATATAGTGGTCCGATCTTAATAGGATTTTGCATATATTATACAAAAACTTAATTTTCGACCGATCGATCCTATGGCAGCTATATGATATAGTGGTCCGACTTTAATAGGATATCGCATATATATGAGGAGCAAAGTAAAACTGACAACAGCCGAGTTTGGTCAAGATATCATGAAAAACAAAATTTTTTTTTCATACAAAAACTTAATTTTCGACCGATCGATCCTATTGCAGCTATATAATATAGTGTTCCGATCTGAATAGGATTTTCATATATATGAGGAGCATAGTAAAACTAATAAATGCCGAGTTTGGTCAAGATATCTTAAAAACAAAATGTTTTTTTATACAAAAACTCAATTTTCGACCGATCGATCCTTTGGCAGCTATATGATATAGTGGTCCGACCTTAATAGGATATCGCATATATATGAGGAGCAAAGTAAAACTGACAACTGCCGAGTTTGGTCAAGATATCATGAAAAACAAAATTTTTTTTTCATACAAAAACTTAATTTTCGACCGATCGATCCTATTGCAGCTATATAATATAGTGTTCCGATCTGAAGAGGATTTTCATATATATGAGGAGCATAGTAAAACTAATAAATGCCGAGTTTGGTCAAGATATCTTAAAAACAAAATGTTTTTTTATACAAAAACTCAATTTTTGACCGATCGATACTATGGCAGTTATAAGATATAGTGTTCCGATCTTAATAGGATTTTGTATATATATGAGGAGTAAAGTAAAACTAATAAATGCCGAGTTTGGTCAAGATACCTTAAAAAACAAAATGTTTTTTCATACAAAAACTAAATTTTCGACCGATCATTCCTATGGCAGCTATATGATATCGAGTTTGGTCAAGATATCTTGAAAAACAAAATGTTTTTTTTATAAAAAAACTTAATTTTCGACCGATCGATCCCATGGCAGCAATCTGATATTGTGGTCCGATCTTAATAAGATTTTGAATATAATTGAGAAGTAAAATAAAGCTAATAAATGCGGAGTTTGGCCATGATATCTTGAAAAACAAAATCTTTTTTCATAAAAACTTAATTTTCGACCGATCGATCCTATGGCAGATATATGATATTGTGGTCCGATCTTAATAGGATTTCGCATTATATGACGAGTATAGTAAAACTAGCAAATGCCGAGATTGGTCAAGATATCTTGAAAAACAAAATGATTTTTTCATTCAAAAACTTAGTTTTCGACTGATCGATCCTATGGCAGCTATATGATATAGTGGTCTGATCTTAATAGGATTTTGCATTTATATGAGGAGTAAAGTAAAACTAATAAATGCCGAGTTTGGTGAATATATCTTAAAAAAAAAAATGTTTTTTCATATATAAACTTAATTTTCGACCGATCGATCCTATGGCAGCTATATGATATAGTGGTCCGATCTTAATAGGATTTTGCATATATCATACAAAAACTTAAATTTCGACCGATCGTTCCTATTGAAGCTATATGATATAGTGGTCCGATCTTAATAGGATTTTGCATATATTATACAAAAACTTAATTTTCGACCGATCGATCCTATGGCAGCTATATGATATAGTGGTCCGACTTTAATAGGATATCGCATATATATGAGGAGCAATGTAAAACTGACAACAGCCGAGTTTGGTCAAGATATCATGAAAAACAAAATTTTTTTTTCATACAAAAACTTAATTTTCGACCGATCGATCCTATTGCGGCTATATAATATAGTGTTCCGATCTGAATAGGATTTTCATATATATGAGGAGCATAGTAAAACTAATAAATGCCGAGTTTGGTCAAGATATCTTAAAACAAAATGTTTTTTTTTATACAAAAACTCAATTTTCGACCGATCGATCCTTTGGCAGCTATATGATATAGTGGTCCGACCTTAATAGGATATCGCATATATATGAGGAGCAAAGTAAAACTGACAACTGCCTAGTTTGGTCAAGATACCATGAAAAACAAAATGTTTTTTCATACAAAAACTTAATTTTCGACCGATCGATCCTAATGCAGCTATATGATATAGTGGTCCCCTCTTAATAGGCTTTTGAATATATATGAGGAGCTTAGTAAAAGTAACAAATGCCGAGTTTGGTCAACAAACAAAACAAAATGTTTTTTCTATAAAAACTTCATTTTCGACCGATCGATCCTATGGTAGCTATATGATATTGTGGTCCGATCGTAATAGGATTTTGCATATATATGAGGAGTAAAGTAAAACTAATAAATGCCGAGTTTGGTGAAGATATCTTGAAAAACAAAGTGTTTTTTCATACAAAAACTTAATATTGACCGATCAATCCTATGGCAGCTATATGATATAGTGGTCCGATCTTAATAGGATTTGGCATATATCATACAAAAACTTAAGTTTCGACCGATCGTTCCTATTGAAGCTATATGATATAGTGGTTTGATCTTAATAGGATTTGCATATATTATACAAAACTTAATTTTCGTCCGATCGATCCTATGGCAGCTTTATGATATAGTGGTCCGACCTTAATAGGATTTTGAATATATATGAGGAGCTTAGTAAAAGTAACAAATGCCGAGTTTGGTCAACAAACAAAACAAAATGTTTTTTCTATAAAAACTTAATTTTCGACCGATCGATATGATATTGTGGTCCGATCGTAATAGGATTTTGCATATATATGAGGAGTAAAGTTAAACTAATAAATGCCGAGTTTGGTGAAGATATCTTGAAAAACAAAGTGTTTTTCATACAAAAACTTAATATTGACCGATCAATCCTATGGCAGCTATATGATATAGTGGTCCGATCTTAATAGGATTTGGCATATATCATACAAAAACTTAAGTTTCGACCGATCGTTCCTATTGAAGCTATATGATATAGTGGTCCGATCTTAATAGGATTTTGCATATATTATACAAAAACTTAATTTTCGTCCGATCGATCCTATGGCAGCTTTATGATATAGTGGTCCGACCTTAATAGGATATCGCTTATATATGAGGAGCAAAGTAAATCTGACTACTGCCGAGTTTGGTCAAAATATCATGAAAAACAAAATTTTTTTTTTATACAAAACTCAATTTTCGACCGATCGATCCTATGGCAGCTATATGATATAGTGTTCCGATCTTAATAGGCTTTTGCATATATATGAGGAGTAAAGTAAAACTAATAAATGCCGAGTTTGGTCAAGATACCTTAAAAAACAAAATGTTTTTTCATACAAAACTTAATTTTCGACCGATCATTCCTATGGCAGCTATATGATATCGAGTTTGGTCAAGATATCTTGAAAAACAAAATGTTTTTTCATACAAAAACTTAATTTTCGACCGATCGATCCCATGGCAGCAATCTGATATTGTGGTCCGATCTTAATAAGATTTTGAATATATATGAGAAGTAAAGTAAAGCTAATAAATGCGGAGTTTGGTCATGATATCTTGAAAAACAAAATCTTTTTTCATAAAAAACTTAATTTTCGACCGATCGATCCTATGGCAGATATATGATATTGTGGTCCGATCTTAATAGGATTTCGCATATATATGACGAGTATAGTAAAACTAGCAAATGCCGAGATTGGACAAGATATCTTGAAAACAAAATGATTTTTTCATTCAAAAACGTAGTTTTCGACTGATTGGTCCTATGGCAGCTATATGATATAGTGGAATGATCTTAATAGGATTTTGCATTTATATGAGGAGTAAAGTAAAACTAATAAATGCCGAGTTTGGACAAGATATCTTGAAAAACAAAATGATTTTTTCATTCAAAAACTTAGTTTTCGACTGATTGATCCTATGGCAGCTATATGATATAGTGGAATGATCTTAATAGGATTTTGCATTTATATGAGGAGTAAAGTAAAACTAATAAATGCCGAGTTTGGTGAAGATATCTTGAAAGCAAAATGTTTTTTCATACAAAAACTTAATATTCGACCGATCGATCCTATGACAGCTATATGATATTGTGGTCCGATCTTAATAGCATTTTGCATATATATAAGGAGTAAAGTCAAACTAATAAATGCCGAGTTTGGTGAAGATATCTTGAAAAACAAAATGTTTTTTCATACAAAAATTAATTTTCAACCGATCGATCCTATGGCAGCTATATGATATAGTGTTCCGATCTTAATAGGATTTTGCGTATACATGAGGAGTAAAGTAAACTAATAAATGCCGAGTTTGGTCATGATATCTTTAAAACAAAATGTTTTTTCATACAAAAACTCAATATTCGACCGATCGATCCTATGGCAGCTATATGATATTGTGGTCCGATCTTAATAGGATTTCGCATATATATGAGGAGTAAAGTAAAACTAATAAATGCCGAGTTTGGTTAAGATATCTTGAAAAGAAAATATTTTTCCGATCTTAATAGGATTTTGCATATATATGAGGAGCAAAGTAAATCTTGACAACTGCCGAGTTTGGTTAAAATATCATGAAAAAAAAACTCAATTTTCGACCGATCGATCCTATGGCAGCTTTATGATATAGTGGTCCGATCTTAATACGATTTTGCATATATATGAGCAACATAGTGAAACTAACAAATGCCGAGTTTGGTCAAGATATCTTGAAAACAAAATGTTTTTTCATACAAAAACTTAATTTTCGACCGATCGATCCTATGGCAGCTATATGATAAAGTGGTCCGATCTTAATAGGATTTCGCATATATATGAGGATTAAAGTAAAACTAATAAATTCCGAGTTTGGTCAAGATATCTTGAAAGCAAATGTTTTTTCATACAAAAACTTAATATTCGACCGATCGATCCTATGACAGCTATATGATATTGTGGTCCGATCTTAATAGGATTTTGCATTTATATGAGGAGCATAGTAAAACTAACAAATGCCGAGTTTGGTCAAGATAACTTGAAAAACAAAATGTGTTTCATACAAAAACTTAATTTTCGACCGATCGTTCCTATGGCAGCTATATGATATTGTGGTCCGATCTTAATAGGATATCGCATATATATGAGGAGCAAAGTAAAGCTAACAACTGCCGAGTTTGGTCAGATATCATGAAAACAAAATGTTTTTTCATAAAAAAACTTAATTTTCGACCGATCGATCCTATTGCAGTTATATAATATAGTGTTCCGATCTGAATAGGATTTTCATATATATGAGGAGCATAAAAAACAAAATGTTTTTTCATAAAAACTTAATTTTCGACCGATCATTCCTATGGCAGCTATATGATATCGAGTTTGGTCAAGATATCTTGAAAAAACAAAATGTTTTTTCATACAAAAACTTAATTTTCAACCGATCGATCCCATGGCAGCAATCTGATATTGTGGTCCGATCTTAATAAGATTTTGAATACATATGAGAAGTAAAGTAAAGCTTATAAATGCCGAGTTTGGTCATGATATCTTGAAAAATAAAATCTTTTTCATAAAAAACTTAATTTTCGACCGATCGATCCTATGGCAGATATATGATATAGTGGTCCGATCTTAATAAGATTTTGCATATATCATACAAAAACTGAATTTCGACCGATCGTTCCTATGCCAGCTATATAATATAGTGGTCCGATCTTAATAGGATTTTGCATATATCATACATAAACTTAAATTTCAACCGATTGTTCCTATCCAGCGATCTTAATAGAATTTTTGCATATATATGAGGAGTAAAGTAAAACTAATAAATGTCGAGGTTGGTCTAGATATCTTGAAAAACAAAATGTTTTTTCATAAAAAAACTTAATTTTCGACCGATAGGATAGGATAATAGGATTTTGCATATATCATACAAAAACTTAAATTTCGACCGATCGTTCCTATGGCAGCTATATGATATAGTGGTCCGATCTTAATAGGATTTCGCATATATATGAGGATTAAAGTGAAACTAATAAATGCCGAGTTTGGTAAAGATTTCTTGAAAAACAAATGGTTTTTCATATAAAAACTTAATTTTCGACCGATCGATCCTATGGCAGATATATGATATAGTTATCCAATCTCAATAGGATTTTGCATATATCATACACAAAAATTAAATTTCGACCGATCGTTCCTATTGAAGCTATATGATATTGTGGTCCGATCTTAATAGGATTTCGCATATATATGAGGAGCATAGTAAAACTAATAAATGCCGAGTTTGGTCAAGATATCTTAAAAACAAAATGTTTTTTATACAAAAACTCAATTTTCGACCGATCGATACTATGGCAGCTATATGATTAGTGTTCCGATCTTAATAGGATTTTGCATATATATGAGGAGTAAAGTAAAACTAATAAATGCCGAGTTTAGTCAGATACCTAAAAACAAAATTTTTCATACAAACTTAATTTTCGACCGATCATTCCTATGGCAGCTATATGATATCGAGTTTGGTCAAGATATCTTGAAAAACAAATGTTTTTTCATACAAAAACTTTTTCGACCGATCGATCCCATGGCAGCAATCTGATATTGTGGTCCGATCTAATAAGATTTTGAATACATATGAGAAGTAAAGTAAGCTTATAAAGAGGAGTTTGGTCATGAATCTTGAAAAATAAAATCTTTTTTCATAAAAAACTTAATTTTCGACCGATCGATCCTATGGCAGATATATGATATAGTGTCGATCTAATAAGATTTGCATATATCATACAAAAACTTGAATTTCGACCGATCGTTCCTATGCCAGCTATAAATATAGTGTCCGATCTTAATAGATTAGGATTTTGCATATATCATACATAAACTTAAATTTCAACCGATTGTTCCTATCCCAGCGATCTTAATAGAATTTTGCATATATATGAGGAGTAAAGTAAAACTAAAAATGTCGAGGTTGGTTAGATATCTTGAAAAACAAAAGTTTTTTCATAAAAAAACTTAATTTTCGACCGGATAGGATAGGATAATAGGATTTTGCATATCATACAAAAACTTAAATTTCGACCGATCGTTCCTATGGCAGCTATATGATATAGTGGTCCGATCTTAATAGGATTCGCATATATATGAGGATTAAAGTGAAACTATAAATGCCGAGTTTGGTAAGATTTCTTGAAAAACAAAAATGGTTTTTCATATAAAAACTTAATTTTCGACCGATCGATCCTATGGCAGATATATGATATAGTATCCAATCTCAATAGGATTTTGCATATATCATACAAAAAATTAAATTTCGAACGATCGTTCCTATGAAGCTATATGATATTTGTGGTCCGATCTTAATAGGATACGCATATATATGAGGAGCATAGTAAAACAATAAATGCCGAGTTTGGTCAAGATATCTTAAAAAAAATGTTTTTTATACAAAAACTCATTTTCGACCGATCGATACTATGGCAGCTATATGATATAGGGTTCCGATCTTAATCGGATTTTGCAGATATAGAGGAGTAAAGTAAAACAATAATGCCGAGTTTGGTCAAGATACCTAAAAAAAATGTTTTTTCATACAAAAACTTAATTTTCGACCGATCATTCCTATGGCAGCTATATGAATCGGAGTTTGGTCAAGATATCTTGAAAAACAAATGTTTTTTCATACAAAAACTTAATTTTCGACCGATCGATCCCATGGCAGCAATCTGATATTGTGGTCCGATCTTAATAAGATTTTGATATATATGAGAAGTAAAGTAAAGCTAATAAATGCGGAGTTTGTCATGATATCTTGAAAAAACAAAATCTTTTTTCATAAAAACTTATTTTCGACCGATCGATCCTATGGCAGATATATGATATTGTGGTCGATCTTAATAGGATTTCGCAATATTGACGAGTATAGTAAAACTAGCAATGCCGAGATTGGTCAAGATATCTTGAAAAAGAAAATGATTTTTTCATTCAAAAACTTAGTTTTCGACTGATCGATCCTATGGCAGCTATATGATATAGTGGTCTGATCTTAATAGGATTTTGCATTTATATGAGGAGTAAAGTCAACTAATAAATGCCGAGTTTGGTGAAGATATCTTAAAAAAAAAAAATGTTTATTTCATATATAAACTTAATTTTCGACCGATCGATCCTATGGCAGCTATATGATATAGTGTTCCGAATTAATAGGATTTTGCATAAATATGAGGAGTAAAGTAAAACTAAAAAAATGCGAGTTGGTCAAGATATCATGAAAAACAAAATGTTTTTTCATACAAAAAACTTAATACAGACCGATCGATCCTATGGCAGCTATATGATATAGTATTCCGATCTTAATAGGATTGTGCGTAGTTAAATAAAACTAAATAAATGCTGAGTTTGGTAAGATATCTGAAAAATAAAATGTTTTTTCATACAAAAACTTAATTTCGACCGATCGATCCTATGGCAGATATATGATATTGTGTTCCGATCCGGGTAACGTAAAACTAACAAATGCCGAGTTTGGTCAAGATATCTTGTAAAACAAAATGTTTTTCCATACAAAAACTTAAATTGGACCGATCGTTCCTATTGAAGCTATATGATATAGTGGTCCGATCTTAATAGGATTTTGCATATATTATACAAAAACTTAATTTCGACCGATCGATCCTATGGCAGCTATATGATATAGTGGTCCGATCTTAATAGGATTTCGCATATAATGAGGATTAAAGTAAAACTAATAAATGCCGAGTTTGGTCAAGATATCTTGAAAGCAAATGTTTTTTCATACAAAAACTTAATATTCGACCAACGATCCATGACAGCTATATGATTTGTGGTCCGATCTTAATAGGATTTTGCATTATATGAGGAGCATAGTAAAACTAACAAATGCCGAGTTTGGTCAAGATAACTTGAAAACAAAATGTGTTTCATACAAAACTTATTTCGACCGATCGTTCCTATGGCAGCTATATGATATTGTGGTCCGATCTTAATAGGATATCGCATATATATGAGGAGCAGCAAGTAAAGCTAACAACTGCCGAGTTTGGTCAAGATATCATGAAAAACAAAAAGTTTTTCATACAAAAACTTAATTTTCGACCGATCGATCCTATTGCAGTTATATAATATAGGGTTCGATCTGAAGGATTTTCATATAAATGAGGAGCATATAAAACAAAATGTTTTTTCATACAAAAACTTAATTTTCGACCGATCATTCCTGGGCAGCTATATGATATCGAGTTTGGTCAAAGATATCGAGCAAAACAAAAGTTTTTTCATACAAAAAACTTAATTTCGACCGATCGATCCCATGGCAGCAATCTGATATTGTGGTCCGATCTTAATAGATTTTGAATATATATGAGAAGTAAAGTAAACTAATAAATGCCGAGTTGGTCATGATATCTTGAAAAACAAAATGTTTTTTCATAAAAAACTTAATTTCGACCGATCGATCCTATGGCAGATATATGATATTGCGGTCCGATCTTAATTGGATTTCGCATATATATGACGAGCATAGTAAAATAGCAAATGCCGAGATTGGTCAAGATATCTTGAAAAAGAAAATGATTTTTTCATTCAAAAACTTAGTTTTCGACTGATCGATCCTATGGCAGCTATATGATATAGTGGTCTGTCTTAATAGGATTTTGCATTTATATGAGGAGTAAAGTCAAACTAATAAATGCCGAGTTTGGTGAAGATATCTTTAAAAAAAAAATGTATTTCATATATAAACTTAATTTTCGACCGATCGATCCTATGGCAGCTATGATATAGTGTTCCGAAACTTAATAGGATTTTGCATAAATATGAGGAGTAAAGTAAAACTAAAAATGCCGAGTTTGGTCAAGATATCAGAAAAACAAAATGTTTTTTCATACAAAAATAATTTACGACCGATCGATCCTATTGCAGCTATATGATATAGTATTCCGATCTTAATAGGATTGTGCGTAGTTAAATAAAACTAATAAATGCTGAGTTGGTAAAAGATATCTTGAAAAATAAAATGTTTTTTTCATACAAAAACTTAATTTTGACCGATCGATCCTGGCAGATATATGATATTGTGTTCCGATCCGGGTAACGTAAACTAACAAATGCCGAGTTTGGTCAAGATATCTTGTAAAACAAAATGTTTTTTCATACAAAAACTTAAATTTGGACCGATCGTTCCTATTGAAGCTATATGATATAGTGGTCCGATCTTAATAGGATTTGCATATATTATACAAAAACTTAATTTTCGACCGATCGATCCTATGGCAGCTATATGATATAGTGGTCCGATCTTAATAGGATTTCGCATATATATGAGGATAAAGTAAACTAATAAATGCCGAGTTTGGTCAAGATATCTTGAAAGCAAAATGTTTTTCATACAAAAACTTATATTCGACCAATCGATCCTATGACAGCTATATGATATTGTGGTCCGATCTTAATAGGATTTTGCATTTATATGAGGAGCTAGTAGTAAAACTAACAATGCCGAGTTGGTCAAGATAACTTGAAAAAAAATGTGTTTCATACAAAACTAATTTTCGACCGATCGTTCCGATGGCAGCTATATGATATTGTGGTCCGATCTTAATAGGATATCGCATATATTGAGGAGCAAAGTAAAGCTAACAACTGCCGAGTTTGGTCAAGATATCATGAAAAACAAAATGTTTTTCATACAAAAACTTAATTTTCGACCGATCGATCCTATTGCAGTTATATAATATAGGGTTCCGATCTGAAGGATTTTCATATAAATGAGGAGCATATAAAACAAAATGTTTTTCATACAAAAACTAATTTCGACCGATCATTCCTATGGCAGCTATATGATATCAAAATGTTTTTTTCATACAAAAAACTTAATTCGACCGATCGATCCCATGGCAGCAATCTGATATTGTGGTCCGATCTTAATAAGATTTTTAATATATATGAGAAGTAAAGTTAAACCTAATAAATGCCGAGTTTGGTCATGATATCTTGAAAAACAAAAGTTTTTTCATAAAAAATTAATTTTCGACCGATCGATCCTATGGCAGATATATGATATTGGGTCCGATCAATTGGATTTCGCATATATATGACGAGCATAGAAAACTAGCAAATGCCGAGATTGGTCAAGATATCTGAAAAACAAAATGATTTTTTCATTCAAAAACTTAGTTTTCGACTGATCGATCCTATGGCAGCTATATGATATAGTGGTCTGATCTTAATAGGATTTTGCTATAGATGTGGAGTAAAGTAAACTAATAAATGCCGAGTTGGTGAAGTATCTTTTAAAAACAAAATGTTTTTCATATAAAAACTTAATTTTCGACCGATCGATCCTATGGCAGATATATGATATAGTGGTCCGATCGTAATAGGATTTTGCATATATATGAGGTGCATAAAAATCAAAAGTTTTTCATACAAAACTTAATTTTCGACCGATCATTCTATGGCAGCTATATATATCGAGTTTGGTCAGATATCTTGAAAAACAAAATGTTTTTTTATACAAAAACTTAATTTTCGACCGATCGATCCCATGGCAGCAATCTGATATTGTGGTCCGATCTAATAAGATTTTGAATATATATGAGAAGTTAAGTAAAGCTAATAAATGCCGAGTTTGGTCAAGATATCTTGAAAAAAATAATCTTTTTTCATAAAAAACTTAATTTTCGACCGACGATCCTATGGCAGCTATTAGATATAGTGGTCTGATTAATAGGATTTGTTTATATGAGGAGTAAAGTAAAACTAATAATGCCGAGTTTGGTGAAGATATCTTAAAAAAAAAATGTTTTTTCATAACAAAAACTAAATTTCGACCGATCGTTCCTATTGAAGCTAAATGATATAGTGGTCCGATCTTATAGGATTTTGCATATATTATACAAAAACTTAATTTTCGACCGATCGATCCTATGGCAGCTATATGATATAGTGGTCCGACCTAATAGGATATCGCATATATATGAGGAGCAAAGTAGAACTGACAACTGCCCAGTTGTCAAGATATCATGAAAAAAACAAATTTTTTTTTTCATACAAAAACTTAAAATTTCGACCGAGCGTTCCTATTGAAGCTATAATATATAGTGGTCCGATCTTATTGGATTATCATATATTATACAAAAACTTAATTTTCGGACCAACGATCTATGGCAGCTATATGATATAGTGGTCCGACCTTAATAGGATATCGCATATATATGAGGAGCAAAGTAAAACTGAAACTGCCGAGTTTGGTCAAGATATCATGAAAAACAAAATTTTTTTTTTCATACAAAAACTTAATTTTCGACCGTTCGATCCTATTGCAGCTATATAATATAGTGTTCCGATCTGAATAGGATTTTCATATATATGAGGAGCATAGTAAAACTAATAAATTCCGAGTTGGTCAAGATATCTTAAAAACCAAATGTTTTTTTTATACAAAAACTCAATTTTCGACCGATCGATCCTATGGCAGCTATATGATATAGTGTTCCGATCTAATAGGATTTTGCATATATATGAGGAGTAAAGTAAAACTAATAAATGCCGAGTTTGGTCAAGATACCTTAAAAAACGAAATGTTTTTCATACAAAAACTAATTTCGAACGAAATTTCCTATGGCAGCTATATGATATCGAGTTTGGTCAAGATATCTGAAAAACAAAATGTTTTTTCATACAAAAACTTAATTTTCGACCGATCGATCCATGGCAGCAATCTGATATTGTGGTCCGATCTTAATAAGATTGGAATATATATGAGAAGTAAAGTAAACTAATAAATGCCGTTTGGTCATGATATCTTGAAAAACAAAATGTTTTTTCATAAAAAACTTAATTTCGACCGACGATCCTATGGCGGATATATATGATTGCGGTCCGATCTTAATTGGATTTCGCATATATATGACGAGCATAGTAAAACTAGCAAATGCCGAGATTGGTCAAGATATCTTGAAAAACAAAATGATTTTTTCATTCAAAAACTTAGTTTTCGACTTATCGATCCTATGGCAGCTATATGATATAGTGGTCTGATCTTAATAGGATTTTGCATATATGTGGAGTAAAGTAAAACTAATAAATGCCGAGTTTGGTGAAGATATCTTAAAAAAAATGTTTTTTCATACAAAAACTTAATTTTCGACCGATCGATCCTATGGCAGCTATATGATATAGTGGTCCGATCTTAATAGGATTTTGCATATATCATACAAAAATTAAATTTCGACCGATCGTTCCTATGGCAGCTATATGATATAGTGGTCCGATCTTAATAGGATTTTGGATATATATGTGGAGTAAAGTAAACTAATAAATGCCGAGTTTGGTGAAGATATCTTTCAAAAAAAAATGTTTTTCATACAAAAACTTAATTTCGACCGATCGATCCTATGGCAGCTATATGATATAGTGGTTCGATCTTAATAGGATTTTGCATATATATACAAAAACTTAAATTTCGACCGATCGTTCCTATTGAAGCTATATGATATAGTGGTCCGATCTTATTAGGATTTGCATATATTATACAAAAACCTAATTTTCGACCGATCGATCCTATGGCAGCTATATGATATAGTGGTCCGACCTTAATAGGAATCGCATATATATGAGGAGCAAAGTAAAACTGACAACTGCCGAGTTTGGTCAAGTTATCATGAAAAACAAAATTTTTTTTTCATACAAAAACTTAATTTCGACCGTTCGATCCTATTGCAGCTATATAATATAGTGTTCCGATCTGAATAGGATGTTAATATATATTTGAGGAGCAGATATGATATAGTGTTCCGATCTTAATAGGATTTTGCAATATATGAGGGAGTAAAGTGAAACTAATAAATGCCGAGTTTTGTCAAGATACCTTAATAAACAAAATGTTTTTTCATACAAAAACTTAATTTTCGACCGAAAATTCCTATGGCAGCTATATGATATCGAGTTTGGTCAATATATCTTGAAAAACAAAAGGTTTTTTCATACAAAAACTTAATTTTCGACCGATTGATCCCATGGCAGCAATCTGATATTGTGGTCCGATCTTAATAAGATTTTGAATATATATGAGAAGTAAAGTAAAGCTAATAAATTCCGAGTTTGGTCATGATATCTTGAAAAACAAAATGTTTTTCATACAAAACTTAAATTCTTATGGCAGCTATATGATATAGTGGTCCGATCTTAATAGGATTTTGCATATATATGTGGAGTAAAGTAAAACTAATAAATGCCGAGTTGGTGAAGATATCTTAAAAAAACAAAAGTTTTTCATATAAAAACTTAATTTTCGACCGATCGATCCTATGGCAGATATATGGTATTGTGGTCCGATCTTAATAGGATTTCGCATATATGAGGAGCATAGTAAAAGTAACAAATGCCGAGTTTGGTCAAGATATCATGGAAAAACAAAATGTTTTTTCTACAAAAACTTAATTTTCGACCGATCGATCCTATGGCAGCTATATGATTGTGGTCCGATCGTAATAGGATTTTGCAAATATATGAGGAGCATAGTAAAAGTAACAAATGCCGAGTTTGGTCAAGATATCATGAAAAACAAAATGTTTTTCTACAAAAACTTAATTTTCGGACGATCGATCCTATGGCAGCTATATGATATTGTGTTCCGATCGTAATAGGATTTTGCATATATACGAGGTATAAGGTAAAACTAATAAATGCCGAGTTTGGTCAAGATACCTTATAAACAAATATTTTTTCATACAAAAACTTAATTTTCGACCGATCGATCCTATGGCAGATATATGATATTGTGTTCCGATCCTAATAGGATTTGCGTATATATGTGGGGTAACGTAAAACTAATAAATGCCGAGTTTGGTCAAGATAACTTAAAAACAAATGTTTTTTTATACAAAACTCAATTTTCGACCGATCGATCCTATGGCAGCTATATGATATAGTATTCCGATCTTAATAGGATTTTGCATATATTTGAGGAACATAGTGAAACTAACAAATGCGAGTTTGGTCAAGATATCGTGAAAAACAAAATGTTTTTTTAAAAAAACTTATTTTTCGACCGATCGATCCTATGGCAGATATGATATGATAGTGGTCCGATCTTAATGGGATTTTGCATATATATGAGGAGCAAGTAAATCTAACAACTGCCGACTTTGGTCAAGATATCTTGAAAAACAAAATGTTTTTTCAAACAAAAACTTAATTTTCGACCGGATCGATCCTATGGCAGCTATATGATAAAGTGGTCCGATCTTAATAGGATTTCGCATATATATGAGGAGCAAAGTAAATCTAACAACTGCCGAGTTTGGTTGAGATATCATGAAAAACAAAATGTTTTTCATACAAAAACTCAATTCGACCGATCGATCCTATGTCAGCTATATGATATAGTGTTCCGATCTTAATAGGATTTTGCATATATATGAGGAGTAAAGTAAAACTAATAAATGCCGAGTTTCGTCATATCTTGAAAAACAAAATGTTTTTCATACAAAAACTTATTTTCGACCGATCGATCCTATTGCAGCTATATGATATTGTTGTCCGATCTTAATAGGATTTCCCATATATATGAGGAGCATAGTAAAACAAACAATTGCCGAGTTTGGTCAAGATATCTTGAAAGCAAAATGTTTTTTCATACAAAAACTAGTAATCGACCGATCGATCCTATGGCAGCTATATGATATTGTGGTCCGATCTTAATAGGATTTTGCATATATATAAGGAGTAAAGTAAAACTAATAAATGCCGAGTTTGGTGAAGATATCTTGAAAAACAAAATGTTTTTTCATAAAAAAATTAATTTTCACCGATCGATCCTATGGCAGCTATATGATATAGTGTTCCGATCTTAATAGGATTTTTCATATATGTGAGGAGTAAAGTAAAAACAATAAATGCCGAGTTTGGTCAAGATATCTTAAAAACAAAATGTTTTTCATACAAAAACTCAATATTCGACCGATCGATCCTATGGCACCTATATGATATGGTCCGATCTTAATAGGATTGGCATATATATGAGGAGTAAAGTAAAACTAATAAATGCCGAGTTGGTCAAGATATCTTGAAAAAGAAAATATTTTTCCGATCTTAATAGGATTTTGCATATATATGAGGAGCAAAGTAAATCTAACAACTGTGCGAGTTTGGTCAAGATATCTTAAAAACAAAATGTTTTTCATTCAAAAACTCATTTTCGACCGATCGATCCTATGGCAACTATATGATATGTGGTCGATCTAATACGATTTCGCATATATATGAGGATTAAAGTAAAACTAATAAATGCCGAGTTTGGTCAAGATATCTTGAAACCAAATGTTTTTTCATACAAAAACTTAATTTCCACGATCGATCCTATGGCAGCTATATGATATAGTGTTCCGATCTTAATAGGATTTTTCATATATATGAGGAGTAAAGTAAAACTAATAAATGCCGAGTTTGTCAAGATATCTTAAAAACAAAATGTTTTTTCATTCAAAAACTCAATTTCGACCGATCGATCTTTGGCAACTATATGGTATTGTGGTCCGATCTTAATACGATTTCGCATGTATATGAGGATTAAAGTAAAAACTAATAAATGCCGAGTTGGTCAGATATCTTGAAAACAAAATGTTTTTTCATACAAAACTTAATTTTCCACCGATCGATCCTATGGCAGCTATATGATATAGTGGTCCGATCTAATAGGATTTCGCATATATATGAGGATTAAAGTAAAACTAATAAATGCCGAGTTTGGTCAAGATATCTTGAAAAAACAAAACCTATTTTCATACAAAAACTTAATTTTCGACCGATCGATCCTATGGCAGCTATATGATATAGTGGTCCGATCTTAATAGGATTTTGCATATATCATACAAAAACTTAAATTTCGACCGATCGTTCCCATGGCAGCTATATGATATAGTGGTCCGATCTTAATAGGATTTTACATATATATGTGGAGTAAAGTAAATCTAATAAATGCCGAGTTTGGTGAAGATATCTTAAAAAACAAAAAGTTTTTTCATATAAAAACTTAATTTTCGACCGATCGATCCTATGGCAGATATATGGTATTGTGGTCCGATCTTAATAGGATTTCGCATATATATGAGGAGCATAGTAAAAGTAACAAATGCCGAGTTGGTCAAGATATCATGAAAAACAAAATGTTTTTTCTACAAAAACTTAATTTTCGACCGATCGATCCTATGGCAGCTATATGATATTGTGGTCCGATCGTAATAGGATTTTGCATATATATGAGGATTAAAGTTAAACTAATAAATGCCGAGTTGGTGAAGATATCTTGAAAACCAAAGTGTTTTTTCATACAAAAACTTAATTTTGACCGATCAATCCTATGGCAGCTATATGATATAATCCGATCTTAATAGGATTTTGCATATATCATACAAAAAACTTAAATTTCGACCGATTTCCTATGAAGCTTTATGATATAGTAGTCCGATCTTAATAGGATATCGCATATATATGAGGAGCAAAGTAACACTAACAACTGCCGAGTTTTGTCAAGATATCATGAAAAACAAAATGTTTTTTCATACAAACACTTAATTTTCGACCGATCGATCCTATTGCAAATATATAATATAGTGTTCCGATCCGAATAGGATTTTCGTATATATGAGGAGCAGTAAAACTAATAAATGCCGAGTTTGGTCAAGATATCTTAAAAACAAAATGTTTTTATACAAAAAACTCAATTTTCTACCGATCGATCCTATGGCAGCTATATGATATAGTATTCCGATCTTAATAGGATTTTGCATTATTTGAGGAACATAGTGAAACTAACAAATGCGAGTTTGGTCAAGATATCGTGAAAAACAAAATGTTTTTTTCATAAAAAAACTTAATTTTCGACCGATCGATCCTATGACAGCTATATGATATAGTGGTCCGATCCTAATAGGATTTTGGATATATATGAGGAACATGGTGAAACTAATAAATGCCGACTTTGGTCAAGATATCTTGAAAAACAAAATGTTTTTCATACAAAAACTCAACTTTCGACCGATCGATCCTATGTCAGCTATATGATATAGTGTTCCGATTCTAATAGGATTTTGCATATATATGAGGAGTAAAGTAAAACTAATAAATGCCGAGTTTGGTCAAGATATCTTAAAATGGAAAATATTTTTCCGATCTTAATAGGATTTTGCATATATAATATGAGGAGTATAGTAAAACTTTAAATGCGAGTTTGGTCATATCTTGAAAAACAAAATGTTTTTTCATACAAAAACTTAATTTTCGACCGATCGATCCTATGGCAGCTATATGATATTGTTGTCCGATCTTAATAGGATTTCGCATATATATGAGGAGCATAGTAAAACAAACAATTGCCGAGTTTGGTCAAGATATCTTGAAAGCAAAATGTTTTTTCATACAAAACTTTATATTCGACCGATCGATCCTATGACAGCTATATGATATTGTGGTCCGATCTTAATAGGATTTTGCATATATATAAGGAGTAAAGTAAAACTAATAAATGCCGAGTTTGGTGAAGATATCTTGAAAAACAAATTGTTTTTTCATACAAAAATTCATTTTCAACCGATCGATCCTATGGCAGCTATATGATATTGTGGTCCGATCTTAATAGGATTTCGCATATATATGAGGAGTAAAGTAAAACTAATAAGTGCCGAGTTTGGTCAAGATATCTGGAAAAAGAAAATATTTTTCCGATCTTATAGGATTTTGCATATATATGAGGAGCAAAGTAAATCTAACAACTGCGAGTTTGGTTAAGATATCATGAAAAACAAAATGTTTATTCATTCAAAAACTCAATTTTCGACCGATCGATCCTATGGCAACTATATGATATGTGGTCCGATCTTAATACGATTTCGCATATATATGAGGATTAAAGTAAAACTAATAAATGCCGAGTTTGGTCAAGATATCTTGAAAACAATATGTTTTTCATACAAAAACTTAATTTTCCACCGATCGATCCTATGGTAGCTATATGATATAGTGGTCCGATCTTAATAGGATTTCGCATATATATGAGGATTAAAGTAAAACTAATAAATGCCGAGTTTGGTCATGATATCTTGAAAAACAAACCTATTTTCATAAAAAACTTAATTTTCGACCGATCGATCCTATGGCAGATATATGATATTGCGGTCCAATCTTAATAGGATTTCGCATATATATGACGAATAGTAAAACTAGCAAATGCCGAGATTGGTCAAGATATCTTGAAAAAAATATGATTTTTTCATTCAAAAACTTAGTTTTCGACTGATCGTTCCTATGGCAGCTATTGATATAGTGTTCCGATTTTAATAGGATTTCGCATATATATGAGGAGTAAAGTAAAACTAATAAATGCCGAGTTTGGTGAAGATATCTTGTAAAACAAAATGTTTTTTCATATAAAAATTTAATTTCGACCGATCGATCCTATGGCAGCTATATGATATAGTGGTCCGATCTTAATAGGATTTTGCATATATATGTGGAGTAAAGTAAAACTAATAAATGCCGAGTTTGGTGAAGATATCTTAAAAAACAAAAGTTTTTTCATATAAAAACTTAATTTTCGACCGATCGATCCTATGGCAGATATATGGTATTGTGGTCCGATCTTAATAGGATTTCGCATATATATGAGGAGCATAGTAAAAGTAACAAATGCCGAGTTTGGTCAAGATATCTTGAAAAACAAAATGTTTTTTCATACAAAAACTTAATTTTCGACCGATCGATCCTATGGCAGCTATATGATAAAGTGGTCCGATCTTAATAGGATTTCGCATATATATGAGGAACATAGTGAAACTAACAAAGGCGAGTTTGGTCAAGATATCTTGAAAAACAAAATGTTTTTCATACAAAAACTTAATTTTCGACCGATCGATCCTATGGCAGCTATATGATAAAGTGGTCCGATCTTAATAGGATTTCGCATATATATGAGGAGCAAAGTAAATCTAACAACTGCCGAGTTTGGTTGAGATATCATGAAAAACAAAATGTTTTCATACAAAAACTCAACTTTCGACCGATCGATCCTATGTCAGCTATATGATATAGTGTTCCGATCTTAATAGGATTTTGCATATATATGAGGAGTAAAGTAAAACTAATAAATGCCGAGTTTGGTCAAGATATCTTAAAATGGAAAATATTTTTCCGATCTTAATAGGATTTTGCATATATATGAGGAGTATAGTAAAACTTTAAATGCCGAGTTTGGTCATATCTTAGAAAACAAAATGTTTTTTCATACAAAAACTTAATTTTCGACCGATCGATCCTATGGCGGCTATATGATATTGTTGTGCGATCTTAATGGGATTTCGCAATATATATGAGGAGCATAGTAAAACTAACAATTGCCGGGTTTGGTCAAGATATCTTGAAAGCAAAATGTTTTTTCATACAAAAACTTAATATTCGACCGATCAATCCTATGACAGCTATATGATATTGTGGTCCGATCTTAATAGGATTTTGCATATATATAAGGAGTAAAGTAAAACTAACAAATGCCGAGTTTGGTCAAGATATCTTGAAAAACAAAATGTTTTTCATACAAAAATTAATTTTCAACCGATCGATCCTATGGCAGCTATATGATATAGTGTTCCGATCTTAATAGGACTTTGCATATATATGAGGAGTAAAGGAAAACTAATGAATGACGAGTTTGGTCAAGATATCTTAAAAACAAAATGTTTTTTCATACAAAAACTCAATATTCGGCCGATCGATCCTATGGCAGCTATATGATATTGTGGTCCGATCTTAATAGGATTTCGCATATATATGAGGAGTAAAGTAAAACTAATAAATGCCGAGTTTGGTCAGATATCTTGAAAAAGAAAATATTTTTCCGATCTTTATAGGATTTTGCATATATATGAGGAGCAAAGTAAATCTAACAACTGCCGAGTTTGGTTAAGATATCATGAAAAAGAAAATGTTTTTTCATACAAAAACTCAATTTTCGACCGATCGATCCTATGGCAACTATATGATATTGTGGTCCGATCTTAATAGGATTTTGCATATATATGAGGATTAAAGTAAAACTAATAAATGCCGAGTTGGTCAAGATATCTTGAAAACAAAATGTTTTTTCATACAAAAACTTAATTCTCGATCGATCGATCCTATGGCAGATATATGATATTGCGGACCGATCTTAATAGGATTTCGCATATATATGACGATCATAGTAAAACTAGCAAATGCCGAGATTGGTCAAGATATCTTGAAAACAAAATGATTTTTTCATTCAAAAAACTTAGTTTTCGACTGATCGTTCCTATGGCAGCTATATGATGTAGTGTTCCGATTTTAATAGGATTTTGCATATATATGAGGAGTAAAAAAAAACTAATAAATGCCGAGTTTGGTGAAGATATCTTGAAAAACAAAATGTTTTTCATAAAAAACTTATTTTCGACCGATCGACCTTTGCCAGATATATGGTATTGTGGTCCGATCGTAATAGGATTTTGCTTATATATGAGGAGCATAGTAAAACTAATAAATGACGAGATTGGTCAAGATATCTTGAAACACAAATGTTTTTTCATACAAAACTTAATTTTCGACCGATCAATCTTATGGCGCTATATGATATTGTGGTCCGATCTTAATAGGATTTCGCATTTATATGAGGAGCATAGTAAAACTAACAAATGCCGAGTTTGGTCAAGATAACTTGAAAAACAAAATGTTCTTCATACAAAAACTTAATTTTCGACCGATCGTTCCTATGGCAGCTGTATGATAAAGTGGTCCGATCTTAATAGGATTTCGTATATATATGAGGATTAAAGTAAAACTAATAAATGCCGAGTTTGGTCAAGATATCTTCAAATCAAAATGTTTTCATACAAAAACTTAATATTCGACCGATCGATCCTATGACAGCTATATGATATTGTGGTCCGATCTTAATAGTATTTTGCATATATATAAGGAGTAAAGTAAAACTAATAAATGCCGAGTTTGGTGAAGATATCTTGAAAAACAAAATGTTTTTTCATACAAAAAATTAATTTTCAACCTATCGATCCTATGGCAGCTATATGATATAGTGTTCCGATCTTAATAGGATTTTGCATATATATGAGGAGTAAAGTAAAACTAATAAATGCCGAGTTTGGTCAAGATATCTTAAAAACAAAATGTTTTTTCATACAAAAAATTAATTTTCAACCGCTCGATCCTATGGCAGCTATATGATATAGTGGTCCGATCTTAATAGGATTTTGCGCATATCATACAACAACATAAATTTCGACCGATCGTTCCTATTGCAGCTATATGATATAGTGGTCCGATCTTAATAGGATTTTGCATATATCTGAGGAGTAAAGTTAAACTAATAAATGCCGAGTTTGGTCAAGATATCTTGAAAAATAAAATGTTTTTTCATACAAAAACTTAATATTCGACCGATCGATCCTATGACAGCTATATGATATTGTGGTCCGATCTTAATAGGATTTTGCATATATATAAGGAGTAAAGTAAAACTAATAAATGCCGAGTTTGGTGAAGATATCTTGAAAAACAAAATGATTTTTCATATAAAAACTTAATTTTCGACCGATCGATCCTTTGGCAGATATATGGTATTGTGGTCCGATCGTAATAGGATTTTGCATATATATGAGGAGCATAGTAAAACTAATAAATGCCGAGATTGGTCAAGATATCTTGAAAAACAAAATGTTTTTTCATACAAAACTTAATTTTCGACCGATCAATCTTATGTCAGCTATATGATATTGTGGTCCGATCTTAATAGGATTTCGCATTTATATGAGGAGCATAGTAAAACTAACAAATGCCGAGTGTGGTCAAGATAACTTGAAAAACAAAATGTTCTTCATACAAAAACTTAATTTTCGACCGATCGTTCCTATGGCAGCTATATGATAAAGTGTTCCGATCTTAATAGGATTTCGCATATATATGAGGATTAAAGTAAAAACTAATAAATGCCGAGTTTGGTCAAGATATCCTGAAAGCAAAATGTTTTTTCATAAAAAACTTAATATTCGACCGATCGATCCTATGACAGCTATATGATATTGTGGTCCGATCTAAATAGTATTTTGCATATATATAAGGAGTAAAGTAAACTAATAAATGCCGAGTTTGGTCAAGATATCTTGAAAAGCAAAATGTTTTTTCATACAAAAACTAATATTCGAACCGATCGATCCTATGACAGCTATATGATATTGTGGTCCGATCTTAATAGGATTTGCATATATATAAGGAGTAAAGTAAAACTAATAAATGCGAGTTGGTGAAGATATCTTGAAAAACAAAATGTTTTTTCATATAAAAACTTAATTTTCGACCCGCTCGATCCTTTGGCAGATATATGGTATTGTGGTCCGATCGTGATAGGATTTTGCATATATATGAGGAGCATAGTAATAAATAATAATAATAATGCCGAGATTGGTCAAGATATCTGAAAAACAAATGTTTTTTCATACAAAACTTAATTTTCGACCGATCAATCTTATGTCAGCTATATGATATTGTGGTCCGATCTTAAAGGATTTCGAATTTATATGAGGAGCATAGTAAAACTAACAAATGCCGAGTTTGGTCAAGATAACTTGAAAAACAAAATGTTCTTCATACAAAAACTTAATTTTCGACCGATCGTTCCTATGGCAGCTATATGATAAAGTGGTCCGATCTTAATAGGATTTCGCATATATATGAGGATTAAAGTAAAACTAATAAATGCCGAGTTGGTCAAGATATCTTGAAAGCAAAATGTTTTTTCATACAAAAACTTAATATTCGACCGATCGATCCTATGACAGCTATATGATATTGTGGTCCGATCTAAATAGTATTTTGCATATATATAAGGAGTAAAGTAAAACTAATAATGCCGAGTTTGGTCAAGAATCTTGAAAAGCAAAATGTTTTTTCATACAAAAACTTAATATTCGACCGATCGATCCTATGACAGCTATATGATATTGTGGTCCGATCTTAATAGGATTTGCATATATATAAGGAGTAAAGTAAAATATAAATGCCGAGTTTGGTGAAGATATCTTGAAAAACAAAATGTTTTTCATATAAAAACTTAATTTTCGACCGCTCGATCCTTTGGCAGATATATGGTATTGTGGTCCCGATCGTGATAGGATTTTGCATATATATGAGGAGCATAGTAATAAATAATAATAATAATGCCGAGATTGGTCAAGATATCTTGAAAAACAAAATGTTTTTTCATACAAAACTTAATTTTCGACCGATCAATCTTATGTCAGCTATATGATATTGTGGTCCGATCTTAATAGGATTTCGAATTTATATGAGGAGCATAGTAAAACTAACAATGCCGAGTTTGGTCAAGATAACTTGAAAAACAAATGTTCTTCATACAAAAACTTAATTTTCGACCGATCGTTCCTATGGCAGCTATATGATAAAGTGGTCCGATCTTAATAGGATTTCGCTATATATGAGGATTAAAGTAAAACTAATAAATGCCGAGTTTGGTCAAGATATCTTGAAAGCAAAATGTTTTTTCATACAAAAACTTAATATTCGACCGATCGATCCTATGACAGCTATATGATATTGTGGTCCGATCTTAATACTATTTTACATATATAAGGAGTAAAGTAAAACTAATAAATGCCGAGTTTGGTGAAGATATCTTGAAAAACAAAATGTTTTTTCATACTAAAAATTAATTTTCAACCTATCGATCCTATGGCAGCTATATGATATAGTGTTTCGATCTTAATAGGATTTTGCATATATATGAGGAGTAAAGTAAAACTAATAAACGCCGAGTTTGGTCAAGATATCTTAAAAACAAAATGTTTTTTCATACAAAAAATTAATTTTCGACCGCTCGATCCTATGGCAACTATATGATATAGTGGTCCGATCTTAATAGGATTTTGCACATATCATACAACAACATAAATTTCGACCGATCGTTCCTATTGCAGCTATATGATCCGATCTTATAGGATTTTGAATATATATGAGGAGTAAAGTAAACTAATAAATGCCGAGTTTGGTCAAGGTATGTTGAAAAAACAAAATGTTTTTTCATAAAAAAACTTAATTTTCGATCGATCGATGCTATGGCAGCTATATGATAGTGTTCCGATCTTAATAGCATTTTGCATATATCTGAGGAGTAAAGTTAAACTAATAAATGCCGAGTTTGGTCAAGATATCTTGAAAAGCAAAATGTTTTTTCATACAAAAACTTAATATTCGACCGATCGATCCTATGACAGCTATATGATATTGTGGTCCGATCTTAATAGGATTTTGCATATATATAAGGAGTAAAGTAAAAATAATAAATGCCAAGTTTGGTGAAGATATCTTGAAAAACAAAATGTTTTTTCATATAAAAACTTAATTTTCGAACGATCGATCCTTTGGCAGATATATGGTATTGTGGTCCGATCGTAATAGGATTTTGCATATATATGAGGAGCATAGTAAAACTAATAAATGCCGAGATTGGTCAAGATATCTTGAAAAACAAAATGTTTTTTCATACAAACTTAATTTTCGACCGATCAATCTTATGGCAGCTATATGATATTGTGGTCCGATCTTAATAGGATTTCGCATTTATATGAGGAGCATAGTAAAACTAACAAATGCCGAGTTTGGTCAAAATAACTTGAAAAACAAAATGTTTTAATACAAAAACTTAATTTTCGACTGATCGTTCCTATGGCAGCTATATGATAAAGTGGTCCGATCTTAATAGGATTTCGCATATATATGAGGATTAAAGTAAAACTAATAAAATGCCGAGTTTGGTCAAGACATCTTGAAAGCAAAATGTTTTTTCATACAAAAACTTATATTCGACCGATCGATCCTATGACAGCTATATGATATTGTGGTCCGATCTTAATAGGATTTTGCATATATAAGGAGTAAAGTAAAACTAATAAATGCCGAGTTTGGTGAAGATATCTTGAAAAACAAAATTTTTTTCATACAAAAAATTAATTTTCAACCGATCGATCCTATGGCAGCTATATGATATAGTGTTCCGATCTTAATAGGATTTTGCATATATATGAGGAGTAAAGTAAAACTAATAAATGCCGAGTTTGGTCAAGATATCTTGAAAACAAAATGTTTTTCATACAAAAAATTATTTTCAACCGCTCGATCCTATGGCAGCTATATGATATAGTGGTCCGATCTTAATAGGATTTTGCACATATCATACAACAACATAAATTTCGACCGATCGTTTCTATTGCAGCTATATGATATAGTGGTCCGATCTTAATAGGATTTTGCATATATATGAGGAGTAAAGTAAAACTAATAAATGCCGAGTTTGGTCAAGATATGTTGAAAAACAAAATGTTTTTTCATACAAAAACTTAATATTCGACCGATCGATCCTATGACAGATATATGGTATTTTGGTCCGATCTTAATAGGATTTTGCATATATATGAGGAGAAAGTAAAACTAATAAATGCCGAGTTTGGACAAGATATCTTGAAAAAGAAAATATTTTTCCGATCTTAATAGGATTTTGCATAAATATGAGGAGTAAAGTAAAACTAATAAATGCCGAGTTTGGTGAAGATATCTTGAAAAACAAAATGTTTTTTCATACAAAACTTAATTTTCGACCGATCAATCTTATGGCAGCTATATGATATTGTGGTCCGATCTTAATAGGATTTCGCATTTATATGAGGAGCATAGTAAAACTATCAAATGCCGAGTTTGGTCAAAATAACTTGAAAAACAAAATGTTTTAATACAAAAACTTAATTTTCGACTGATCGTTCCTATGGCAGCTATATGATAAAGTGGTCCGATCTTAATAGGATTTCGCATATATATGAGGATTAAAGTAAAACTAATAAATGCCGAGTTTGGTCAAGACATCTTGAAAGCAAAATGTTTTTTTCATACAAAAACTTAATATTCGACCGATCGATCCTATGACAGCTATATGATATTGTGGTCCGATCTTAATAGGATTTTGCATATATATAAGGAGTATAGTAAACTAATAAATGCCGAGTTTGGTGAAGATATCTTGAAAAACAAAATGTTTTTTCATACAAAAAATTAATTTTCAACCGATCGATCCTATGGCAGCTATATGATATAGTGTTCCGATCTTAATAGGATTTTGCATATATGAGGAGTAAAGTAAAACTAATAAATGCCGAGTTTGGTCAAGATATCTTAAAAACAAAATGTTTTTTTCATACAAAAAATTAATTTTCAACCGCTCGATCCTATGGCAGCTATATGATATAGTGGTCCGATCTTAATAGGATTTTGCACATATCATACAACAACATAAATTTCGACCGATCGTTCCTATTGCAGCTATATGATATAGTGGTCCGATCTTAATAGGATTTTGCATATATATGAGGAGTAAAGTAAAACTAATAAATGCCGAGTTTGGTCAAGATATGTTGAAAAACAAAATGTTTTTTCATACAATACTTAATATTCGACCGATCGATCCTATGACAGATATATGGTATTTTGGTCCGATCTTAATAGGATTTTGCATATATATGAGAGAAAGTAAAACTAATAAATGCCGAGTTTGGTCAAGATATCTTGAAAAAGAAAATATTTTTCCGATCTTAATAGGATTTTGCATATCTATGAGGAGCAAAGTAAATCTAACAACTGCCGAGTTTGGTTAAGATATCTTGAAAAACAAAATGTTTTTTCATACAAAACTTAATTTTCGACCGATCAATCTTATGGCAGCTATATGATATTGTGGTCCGATCTTAATAGGATTTCGCATTTATATGAGGAGCATAGTAAAACTAACAAATGCCGAGTTTGGTCAAGATAACTTGAAAAACAAAATGTTTTTTTTTATACAAAAACTAATTTTTCGACCGATCGATCCTTTGGCAGATATATGGTATTGTGGTCCGATCGTAATAGGATTTGCATATATATGAGGAGTAAAGTAAAACTAATAAATGCCGAGTTTGGTGAAGATATCTTGAAAAACAAAGTGTTTTTCATATAAAAACTTAGTTTTCGACCGATCGATTCTATGGCAACTTTATGATATTGTGGTCCGATCTTAATAGGATTTCGCATATATATGAGGATTAAAGCAAAACTAATTAATGCCGAGTTTGGTCAAGATATCTTGAAAACAAAATGTTTTTTCATACAAAAACTTAATTTTCGATCGATCGATCCTATGGCAGCTATATGATATAGTGTTCCGATCTTAATAGCATTTTGCATATATCTGAGGAGTAAAGTTAAACTAATAAATGCCGAGTTTGGTCAAGATATCTTGAAAAGCAAAATGTTTTTTCATACAAAAACTTAATTTTCGACCGATCAATCTAATGGCAGCTATATGATATTGTGGTCCGATCTTAATAGGATTTCGCGTTTATATGAGGAGCATAGTAAAACTAACAAATGCCGAGTTTGGTCAAGATAACTTGAAAAACAAAATGTTTTTCATACAAAAACTTAATTTTCGACCGATCGTTCCTATGACAGCTATATGATAAAGTGGTCCGATCTTAATAGGATTTCGCATATATATGAGGATTAAAGTAAAACTAATAAATGCGAGTTTGGTCAAGATATCTTGAAAGCAAAATGTTTTTCATACAAAAACTTAATATTCGACCGATCGATCCTATGACAGCTATATGATATTGTGGTCCGATCTTAATAGGATTTTGCATATATATAAGGAGTAAAGTAAAACTAATAAATGCCGAGTTTGGTGAAGATATCTTGAAAAACAAAATGTTTTTTCATACAAAAAATTAATTTTCAACCGATCGATCCTATGGCAGCTATATGACATAGTGTTCCGATCATAATAGGATTTTGCATATATATGAGGAGTAAAGTAAAACTAATAAATGCCGATTTTGGTCAAGATATCTTAAAAACAAAATGTTTTTTCATACAAAAAATTAATTTTCAACCGCTCGATCCTATGGCAGCTATATGATATAGTGGTCCGATCTTAATAGGATTTTGCACATATCATACAACAACATAAATTTCGACCGATCGTTCCTATTGCAGCTATATGATATAGTGGTCCGATCTTAATAGGATTTTGCATATATATGAGGAGTAAAGTAAATCTAATAAATGCCGAGTTTGGTCAAGATATGTTGAAAAACAAAATGTTTTTTCATAAAAAAACTTAATTTTCGATCGATCGATCCTATGGCAGCTATATGATATAGTGTTCCGATCTTAATAGCATTTTGCATATATCTGAGGAGTAAAGTTAAACTAATAAATGCCGAGTTTGGTCAAGATATCTTAAAAAGCAAAATGTTTTTTCATACAAAAACTTAATATTCGACCGATCGATCCTATGGCAGATATATGATATTGCGGTCCGATCTTAATAGGATTTCGCATATATATGACGATCATAGTAAAACTAGCAAATGCCGAGATTGGTCAAGATATCTTGAAAAACAAAATGATTTTTTCAATCAAAAACATAGTTTTCGACTGATCGTTCCTCTGGCAGCTATATGATATAGTGTTCCGATTTAAATAGGATTTTGCATATATATGAGGAGTAAAGTAAAACTAATAAATGCCGAGTTTGGTGAAGATATCTTGAAAGCAAAATGATTTTTCATACAAAAACTTAATATTCGACCGATCGATCCTATGACAGCTATATGATATTGTGGTCCGATCTTAATAGGATTTTGCATATATATGAGGAGTAAAGTAAAACTAATAAATGCCGTGTTTGGTCAAGATATGTTTAAAAACAAAATTTTTTTTCATAAAAAAAACTTAATATTCGACCGATCGATCCCCTGGCAGATATATGATATTGCGGTCCGATCTTAATAGGATTTCGCATATATATGACGATCATAGTAAAACTAGCAAATGCCGAGATTGGTCAAGATATCTTGAAAAACAAAATGATTTTTTCATTCAAAAACATAGTTTCGACTGATCATTCCTCTGGCAGCTATATGATATAGTGTTCCGATTTTAATAGGATTTTGCATATATATGAGGAGTAAAGTAAAACTAATAAATGCCGAGTTTGGTGAAGATATCTTGAAAAACAAAATGTTTTTTTATATAAAAACTTAATTTTCGATCGATCGATCCTATGGCAGCTATATGATATAGTGTTCCGATCTTAATAGCATTTTGCATATATCTGAGGAGTAAAGTTAAACTAATAAATGCCGAGTTTGGTCAAGATATCTTAAAAAGCAAAATGTTTTTTCATACAAAAACTTAATATTCGACCGATCGATCCTATGGCAGATATATGATATTGCGGTCCGATCTTAATAGGATTTCGCATATATATGACGATCATAGTAAAACTAACAAATGCCGAGTTTGGTCAAGATAACTTGAAGAACAAAATGTTTTTGATACAAAAAGTTAACTTTCGACCGATCGTTCCTATGGCAGCTATATGATAAAGTGGTCCGATCTTAATAGGATTTCGCATATATATGAGGATTAAAGTAAAACTAATAAATGCCGAGTGTGGTCAAGATATCTTGAAAGCAAAATGATTTTTCATACAAAAACTTAATATTCGACCGATCGATCCTATGACAGCTATATGATATTGTGGTCCGATCTTAATAGGATTTTGCATATATATGAGGAGTAAAGTAAAACTAATAAATGCCGTGTTTGGTCAAGATATGTTGAAAAACAAAATTTTTTTTCATAAAAAACTTAATATTCGACCGATCGATCCCCTGGCAGATATATGATATAGCGGTCCGATCTTAATAGGATTTCGCATATATATGACGATCATAGTAAAACTAGCAAATGCCGAGATTGGTCAAGATATCTTGAAAAACAAAATGATTTTTTCATTCAAAAACATAGTTTCGACTGATCATTCCTCTGGCAGCTATATGATATAGTGTTCCGATTTTAATAGGATTTTGCATATATATGAGGAGTAAACTAAAACTAATAAATGCCGAGTTTGGTGAAGATATCTGAAAAACAAAATGTTTTTTTATATAAAAACTTAATTTTCGACCGATCGATCCTTTGGCAGATATTTGGTATTGTGGTCCGATCGTAATAGGATTTTGCATATATATGAGGAGCATAGTAAAACTAATAAATGCCGAGATTGGTCAAGATATCTTGAAAAACAAAATGTTTTTTCATACAAAACTTAATTTTCGACCGATCAATCTTATGGCAGCTATATGATATTGTGGTCCGATCTTAATAGGATTTCGCATTTATATGAGGAGCATAGTAAAACTAATAAATGCCGAGTTTGGTCAAGATAACTTGAAAAACAAAATGTTTTTCATACAAAAACTAATTTTTCGACCGATCGATCCTTTGGCAGATATATGGTATTGTGGTCCGATCGTAATAGGATTTTGCATATATATGAGGAGTAAAGTAAAACTAATAAATGCCGAGTTTGGTGAAGATATCTTGAAAAACAAAGTGTTTTTTCATATAAAAACTTAGTTTTCGACCGATCGATTCTATGGCAACTATATGATATTGTGGTCCGATCTTAATAGGATTTCGCATATATATGAGGATTAAAGCAAAACTAATTAATGCCGAGTTTGGTCAAGATATCTTGAAAACAAAATGTTTTTTCATACAAAAACTTAATTTTCGATCGATCGATCCTATGGCAGCTATATGATATAGTGTTCCGATCTTAATAGCATTTTGCATATATCTGAGGAGTAAAGTTAAACTAATAAATGCCGAGTTTGGTCAAGATATCTTGAAAAGCAAAATGTTTTTTCATACAAAAACTTAATTTTCGACCGATCAATCTAATGGCAGCTATATGATATTGTGGTCCGATCTTAATAGGATTTCGCATTTATATGAGGAGCATAGTAAAACTAACAAATGCCGAGTTTGGTCAAGATAACTTGAAAAACAAAATGTTTTTCATACAAAAACTTAATTTTCGACCGATCGTTCCTATGACAGCTATATGATGAAGTGGTCCGATCTTAATAGGATTTCGCATATATATAAGGATTAAAGTAAAACTAATAAATGCCGAGTTTGGTCAAGATATCTTGAAGGCAAAATGTTTTTTCATACAAAAACTTAATATTCGACCGATCGATCCTATGACAGCTATATGATATTGTGGTCCGATCTTAATAGGATTTTGCATATATATAAGGAGTAAAGTAAAACTAATAAATGCCGAGTTTGGTGAAGATATCTTGAAAAACAAAATGTTTTTTCATACAAAAAATTAATTTTCAACCGATCGATCCTATGGCAGCTATATGACATAGTGTTCCGATCTTAATAGGATTTTGCATATATATGAGGAGTAAAGTAAAACTAATAAATGCCGATTTTGGTCAAGATATCTTAAAAACAAAATGTTTTTTCATACAAAAAATTAATTTTCAACCGCTCGATCCTATGGCAGCTATATGATATAGTGGTCCGATCTTAATAGGATTTTGCACATATCATACAACAACATAAATTTCGACCGATCGTTCCTATTGCAGCTATATGATATAGTGGTCCGATCTTAATAGGATTTTGCATATATATGAGGAGTAAAGTAAATCTAATAAATGCCGAGTTTGGTCAAGATATGTTGAAAAACAAAATGTTTTTTCATAAAAAACTTAATTTTCGATCGATCGATCCTATGGCAGCTATATGATATAGTGTTCCGATCTTAATAGCATTTTGCATATATCTGAGGAGTAAAGTTAAACTAATAAATGCCGAGTTTGGTCAAGATATCTTAAAAAGCAAAATGTTTTTTTATACAAAAACTTAATTTTCGACCTATCGATCCTTTGGCAGATATATGGTATTGTGGTCCGATTGTAATAGGATTTTGCATATATATGAGGAGCATAGTAAAACTAATAAATGCCGAGATTGGTCAAGATATCTTGAAAAACAAAATGTTTTTTCATATAAAAACTTAATTTTCGACCGATCAATCTTATGGCAGCTATATGATATTGTGGTCTGATCTTAATAGGATTTCGCATTTATATGAGGAGCATAGTAAAACTAACAAATGCCGAGTTTGGTCAAGATAACTTGAAGAACAAAATGTTTTTGATACAAAAACTTAACTTTCGACCGATCGTTCCTATGGCAGCTATATGATAAAGTGGTCCGATCTTAATAGGATTTCGCATATATATGAGGATTAAAGTAAAACTAATAAATGCCGAGTTTGGTCAAGATATCTTGAAAGCAAAATGATTTTTCATACAAAAACTTAATATTCGACCGATCGATCCTATGACAGCTATATGATATTGTGGTCCGATCTTAATAGGATTTTGCATATATATGAGGAGTAAAGTAAAACTAATAAATGCCGTGTTTGGTCAAGATATGTTGAAAAACAAAATTTTTTTCATAAAAAAACTTAATATTCGACCGATCGATCCCCTGGCAGATATATGATATTGCGGTCCGATCTTAATAGGATTTCGCATATATATGACGATCATAGTAAAACTAGCAAATGCCGAGATTGGTCAAGATATCTTGAAAAACAAAATGATTTTTTCATTCAAAAACATAGTTTCGACTGATCATTCCTCTGGCAGCTATATGATATAGTGTTCCGATTTTAATAGGATTTTGCATATATATGAGGAGTAAAGTAAAACTAATAAATGCCGAGTTTGGTGAAGATATCTTGAAAAACAAAATGTTTTTTTATATAAAAACTTAATTTTCGACCGATCGATCCTTTGGCAGATATATGGTATTGTGGTCCGATCGTAATAGGATTTTGCATATATATGAGGAGCATAGTAAAACTAATAAATGCCGAGATTGGTCAAGATATCTTGAAAAACAAAATGTTTTTTCATACAAAACTTAATTTTCGACCGATCAATCTTATGGCAGCTATATGATATTGTGGTCCGATCTTAATAGGATTTCGCATTTATATGAGGAGCATAGTAAAACTAATAAATGCCGAGTTTGGTCAAGATATCTTGAAACCAAAATGATTTTTCATACAAAAACTTAATATTCGACCGATCGATCCTATGGCAGCTATATGATATAGTGGTCCGATCTTAATAGGATTTTGCACATATCATACAACAACATAAATTTCGACCGATCGTTCCTATTGCAGCTATATGATATAGTGGTCCGATCTTAATAGGATTTTGCATATATATGAGGAGTAAAGTAAATCTAATAAATGCCGAGTTTGGTCAAGATATGTTGAAAAACAAAATGTTTTTTCATAAAAAAACTTTATTTTCGATCGATTGATCCTATGGCAGCTATATGATATAGTGTTCCGATCTTAATAGCATTTTGCATATATCTGAGGAGTAAAGTTAAACTAATAAATGCCGAGTTTGGTCAAGATATCTTAAAAAGCAAAATGTTTTTTCATACAAAAACTTAATATTCGACCGATCGATCCTATGGCAGATATATGATATTGCGGTCCGATCTTAATAGGATTTCGCATATATATGACGATCATAGTAAAACTAGCAAATGCCGAGATTGGTCAAGATATCTTGAAAAACAAAATGATTTTTTCATTCAAAAACATAGTTTTCGACTGATCGTTCCTCTGGCAGCTATATGATATAGTGTTCCGATTTAAATAGGATTTTGCATATATATGAGGAGTAAAGTAAAACTAATAAATGCCGAGTTTGGTGAAGATATCTTGAAAAACAAAATGTTTTTTCATATAAAAACTTAATTTTTGACCTATCGATCCTTTGGCAGATATATGGTATTGTGGTCCGATTGTAATAGGATTTTGCATATATATGAGGAGTAAAGTAAAACTAATAAATGCCGATTTTGGTCAAGATATCTTAAAAACAAAATGTTTTTTCATACAAAAAATTAATTTTCAACCGCTCGATCCTATGGCAGCTATATGATATAGTGGTCCGATCTTAATAGGATTTTGCACATATCATACAACAACATAAATTTCGACCGATCGTTCCTATTGCAGCTATATGATATAGTGGTCCGATCTTAATAGGATTTTGCATATATATGAGGAGTTAAGTAAATCTAATAAATGTCGAGTTTGGTCAAGATATGTTGAAAAACAAAATGTTTTTTCATAAAAAAACTTAATTTTCGATCGATCGATCCTATGGCAGCTATATGATATAGTGTTCCGATCTTAATAGCATTTTGCATATATCTGAGGAGTAAAGTTAAACTAATAAATGCCGAGTTTGGTCAAGATATCTTAAAAACAAAATGTTTTTTCATACAAAAAATTAATTTTCAACCGCTCGATCCTATGGCAGCTATATGATATAGTGGTCCGATCTTAATAGGATTTTGCACATATCATACAACAACATAAATTTCGACCGATCGTTCCTATTGCAGCTATATGATATAGTGGTCCGATCTTAATAGGATTTTGCATATATATGAGGAGTAAAGTAAATCTAATAAATGCCGAGTTTGGTCAAGATATGTTGAAAAACAAAATGTTTTTTCATAAAAAAACTTAATTTTCGATCGATCGATCCTATGGCAGCTATATGATATAGTGTTCCGATCTTAATAGCATTTTGCATATATCTGAGGAGTAAAGTTAAACTAATAAATGCCGAGTTTGGTCAAGATATCTTAAAAAGCAAAATGTTTTTTTATACAAAAACTTAATTTTCGACCTATCGATCCTTTGGCAGATATATGGTATTGTGGTCCGATTGTAATAGGATTTTGCATATATATGAGGAGCATAGTAAAACTAATAAATGCCGAGATTGGTTAAGATATCTTGAAAAACAAAATGTTTTTTCATATAAAAACTTAATTTTCGACCGATCAATCTTATGGCAGCTATATGATATTGTGGTCTGATCTTAATAGGATTTCGCATTTATATGAGGAGCATAGTAAAACTAACAAATGCCGAGTTTGGTCAAGATAACTTGAAGAACAAAATGTTTTTGATACAAAAACTTAACTTTCGACCGATCGTTCCTATGGCAGCTATATGATAAAGTGGTCCGATCTTAATAGGATTTCGCATATATATGAGGATTAAAGTAAAACTAATAAATGCCGAGTTTGGTCAAGATATCTTGAAAGCAAAATGATTTTTCATACAAAAACTTAATATTCGACCGATCGATCCTATGACAGCTATATGATATTGTGGTCCGATCTTAATAGGATTTTGCATATATATGAGGAGTAAAGTAAAACTAATAAATGCCGTGTTTGGTCAAGATATGTTGAAAAACAAAATTTTTTTTCATAAAAAAACTTAATATTCGACCGATCGATCCCCTGGCAGATATATGATATTGCGGTCCGATCTTAATAGGATTTCGCATATATATGACGATCATAGTAAAACTAGCAAATGCCGAGATTGGTCAAGATATCTTGAAAAACAAAATGATTTTTTCATTCAAAAACATAGTTTCGACTGATCATTCCTCTGGCAGCTATATGATATAGTGTTCCGATTTTAATAGGATTTTGCATATATATGAGGAGTAAAGTAAAACTAATAAATGCCGAGTTTGGTGAAGATATCTTGAAAAACAAAATGTTTTTTTATATAAAAACTTAATTTTCGACCGATCGATCCTTTGGCAGATATATGGTATTGTGGTCCGATCGTAATAGGATTTTGCATATATATGAGGAGCATAGTAAAACTAATAAATGCCGAGATTGGTAAAGATATCTTGAAAAACAAAATGTTTTTTCATACAAAACTTAATTTTCGACCGATCAATCTTATGGCAGCTATATGATATTGTGGTCCGATCTTAATAGGATTTCGCATTTATATGAGGAGCATAGTAAAACTAATAAATGCCGAGTTTGGTCAAGATATCTTGAAACCAAAATGATTTTTCATACAAAAACTTAATATTCGACCGATCGATCCTATGGCAGCTATATGATATAGTGGTCCGATCTTAATAGGATTTTGCACATATCATACAACAACATAAATTTCGACCGATCGTTCCTATTGCAGCTATATGATATAGTGGTCCGATCTTAATAGGATTTTGCATATATATGAGGAGTAAAGTAAATCTAATAAATGCCGAGTTTGGTCAAGATATGTTGAAAAACAAAATGTTTTTCATAAAAAAAACTTTATTTTCGATCGATCGATCCTATGGCAGCTATATGATATAGTGTTCCGATCTTAATAGCATTTTGCATATATCTGAGGAGTAAAGTTAAACTAATAAATGCCGAGTTTGGTCAAGATATCTTAAAAAGCAAAATGTTTTTTCATACAAAAACTTAATATTCGACCGATCGATCCTATGGCAGATATATGATATTGCGGTCCGATCTTAATAGGATTTCGCATATATATGACGATCATAGTAAAACTAGCAAATGCCGAGATTGGTCAAGATATCTTGAAAAACAAAATGATTTTTTCATTCAAAAACATAGTTTTCGACTGATCGTTCCTCTGGCAGCTATATGATATAGTGTTCCGATTTAAATAGGATTTTGCATATATATGAGGAGTAAAGTAAAACTAATAAATGCCGAGTTTGGTGAAGATATCTTGAAAAACAAAATGTTTTTTCATATAAAAACTTAATTTTTGACCTATCGATCCTTTGGCAGATATATGGTATTGTGGTCCGATTGTAATAGGATTTTGCATATATATGAGGAGTAAAGTAAAACTAATAAATGCCGATTTTGGTCAAGATATCTTAAAAACAAAATGTTTTTTCATACAAAAAATTAATTTTCAACCGCTCGATCCTATGGCAGCTATATGATATAGTGGTCCGATCTTAATAGGATTTTGCACATATCATACAACAACATAAATTTCGACCGATCGTTCCTATTGCAGCTATATGATATAGTGGTCCGATCTTAATAGGATTTTGCATATATATGAGGAGTTAAGTAAATCTAATAAATGTCGAGTTTGGTCAAGATATGTTGAAAAACAAAATGTTTTTTCATAAAAAAACTTAATTTTCGATCGATCGATCCTATGGCAGCTATATGATATAGTGTTCCGATCTTAATAGCATTTTGCATATATCTGAGGAGTAAAGTTAAACTAATAAATGCCGAGTTTGGTCAAGATATCTTAAAAAGCAAAATGTTTTTTCATACAAAAACTTAATATTCGACCGATCGATCCTATGGCAGATATATGATATTGCGGTCCGATCTTAATAGGATTTCGCATATATATGACGATCATAGTAAAACTAGCAAATGCCGAGATTGGTCAAGATATCTTGAAAAACAAAATGATTTTTTCATTCAAAAACATAGTTTTCGACTGATCGTTCCTCTGGCAGCTATATGACATAGTGTTCCGATTTAAATAGGATTTTGCATATATATGAGGAGTAAAGTAAAACTAATAAATGCCGAGTTTGGTGAAGATATCTTGAAAAACAAATGTTTTTTCATATAAAAACTTAATTTTCGACCTATCGATCCTTTGGCAGATATATGGTATTGTGGTCCGATTGTAATAGGATTTTGCATATATATGAGGAGCATAGTAAAACTAATAAATGCCGAGATTGGTCAAGATATCTTGAAAAACAAAATGTTTTTTCATACAAAACTTAATTTTCGACCGATCAATCTTATGGCAGCTTTATGATATTGTGGTCTGATCTTAATAGGATTTCGCATTTATATGAGGAGCATAGTAAAACTAACAAATGCCGAGTTTGGTCAAGATAACTTGAAGAACAAAATGTTTTTGATACAAAAACTTAACTTTCGACCGATCGTTCCTATGGCAGCTATATGATAAAGTGGTCCGATCTTAATAGGATTCTGTATATATAAGAGGAGCATAGTAAAACTAATAAATGCCGAGTTTGGTCAAGATATCTTGAAAGCAAAATGATTTTTCATACAAAAACTTAATATTCGACCGATCGATCCTATGACAGCTATATGATATTGTGGTCCGATCTTAATAGGATTTTGCATTTATATGAGGAGTAAAGTAAAACTAATAAATGCCGTGTTTGGTCAAGATATGTTGAAAAACAAAATTTTTTTTCATAAAAAAACTTAATATTCGACCGATCGATCCCCTGGCAGATATATGATATTGCGGTCCGATCTTAATAGGATTTCGCATATATATGACGATCATAGTAAAACTAGCAAATGCCGAGATTGGTCAAGATATCTTGAAAAACAAAATGATTTTTTCATTCAAAAACATAGTTTCGACTGATCATTCCTCTGGCAGCTATATGATATAGTGTTCCGATTTTAATAGGATTTTGCATATATATGAGGAGTAAAGTAAAACTAATAAATGCCGAGTTTGGTGAAGATATCTTGAAAAACAAAATGTTTTTTTATATAAAAACTTAATTTTCGACCGATCGATCCTTTGGCAGATATATGGTATTGTGGTCCGATCGTAATAGGATTTTGCATATATATGAGGAGCATAGTAAAACTAATAAATGCCGAGATTGGTCAAGATATCTTGAAAAACAAAATGTTTTTTCATACAAAACTTAATTTTCGACCGATCAATCTTATGGCAGCTATATGATATTGTGGTCCGATCTTAATAGGATTTCGCATTTATATGAGGAGCATAGTAAAACTAATAAATGCCGAGTTTGGTCAAGATAACTTGAAAAACAAAATGTTTTTCATACAAAAACTTAACTTTCGACCGATCGTTCCTATGGCAGCTATATGATAAAGTGGTCCGATCTTAATAGGATTTCGCATATATATGAGGATTAAAGTAAAACTAATAAATGCCGAGTTTGGTCAAGATATCTTGAAAGCAAAATGATTTTTCATACAAAAACTTAATATTCGACCGATCGATCCTATGACAGCTATATGATATTGTGGTCCGATCTTAATAGGATTTTGCATATATATGAGGAGTAAAGTAAAACTAATAAATGCCGTGTTTGGTCAAGATATGTTGAAAAACAAAATTTTTTTTCATAAAAAACCTTAATTTTCCACCGATCGATCCTATGGCAGCTATACGATATTTATTTATTTATTTATTTATTAATGGTCGACAAAACGAGTGTCTTCCTCATTATTCAATACATTATACAATAGAATTTTATGCTAAAAGCCTAGTTAAAGGATACATTTTTCTAAATAGCATCACCGACCGATGGAGGTGTTTTATTTGCCAGTCCGGCCAGCTGTGCCCCTTTTCACAGCTAATTTTGTCAGTGACGCTATTAGAGCCTACCTCTAAGCGGAAGGTTGTAAGTAGAAAAAAGTGTTCTCAAGTAAAATTAAAAATAATCTTAATTTGCTATATTAATAAGGAAAATACAATAAATAGAAAAAATGAAAGTAAGAAGATTGTTAATAAAGTAAAGCAATGTAAGTTAGATAAAGAGTGTTAAGTAGATAGGACAGAGAGAAAAGTAATGGGAAATGGTGGGGGAAAATTTTTCAGCCTGTCCGGCAAGCTATGCCCCTGCTCATAGCTGGGAATGGTCAGCGACTTCCCGAAGGTATCCTGAAAGCAACGATTTTATTAGGGGTAGAGACATTTCGGTAGAGAAAACGTGGTGCAAACTATTATAATTTTTACATAGCACGCGAAAGGATTGTGCATAGCGTAGTCTGTTGTGCACGTAGATAGTAAAAAGGGGCGATAATTTCTGGTTGGTCTAACCGGAACAGAGAATTGAAGACGCCCTAGCAGAAAAGGAGAATCTATGTCGCCAATAATCAACTTATGTAGAAGGACAACACCGAGAATTGTCCTACGGTTGGTTAACGACGGAAGGTTGATAAGAAGCAGTCTGCTGGAGTAGGACGGCAACCGAAGATTAGGGTCCCAATTTAAAGGCAAAAAGCAGAAATTGCTTCTGAACAGATTCAATACGATCCTGGCTGTTGTTATACTGTGGAGACCAAATGCAAGAGCAGTATTCAAGGATAGGGCGAACAAGAGAGATGTACAGAAGTTGTGTTATAAAAGGATCGTTAACTCTTTAGACCATCGTTTAATGAATCCAAGTAAACCTTTTGCCTCATTAACGAAGATTGAAACAGAGTTTAGAATCAAAAATTACGCCTAGATCCTTAACTGTTAGTATACGTTGCAAAGGGATATTGTCGATTGTATAACTGACAAGATAAGGTGTAGTACGATTAAAAGTCATAAACATACACTTTGAACAGTTTAGATGCAATTGATTGGCCGAACACCATAGTTGCATAGCGTTCAAATCGTCTTGTAGACGAGAATGATGTAGGGGATTAGTGTATGATAGAAAAAGTTTGACATCGTCCGCATACATGAGTACATGTGACATGGCATGTGATATAACAGAGGGGAGATCATTTATAAAAAGGGTAAAGAGTAAAGGTCCAAGATGACTACCTTGAGGAACACCAGAAGTAACGTGAACCCGTTTAGAGGTAGTCAGCCTCAGCATTACTCTTTGGGTCCTACCTTTTAAATAAGAATTAATCCAAAGCAGAAGAGACAGGGGGAAACCTATTCGGTCAAGTTTAAAAAGTAAAATGTCATGGTGCACAGAGTCAAACGCCTTACTGAAGTCAGTGTAAATGACATCAGTTTGCATTTTCGAAAGGAAAGCATCGCTTACCAAGGAAGTAAACTCAAGCAGATTGGTCGTAGTTGACCGATTCTTTACGAATCCATGTTGAACAGGGGAAACAACTGATTTGCAGAAATGCTGCAAATTCGAAGTGATTATTTTTTCAAATAATTTAGGAATAGCGGACAGTTTTGCAATGCCCCTGTAATTTCGTATATCAGACTTCCCACCTTTCTTGTGAAGAGGAATGATATAAGATTCTTTTCAAAGAGATGGAAAGACAGAAGTTTCAAGGGATAGATTAAAAAGCTTTAGCAATGGATAAAGAAGGGAAGAACTACACTCCTTGAGTAGACAACTAGGAATATTCTCCGGCCCAGGAGAGTAAGAAGACTTTAAAGAGTTTATAGCTAATAGGAGAGAGGAGTGTGAAATAATTAGAGGAGGTATATAACTTGCGGAAGAAATAGTATAAGGGTAATCTTTAGTATTAGGACAGACTGAAGAGTAAGTTGATTGGAAAAATTAGCAAACAGGTTAGCAGAATCAGTGTCATTGCTAGCTTTATCCAAGCCAAGAAAAAAAGAAGATGGCAAACTTGAAGATTTACGCTTCAAGTTTACAAAATTATAAAACTGTCTCGGATTTCGGGAAAATTGTCTTTTACAACGTATTAGATAATTCTCATAGCATTGAGAATTAAGAAGAAAGAAGTTCGACTTGGCTATGGAATATTTAGCCAAGTCTGTACACGAACCAGACTTTTTAAACTTTTTAAAATATTTGGATTTTACATTTTTTAGATGTGATAATCTGGTAGTAAACCAGGGTGGTTTTGAAAAAGTAGTCGAAGGAATTGACTTAGGAATACACACATCTAAGAGGGAGATTAGGGGGATGTAAAAAAAATTAATGGCTGTGTTCATATCAACTGAGTCATATAAGAAAGACCAATCGGTTGAATAAATAAGCTGATTCAGCAAAGAATAATTTCCTTTGCGAAAGTAATAGCGGGGCTTATTGGCTGATGAGCACGAAATGAAAGGATTACAATTTAGCATTTCAATCTCTAAAGTTGGATGATAAACATCCTCAGGAAGAGATAAAGGAGGGGACCTAGACACATTAGAAATAAGGTAGTCGTTAACAAATACAAGGTCAAGTGTTCTAATCAAATGATTAGAAATTGAATTGATTTGAAACAACGAAAGATCAAGCATGCAGTCTATAAAATCGTGCTGTGCTGAGGGCACTAGATAATTTTTGGCAGTAAATAATGACCAAGAGATGTTGGGGAAATTAAAATCACCCAACACCATAAATAGGTCACTATCACGCACGTGTGAAGTAACTTCTTTAATACAAGTAATATGTTTCATATAAACTTGAATATCAGAAGAAGGTGGGTCATAAGAGCATGTTACATAGACATTCCGTGTAGGAAAAGACACCTTAACTGAGACAATCTCAGCGTCAGTAGGCGTACTAAAACACAAAAGTTCAGACTGGAGAGTGGCTTTAATGGCAATTAACACCCCACCACCTCGAGTCGGCCGATCATTTCTATACAAAATAAAGTTATTTGATAAAATCTCAAAATCAGACATGGTTGAGTTCAACCATGTTTCTGAAAATGCTATTATATCCGAATTGAAGGAAGTGCTGGCCATGAAAAGATTTTTAAGTTTTGAAATAAGACCTCTAACATTCTGATAATGAATAAAGATTTGGTCAGAAGATGAAGCTAGTTTTTTGGGGCAGAAATGGTACCCTGTATTGAAGGGACTGGAAGGGTGACAGGCTGGTTACGCTTTTTAGGCTTGAACTCGTGAACAATCATGTGTGGAGGCCAAAATTTGGGATCAGAAATGATTGGGAACATATCATGTGAAACATTTATTTTGAATGATGATATTTCACGAGTGGTGGAGAAATTAAATTTAGTTATTGACACGCTAGCAGAAGATTTGCTAGCAATATAGGCTGCCAATGACTCAGAAGTGGTGTCCGACGAAAGTCGAGACACAAAGACTTGCCTACGAGGGGCAACTACCGTTAAAGTAGGCGCTGATGGGGCTGTAGGTAATACAGGAGTTGGGGGAGCTAACGAGGCACAATGATTGTTTTTAACAATCTGGGCAAGATTGCGCGCAGGTCTACCTTTGCGGCCAGGAGCTGATGGGGCTGAGGCAGTTTGATTAATTGGGACGTGATCAGGTACGGGCTCTACTGGGACTAGTACAGGGGTTAAAACAGGGGTAATTGGACAGTCGCTTGGAGAAGGCGATAAAGACAACATTGGAGATACCTCCAAGTTGCTAGGAAGTGACAAGAAAGTAGTAGGTGTCTGAACAGACGTAGAGGGCAATTGCAAAAGTTGAGGCTCCAACCGGCGATTGGTTGGGGACTCAAATTTATATTTGCCAAGCAACTCGAAACTCGAGTCAAAATTACTCGAGAGCTGCTTAGCCACATTATTTAATTTTAAGAATTGACTTCTCACAAAATTATACATTCTAGAGAAATCAATTTGCTTGTCGATGCATTCTGGGCACGACCAACGCAAGCCACCACAGCCCTTCTTGGCAATAGCAGCGATCTTGTCGCAAATATGCCCAGTGAGATCTGCACATTTAGCATGAATCATATTCTCACACAGCCAGCAATTAAAAAATTGCGGCAGTGCAGAATCATCAGCCTGCTTGAACGTGCACGGTTTCCTACAGCACAACCTAATTATTTAATGCGTATGCAAATTGCGAGAGCACAGAGCAAAACGAAAACGGTGCACAAGATAGAGCAAGTAAATACACAAACAAATTGTTTGGAGCAAAAAGCAATAGAAAAAGTTTGCGAGAGCGCGATGCACAAGCAGAAAGTATGCAGCGAACACACGCACAAACAAGTGTATGCACAGGGGAGCACCAAAGCAAAAGAATCAAAACAGGCAATAACACGGAACTGATGCCGCGTTTTATAAAATGTAATAATTAACAGACTTACGCTGCACAACAGATAACACTTTACACAGTTTATTAAAGCTTCTTAAATAAAGCACCGAAAAATGCAAAATTTGGAAATAAAAAGCAGGATAAAAACGCAAAAATATATAAAAATCTTGGAGCAAAAGTAAAACACGTCAATCACTCTCTGTTCACACAAGAAGTGTATCCGACAGTCGCCATCCAACCGCCATGTAACTCCGGAACCAGTACATGGAACATGTACTGAAATTTCACCACACTTATACTAATACACTTGTAGGTACTCTTGTAATGTACTCTGAAAAAATAGAATAGATGAAAATAACCTTCAAGCGAACAAAACGTGTTTTTCTTTCAAACCTGAGTTAAATTTGTGCAGAGCAGAAACGCTCCCCCAACGACAGTTCATTTTGTAAAAGTTCACCAGGAAACCCTGCGGACGCCCTACTACAACATTTGGTCCTTCGAGCCGGATACTTCTACAACATTTGGTATATCCAGTTCGCCCCAGCAAGCATTGGTGGATCTGCAAGAAAAGGTTCCAGGAACAGCTATAAATTCAAACAAGATAAGTAGCAGTGCACCTACCTCAACTTGTCCATTGCCAAATTTCCGGCAACTCCAGTTAATTAATTCTTTTGTGTGTCTGAACATATTTTTTCGCTTCACATTGTCCGTGATTAAAGCGAGGGGCAATTGTATTTAAAAAATTCAACAAAAAAACCCGCAGATAAAATATTGTTCGTGGCCATTAAGGCGTCTAAAAAGTGATAAATATTGAAAGAAATAAAACAGAAAGTGACTCCGATAAGGTCGCCATATTGGTGTCTGTACATATATATATACATATATGTACAAGTGATGTACGCAAGTACATCCAGACATATCTGCACACATAGGCTTTCGCTCCGTTGAACAACAAGTGTATGCGCTTCTCCATTCCAACCTTCACCAAAGAATCACACACTAAATACATATATAAAAACACACAATTCTAATTGGTATTTAATTAACTAAAACCACACTGTGCAAATTCACCTGCATGTATACACACACACACATCCTATTATATATGTATCGTTTGTTATTTTTCCTCCACAGCAGCTTCAATATTAATTTATATATTTATTTTTACCAATTAATTGGCAAGTGTAAAACGTAAACAAACAACAGGGTTGTAAAGTGTCAAGATCGGTTTTCGATAAACTGATTCTGTGAAACTTTTATATTTTGTATGTTTCCACCTTGCCATTGAGCTGCGTTTACTTAATAAAATACAAACATATACATTACTTTTTCTTATTCTTATAAAAAATTTATAAAACATAATTATAAGTTAAGACGTTTCCAAGTTGCGTATTAAATCGAATATCCGTGCGATTTTTTATTAAAATAACAATTTATCACAAGTAATTCTATGACAAAAAACCTTTTCATTGAGCTGCGTTTAGAATAAACGTGCTTCTTCTTGAGCTCAACCATCAATAAGCAATTAGCGATAAGCATCATTTTTTTGCGCGATCCGTTTCCCCTACACGGCCGCTTTGTCAAAAGAGAATAAATCCTTTTCTCTGGTGTTTCAATAAAGAAATAATTAGATTTTTTCTCAATTAAAGGAAACTAAATAAGAATCAATTTGGTAAATTATTAGTAAAATAATTAATTTAACAAAATTTTCCGATTTCGTTGGACTCAATAGTGCACACCATTTCGGTCATTCCATTTTATTCTGATATCTCGATTCCATCGTTCCTGTGCCATTTCTTATTCCGTTTTCTCTCTGCTGATTCAAATTATTTGTATTTGATCACATTTCACCTGGTTAGTACAATTTTTGGCTCTGTGAAGAGCCTAGTATGCCAATCGGTGGTGATCAAAACAGCCAAAAACGACTCACAGCACCGTCCGTCAAGGAGTCAAAGCGACCTTTAACCTCACCTAGAGCAGTTTTCGGGAAACTCAAGGTCGAGAGTACCAGCACAACCGTCCGCAAGACTGTGAGTCCGATTCCAACAAGAGATATTACCCCAAAAATTACCCGTTCGACTACGCAAAAAATGCAGAAGTCAAGCGAAATGGCACTGAACGACTTCGTTTCTATAACTGACCGACTAGGCCAGTTTGAAGTGAAGATCAATGACGCAGCGGACAGTGACGTGTCACTGTTCACTCTCCAAGTCCGACGAGATCAGATTAAGACTTTATGGGAAAAGGTAGAACGCGAGTACGAGTTATGTTCCAAAGCTCTCAACCAAGGCGCTTGCAGCAGCAGTGACCTGGTGGCTATGCAAGCTAAATATGATTACTCGTACTCCGTTTACGAGCGATGTGCGGCTCAACTAAGCGAAAAAATAGAAAGATCCACGGCGTTAAATAGACAAGCTGAGCAACCCCCCTCCAACTTCTCCATGTCCAGGGGTTGCAGTCTCCCGCCATGCGACACTGAAGTTTTCAGTGGGGATTACCTACGCTGGCCTACTTTCCGAGACTTGTTTACAGCTGTTTATATTAACAATCCAAGATTCACGCCAGTGGAAAAATTGTTCCATCTTAATTCCAAAACCAGCGGCGAAGCTAGAGCAATTGTCTCCAAGTCCCCGCTCACGAATGACGGCCTTCAGTCAGCGTGGGCGAGCCTGACGGAGAGATTTGAGAATAAGCGACTATTAGTCAATAGTCAATTGAAAATTCTTTTCAATCTCTCCTCAGCAACACAAGAGTCTGGAGCCGCCCTTAAAGAGCTTCAGAGCACAATCCAGCGATGTTTAACGGCTCTCGACTTGTCCAGGGTGAGCACCGAAAATTGGGATTGTCTGCTAATTTTCTTGTGCTCCTCTAAATTGCCTAAGCTCACGCTGTCGTTATGGGAACAATCGCTCCACGATAAGGCAGAGATCCCTCAATGGTCCGAGATGAATTTATTTCTGATCGACCGATATCGCACCTTGGAGGCGATAGAGGATGTACGACCTACCGCACATACGCCACTCCAGTCCAAACCCACAAGAAAAGAGTCCAACCACCTGAGAACCTTCGAAGCAACAGTGACTGCAAAGCCACAGCACTGCAAATTGTGTCAGAAGGAAAACCATCCCGTGCGTCTATGCCCGCGTTTTCTACAAATGTCCGTACCCGAGAGAGTTTCCGTCATTAAGCAACAAAAGCTGTGCTTAAACTGCTTCGCCAGACAGCACCAGTTGAAAGACTGCACCAGCGCACATAGTTGTTTCACGTGCAAGGGACGTCACAACACGCTACTCCACCGTGACAGACCCCAGGTGCCCTCAGCTTCCACAACACCAATAGTTTTGAACCCTCCTTCACCAATACAGTCCACTTCTACTTCAACACAAGCTACCGTTCAAAACTATTTTTCCGCAAACTCACATGGTGTTCTCCTCGGCACGGCTGTCATCCAAGTGTGTCATTTGGGCACAAAGTATACAGCCCGGGCATTAATCGACTTTGGGTCTGAAGCGACCTTTATTTCAGAGCGATTGTTCAAAAGGGTTAAACTTCCTTATCAACCCGTCGACGCACAGGTCTCCGGTTTGAATCAAGCCATTTCGGCTCAACCTCAAAAACTTTGCCATTTTAATATTGGCTCTCCTATAAAGCCCAGGGTTCATATTGAAACCTCGGCTTATGTTCTTCCAAAGCTGGCAGGCAATTTGCCCTCCTACACCATCCCCCAAACTGCTTTGGAAGAACTTCCAAAATTACACTTGGCCGATCCCTCTTTCTATAGGAGCTCACAGATAGACGTGCTTCTCGGCGCCGATATCCTCCCATCCATATTGTTAGGTGGCTCCTATCCCAACATATGTGGCACTCTCCTTGGTCAAGAAACGATTTTCGGCTGGATCCTTACAGGCCCCGTTTCTAAGACCAGTGCCAAATTTGTCGCATCCTTTTCGACTCAAGTCTCGCTGAATCCAAATGCGAGCTTGGATAAACTGCTCACAAAATTTTGGGAGGTGGAGGATATTCCAGTTAAGCTGGAAAAGGAATCCGACCTTTTTTGTGAGCGCAATTTTCAAAAAAACACTAAAAGGGATAAAAACGGCAGATACTTGGTCACACTGCCATTCAAGAATTCCGATCACATCCAGTTAGGCCATTCAAGGTCCATCGCACTAGCTCAATTTCTACGAAATGAGAATCGTCTGGCAAAAAATGCCCCCCTTAAGGAGCAGTACGATGCGGTGATCCAGGAATATCTGGACTTAGGTCACATGCGACAAGTCCCTCCAAGCAATGGTTCAGATAACTTTTATCTACCACACCATGCTGTTCACAAGCCTGACAGCACCACGACCAAGCTCCGCGTAGTATTTAACGCCTCCCACCCGTCATCGAATGGTAAAAGTCTGAACGATGTGCTACATGCAGGGCCCGTTCTGCAATCCGACTTAACCATTCAAATTCTAAGATGGCGCTTCTTCCGATATGTGTTCAATGCCGATATCACAAAAATGTATCGGCAAATACTTGTGCATCCCAACCACACGCCCTATCAGAGAATTCTGTTCCGAAGAAAGGACAACGAGCTTCGTGACTTCGAACTCAGCACAGTCACGTTTGGAGTTAACTGTGCCCCCTTTTTGGCAATCCGGGTACTACATCAGCTATCTGATGACGTTCGTTCGCTCTATCCCTTAGCAAGTCATATTATCGCAAACAATATGTATGTGACGATGTACTAGCGGGAGCCCATTCCAAATCAACAGCAGATCAAGCAATTGCAGAACTCCGCAAGGCCCTTGAATCTGCCGGGTTCCTCTTGCGAAAATGGACATCCAATGAAAAGGACTTGCTAAGAGCGATTCCCAAGGACCACTTGCTTCACGCCGACTTTTTAGAGATCGAGGAAGCCTGTTCGGCAAAGACTCTCGGGATGAGATGGAAAGCTGACACCGATAAGTTCTTTTTCGCTCCATCCGAGCTAACAGCCAAACAGTTCATCTCCAAACGTGAAGTCCTTTCACAGATTGCCAAACTGTTCGACCCAGCAGGTTGGCTGGGTCCAGTCATTATCCAGGCAAAAATATTCATGCAGGAGATCTGGCTCCAAGAACTGGGCTTGGACGATCCGCTAGCTGAGAGTCTTCTCATTAAGTGGAATTTATTTCTGCAAGAGTTTCCGGGCCTCAGTGCGATTCGCATCCCTAGATGGGTCGAATTCCGCCCACAGGGGACTATCCAATACCATGGGTTTTGTGACGCTTCGCAGCGTGCATATGGGGCCGCCATTTACGTGCGCACTGAGATACAAGATCGCATCTCAGTACATCTCCTAACAGCGAAAACAAGGGTCGCTCCGGTCAAGACGATATCCTTGCCACGACTAGAGCTGTGCGGAGCAGCACTTCTGTCCGAGTTATCCGCTGCACTCAGTCCCCAGCTACCTTCCGCTGGCGGCGACTGGTTCTATTGGACAGATTCCACAATTGTGCTAGCTTGGCTTCATAAGCCACCATGCGCCTGGACTACCTTTGTAGCAAACAGAGTCGCAAAAATTACTCAGGCCACCGACTCCAATAAATGGTCCCATGTACGATCCGAGTACAATCCAGCGGACCTAGCGAGCAGAGGTGCCCCACCACAAGCGTTAGTCAACAATGAGCTGTGGTGGCACGGGCCAGAATGGTTACGCCTACCTCAGAACCAATGGCCCATTCCTTCAGATCCCCTCCCAGATACGACAATAGAGCAACGTACGATTAAGGTAAACCTCGTAAACACGGCTCCCTCATTTTCTTTCCTCGAGCGCTTCTCCAAATTCAATCGAGCCCTGCGAGTGTTAGCCTACATCTATCGCTTCTTCAAGCGTTGCAAACGATTGTCGCTCCCGTCAACTATTGAAATTGACAGCAACGAGATTTCTTATGCACAAGAAAAACTCATTCTCCTGACCCAGAGACAAGCATACTCGCCAGAGTACACTTGCTTGAGCACGAAAAAACAGCTCACTTCCAGCAAAATCCTTAATTTGAACCCCTTTTTAGATGGTAAGGGAATTATTCGAGCATGTGGTCGTGTAAGAGCGGCCGAAGCACTCGGCTACGATGAGCGGCATCCAATCATACTGCCATACACATGTGCATATTCGCGTCTCTTGACCGCTTTCACCCATCTTATATCCTTGCATGGAGGCAACCAGCTCATGATGCGTTTAATACGATCACAGTACTGGATTCCAAAGCTGAAGGTGTTGGTCAAATCCACAATTCATTCCTGCAAAATCTGCGTCATCCGAAAAAAGAAATTGCAAACGCAGCTCATGGGCGACTTGCCTGTGGAGAGAGTCACATTCTCTCGACCGTTCACTCACACAGAAGTCGATTTTGCAGGCCCCTTCGATGTAAAAAATTACACAGGTCGAGCCTGTCTTATTACGAAAGGCTACGTATGCGTCTTTGTGTGCTTCAGCACCAAAGCCATCCACCTAGAAGCTACATCTGACCTGACCACAGAAAAATTCCTAGCGGCATTTGCGAGATTTGTGGCACGACGAGGGTGCCCAAGTCAAATGCATTCCGACAACGGCAAAACCTTTGTCGGAGCGGCCAAAGTCCTCTCGCGCGATTTTGTAGAAGCGCTTAAGACTCAACTCCAGGCCACTTACAGTCTCCAGAAACTGTCCTGGCACTTCAACCCTCCTAGTGCACCGCATATGGGTGGCCTGTGGGAGGCAGGTGTAAAGAGTTTCAAAAATCTATTTTATAAATCTACATCGACCTCCAAATACACCTTCGAAGAGCTTTTCACGCTCCTATCCAAAGTTGAAGCATGCCTGAATTCAAGACCGATATCTCCAATGTCGGAAGATCCTACTGATCTCCTAGCTCTGACTCCCGGTCATTTTCTAGTCGGGGGTCCTCTACTTTCCGCCACAGAGCCAGAGATCAAGGAAAACGCCGCGTCCATCATCAACCGCTGGCAGCGCTTGAAGGCTTTGCAACAACAGTTCTGTCTCCGTTGGAAACATGAGTATCTTTTAGAGTTACACAAAAGAAACAAATGGCAAACTCCAACGCGAGACTTACAACGGGACGATCTAGTCATTATTAAAGAAGATAATCTTCCAGTTAATGACTGCCGTCTAGGTCGAATCCAAACGACCTATCCTGGCGACGACCAAAGAGTCCGAGTGGTCGACGTCTTAACAGCCCGAGGTGTCTCCAAGAGACCTATCTCTAAGCTGATCCTGCTCCCGATAGAATCTAGTCTCCATTTTCCATCCAGTAAAATTTCCAGTAAAGACTAGAATCCTAGATCCATAGGTCTGCGGACCATCCGTATAAAGCCGCATCAGTAATGTCTACTATGTTTTTTTTCACATTCTTCACGTAACAGCACGATGTCTCCACGCCAACAACAAGGCCGATCCAAGAGCCGACCGGCAACGGAATCGTTCCGATGCCGAGTATGCCGAGGAGTCCACGCGCTGCGCAAGTGCCAGCGGTTCATGCGGCTGTCTCCAGAGAAGAGACTCCGTGCAGTTCTAGTCAATAAATACTGCCCAAACTGCCTGGCTCCCCAACATTCCGGGGAGTCATGTCGCCGCAAGGACAAGTGCCGCAAGTGCCAGGGCGACCATCACACCTTGCTTCATTTGCAAGAAGCGCGTCGCATGCCATCTCCAGAGCGATCCCAGACAAGGCGCAGCACCAAGGCCCAAGCGCGACGCTCCGCGCCGCCTTCATCCGCTGGTTCCATCTCCTTATCATCATTAATGGAACACAAAAGGACAACCGTGCTCCCGAGAGCACTCATCCGACTCGGAAACGGCAAGGCGACCCGCGACACTCGGGCACTTTTAGACCCGTGCTGTCCGGTAAGTCTTATCGACGCATCCTTGGCAAAGGCCTCCGGGCTATCCGTCACCCGCGTCGGTAAAGACAATGCTTGCTCGGCTTCAATAAGCTCTAGGACCTCTAGCTTCCAGCGAGAGGTCATCCTGCAAGTGATGCCAAATCTCCGGTATCAAACTCCAACGAAGCCCGTCAGCGAGGAACTGAACGAGCCCTTCACCAACATTCGATTGGCAGACGATCGCTGGTTCCAGCCGGAAATCTCCAATCTGGTTTTGGGCTCGGATATATATCCGGATTTAATTCTCCAAGGCGTCCTGCCGAGTCTTGGCGGCGCACCACTGGCCCAAAACACGGTCTTTGGGTGGATATTGTCCGGCTCCTGTGCTCAATAGTAGGAACAGAGCCACGTCCCTCTCCCTTTTTCTTTTTGCAATACTGCAAGGAGGGCGGCATGTTCACACAAGAAGTGTATCCGACAGTCGCCATCCAACCGCCATGTAACTCCGGAACCAGTACATGGAACATGTACTGAAATTTCACCACACTTATACTAATACACTTGTAGGTACTCTTGTAATGTACTCTGAAAAAATAGAATAGATGAAAATAACCTTCAAGCGAACAAAACGTGTTTTTCTTTCAAACCTGAGTTAAATTTGTGCAGAGCAGAAACGCTCCCCCAACGACAATTCATTTTGTAAAAGTTCACCTGGAAACCCTGCGGACGCCCTACTACAACACTCTCAACTGAGAACTCTCTCGTTTGTGGTCCGATCTTAATAGGATTTTGAATATATATGAGGAATACAGAAAAACTAACAAATGCCGAGTTTGGTCAAGCTATGTTGGCAAACAAAATGATTTTTTCATACAAAAACTTAATTTTCGACCGATCGATCCTATGGCAGTTTTATGATATTGTGGTCCGATCTCAATAGGATTTCGCATGTAAATGAGGAGCATAGTAAACCTAACAAACGCCGAGTTTGGTCAAGATATCTTGAAAAACAAAATGTTTTTTTCATACAAAAACTTAATTTTCGACCGATCGATCCTTTGGCAGGTATATAATATTGTGGTCCGATCCCAATAGGATTTTGCATATATATGAGGAGCATAGTAAAACTAATAAATGCCGAGTTTGGTCAAGATATCATGAAAAACAAAATGTTTTTTCATACAAAAACTTAATTTTCGACCGATCGATCCTATGGCAGCTATATGATATAGTGTTCCGAACTTAATAGGAATTTGCATATATGAGGAGTAAAGTAAAACTAATAAATGCCGAGTTTGGTCAAGATATCTTGAAAAGCAAAATATTTTTTCATACAAAAACTTAATGTTCGACCGATCGATCCTATGGCAGCTATACGATATTGTGGTCCGATCTTAATAGGATTTTGTATATATATGAGGAGCATAGTAAAACTAATAAATGCCGAGTTTGGTCAAGATATCTTGAAAAACAAAATGTTTTTTCATAAAAAAACTTAATTTTCGACCGATCGATCCTATGGCAGCTATATGATATAGTGGTCCGATCTTAACAGGATTTTGTTTATATATGAGGAACATAGTAAAACTAAAAAATGCCGAGTTTGGTCAAAATATCTTGAAAAACAAAATGTTTTTTTATACAAAAACTTAATTTTCGACAGATCGATCCTATGGCAGCAATATGATATCGTGGTCCGATCTTAATAAGATTTTGAGTATATATGAGTAAAGTAAAACTAATAAATGCCAAGTTTGGTCAAGATATCTTGAAAAACAAAATGTTTTTTCATACATAAACTTAATTTTCGACCGATCGATCCTATGGCAGCTATATGATATAGTGTTCCGATCTTAATAGGATTTTGCATGTATATGAGGAGTAAAGTAAAACTAATAAATGCCAAGGTTGGTCACGGTATCTTGAAAAAGAAATTGTTTCTCCGATCGTAATAGGATTTTGCATATAAATGAGGAGCATAGTAAAACTAACAAATCCCGCGTTTGGTCAAGATACCTTGAAAAACAAAATGTTTTTACATACGAACCTATGGCAGCTACATGATATAGTGTTCCGATTTTAATAAGATTTTGCATATATATGAGGAGCATAGTAAAACTCATAAATGCCGAGTTTGGTTAAGATATCATCAAAAAGAAAATGTTTTGTATACAAAAACTTAATTTTCGACCGATCGATCCTATGGCAGCAATATGATATCGTGGTCCGATCTTAATAAGATTTTGAGTATATATGAGTAAAGTAAAACTAATAAATGCCGAGTTTGGTGAAATTATCTTGAAAAACAAAATGTTTTTCATACAAAAAATTAATTTTCAACCGCTTGATCCTATGACAGCTATATGATATAATGGTCCGATCTTAATAGGATTTTGCATATATCATACAACAACATAAATTTCGACCGATCGATCCTATGGCGGCTATATGATATTGTGGTCCGCTCCTAATAGGATTTTGCATATATATGAGGAGTAAAGTAAAATTAATAAATGCCGAGTTTGGTCAAGATATCTTGAAAAACAAAATGTTTTTTCATGCAAAAACTTAATTTTCGACCGATCGATCCTATGGCAGCTATATGATATAGTGTTCCGAACTTAATAGGAATTTGCATATATAAGGAGTAAAGTAAAACTAATAAATGCCGAGTTTGGTCAAGATATCTTGAAAAGCAAAATGTTTTTTCATACAAAAACTTAATTTTCGACCGATCGATCCTATGGCAGCTTTATGATATTGTGGTCTGATCTCAATAGGATTTCGCATATAAATGAGGAGCATAGTAAACCTAACAAACGCCGAGTTTGGTCAAGATATCATGAAAAGCAAAATGTTTTTTCATAAAAAAACTTAATTTTCGACCGATCGATCATATGGCAGCTATATGATATAGTGGTCCGATCTTAACAGGATTTTGCATATATATGAGGAATACAGAAAAAATAACAAATGCCGAGTTTGGTCAAGCTATGTTCGCAAACAAAATGATTTTTTCATACAAAAACTTAATTTTCGACCGATCGATCCTATGGCGGCTATATGATATTGTGGTCCGCTCCTAATAGGATTTTGCATATATATGAGGAGTAGAGTAAAATTAATAAATGCCGAGTTTGGTCAAGATATCTTAAAAACAAAATGTTTTTCGACCGATCGATCCTATGGCAGCTATATGATATAGTGGTCCGATCTTAACAGGATTTTGCATATATATGAGGAACATAGTAAAACTAAAAAATGCCGAGTTTGGTCAAGATATCTTGAAAAACAAAATGTTTTTTATACAAAAACTTAATTTTCGACCGATCGATCCTATGGCAGCAACATGATATCGTGGTCCGATCTTAATAAGACTTTGAGTATATATGAGTAAAGTAAAACTAATAAATGCCAAGTTTGGTCAAGATATCTTGAAAAGCAAAATGTTTTTCATACATAAACTTAATTTCGACCGATCGATCCTATGGCAGCTATATGATATAGTGTTCCGATCTTAATAGGATTTTGCATGTATATGAGGAGTAAAGTAAAACTAACAAATGCCAAGGTTTTCATACATAAACAATTTCGACCGATCGATCCAATGGCAGCTATATGATATAGTGTTCCGATCTTAATAGGATTTTGCATGTATATGAGGAATAAAGTAAAACTAATAAATGCCAAGGTTGGTCAAGATATCTTGAAAAAGAAAATGTTTTTCCGATTTTAATAAAATTTTGCATATATATGAGGAGGATAGTAAAACTTATAAATGCCGAGTTTGGTTAAGATATCATCAAAAAGAAAATGTTTTTTATACAAAAACTTAATTTTCGACCGATCGATCCTATGGCAGCTATAGGATATTGTGGTCCGATCTTAATAGGATTTCGCATATATATGAGGAGCATAGTAAAACTAAAAAATGCCGAGTTTGGTCAAGATATCTTAAAAAACAAAATGTTTTTCATACAAAAACTTAATTTTCGACCGATCGTTCCTATAGCAGCTATATGATATAGTGGACCGATCTTAATAGGATTTCGCATATGTATGAGGAGCAAAGTAAAAATAACAAATGCCGAGTTTGGCCAAGATATCAGTAAAAACAAAATGTTTTTTCATACAAAAACTTAATTTTCGACCGATCTATCCTATGGCAGCTATATGATATTGTGGTCCGATCTTAATAGGATTTCGCATATATATGAGGAGCATAGTAAAACTAAAAAATGCCGAGTTTGGTCAAGATATCTTGAAAAACAAAATGTTTTTCATACAAAAACTTAATTTTCGACCGATCGTTCCTATAGCAGCTATATGATATAGTGGACCGATCTTAATAGGATTTCGCATATATATGAGAAGTAGAGTAAAACTAACAAATGCCGAGTTTGGTCATGATATCTTGAAAAACAAAATGTTTTTCATAAAAAAACTTAATTTTCGACCGATCGATTCTATGGCAGCTATATTATATAGTGGTCCGATCTTAATAGGATTTTCCATGTATATAAGGAGTAAAGTAAAACTAATAATTGCCAAGTTTGGTCAAGATATCTTGAAAAAGAAAATGGTTTTCCGATCTTAATAGGATTTTGCATATATATGAGGAGCATAGCAAAACTAACAAATGGCGTGTTTGGTCAAGATATCATGAAAAGCAAAATGTTTTTTCATAAAAAAACTTAATTTTCGACCGATCGATCATATGGCAGCTATATGATATAGTGGTCCGATCTTAACAGGATTTTGCATATATATGAGGAATACAGAAAAAATAACAAATGCCGAGTTTGGTCAAGCTATGTTCGCAAACAAAATGATTTTTTCATACAAAAACTTAATTTTCGACCGATCGATCCTATGGCGGCTATATGATATTGTGGTCCGCTCCTAATAGGATTTTGCATATATATGAGGAGTAAAGTAAAATTAATAAATGCCGAGTTTGGTCAAGATATCTTAAAAACAAAATGTTTTTCGACCGATCGATCCTATGGCAGCTATATGATATAGTGGTCCGATCTTAACAGGATTTTGCATATATATGAGGAACATAGTAAAACTAAAAAATGCCGAGTTTCGTCAAGATATCTTGAAAAACAAAATGTTTTTTTATACAAAAACTTAATTTTCGACCGATCGATCCTATGGCAGCAACATGATATCGTGGTCCGATCTTAATAAGACTTTGAGTATATATGAGTAAAGTAAAACTAATAAATGCCAAGTTTGGTCAAGATATCTTGAAAAGCAAAATGTTTTTTCATACATAAACTTAATTTCGACCGATCGATCCTATGGCAGCTATATGATATAGTGTTCCGATCTTAATAGGATTTTGCATGTATATGAGGAGTAAAGTAAAACTAACAAATGCCAAGGTTTTCATACATAAACAATTTCGACCGATCGATCCAATGGCAGCTATATGATATAGTGTTCCGATCTTAATAGGATTTTGCATGTATATGAGGAATAAAGTAAAACTAATAAATGCCAAGGTTGGTCAAGATATCTTGAAAAAGAAAATGTTTTTCCGATTTTAATAAGATTTTGCATATATATGAGGAGGATAGTAAAACTTATAAATGCCGAGTTTGGTTAAGATATCATCAAAAAGAAAATGTTTTTTTATACAAAAACTTAATTTTCGACCGATCGATCCTATGGCAGCTATAGGATATTGTGGTCCGATCTTAATAGGATTTCGCATATATATGAGGAGCATAGTAAAACTAAAAAATGCCGAGTTTGGTCAAGATATCTTAAAAAACAAAATGTTTTTCATACAAAAACTTAATTTTCGACCGATCGTTCCTATAGCAGCTATATGATATAGTGGACCGATCTTAATAGGATTTCGCATATGTATGAGGAGCAAAGTAAAAATAACAAATGCCGAGTTTGGCCAAGATATCAGTAAAAACAAAATGTTTTTTCATACAAAAACTTAATTTTCGACCGATCTATCCTATGGCAGCTATATGATATTGTGGTCCGATCTTAATAGGATTTCGCATATATATGAGGAGCATAGTAAAACTAAAAAATGCCGAGTTTGGTCAAGATATCTTGAAAAACAAAATGTTTTTCATACAAAAACTTAATTTTCGACCGATCGTTCCTATAGCAGCTATATGATATAGTGGACCGATCTTAATAGGATTTCGCATATATATGAGAAGTAGAGTAAAACTAACAAATGCCGAGTTTGGTCATGATATCTTGAAAAACAAAATGTTTTTCATAAAAAAACTTAATTTTCGACCGATCGATTCTATGGCAGCTATATTATATAGTGGTCCGATCTTAATAGGATTTTCCATGTATATAAGGAGTAAAGTAAAACTAATAATTGCCAAGTTTGGTCAAGATATCTTGAAAAAGAAAATGGTTTTCCGATCTTAATAGGATTTTGCATATATATGAGGAGCATAGCAAAACTAACAAATGGCGTGTTTGGTCAAGATATCTTGAAAAACAAAATGTTTTTCATACAAAAACTTAATTTTCGACCGATCGTTCCTATAGCAGCTATATGATATAGTGGACCGATCTTAATAGGATTTCGCATATATATGAAAAGTAAAGTAAAACTAACAAATGCCGAGTTTAGTGATGATATCTTGAAAAACAAAATGTTTTTTCATACAAAAACTTAATTTTCGACCGATCGATCCTATGGCAGCAATATGATATTGTGGTCCGATCTTAATAAGATTTTCAATATATATGAGGATTAAAGTAAAACTAATAAATGCCGAGTTTGGTCAAGATATCTTGAAAGCAAAATGTTTTTTCATACAAAAACTTAATATTCGGCCGATCGACCATATAGCAGGTATATGATATAGTAGTCCGATCTTAATAGGATTTTGCATATATATGAGGAGCATAGTAAAACTAATAAATGCCGAGTTTGGTCAAGATTTCTTGAAAAACAAAATGTTTTTTAAAAAAAAACTCAATTTTCGACCGATCGATCCTATGGCAGCTATATGATATAGTGGTCCGATCTTAATAGGATTTAGCATATATATAAGAAGCAAAGTGAAACTAATAAATGCTGAGTTTGTTTAAGATATCATGAAAAACAAAATGTTTTTTTATACAAAAACTTATTTTTCGACCGATCGATCCTATGGCAAATAAATGATATTGTGGTCCGATCTTAATAGGATTTCGCATGTATATGAGGAGTAAAGTAAGACTAATAAATGCCGAGTTTGGTCAAGATATCTTGAAAAAGAAAATGTTTTTCCGATCTTAATAATATTTTGCATATAAATAAGGAGCATAGTATAACTAACAAATGCCGAGTTTGGTCAAGATAACTTGAAAAACAAAATGTTTTTTAAAAAAAAAACTCAATTTTCGACCGATTGATCCTATGGCAGTTATATGATATAGTGGTCCGATCTTAATAGGATTTAGCATATGTATGAGGAGCAAAGTAAAAATAACAAATGCCGAGTTTGGTCAAGATATCTTGAAAAACAAAATGTTTTTTCATACAAAAACTTAATTTTCGACCGATCGATCCTATGGCTGATAAATGATATTGTGGTCCGATCTTAATAGGATTTCGCATGTATATGAGGAGTAAAGTAAAACTAATAAATGCCAATGTTGGTCAAGATATCTTGAAAAAGAAAATGTTTTTCCGATCTTAATAGGATTTTGCATATAAATGAGGAGCATAGTAAAACTAACAAATCCCGCGTTTGGTCAAGATACCTTGAAAAACAAAATGTTTTTACAACAAAACTTAATTTGAGACCGATCGAGCCTATGGCAGCTTATGATATAGCGTTCCGATTTTAATAAGATTTTGCATATATATGAGGAGCATAGTAAAACTTATAAATGCCGAGTTTGGTTAAGATATCATCAAAAAGAAAATGTTTTTTTATACAAAAACTTAATTTTCGACCGATCGATCCTATGGCAGCTATAGGATATTGTGGTCCGATCTTAATAGGATTTCGCATATATATGAGGAGCATAGTAAAACTAAAAAATGCCGAGTTTGGTCAAGATATCTTAAAAAACAAAATGTTTTTCATACAAAAACTTAATTTTCGACCGATCGTTCCTATAGCAGCTATATGATATAGTGGACCGATCTTAATAGGATTTCGCATATGTATGAGGAGCAGAGTAAAAATAACAAATGCCGAGTTTGGCCAAGATATCAGTAAAAACAAAATGTTTTTTCATACAAAAACTTAATTTTCGACCGATCTATCCTATGGCAGCTATATGATATTGTGGTCCGATCTTAATAGGATTTCGCATATATATGAGGAGCATAGTAAAACTAAAAAATGCCGAGTTTGGTCAAGATATCTTGAAAAACAAAATGTTTATCATACAAAAACTTAATTTTCGACCGATCGTTCCTATAGCAGCTATATGATATAGTGGACCGATCTTAATAGGATTTCGCATATATATGAGAAGTAGAGTAAAACTAACAAATGCCGAGTTTGGTCATGATATCTTAAAAAACAAAATGTTTTTCATAAAAAAACTTAATTTTCGACCGATCGATTCTATGGCAGCTATATTATATAGTGGTCCGATCTTAATAGGATTTTCCATGTATATAAGAGTAAAGTAAAACTAATAATTGCCAAGTTTGGTCAAGATATCTTGAAAAAGAAAATGGTTTTCCGATCTTAATAGGATTTTGCATATATATGAGGAGCATAGCAAAACTAACAAATGGCGAGTTTGGTCAAGATATCTTGAAAAACAAAATGTTTTTCATACAAAAACTTAATTTTCGACCGATCGTTCCTATAGCAGCTATATGATATAGTGGACCGATCTTAATAGGATTTCGCATATATATGAAAAGTAAAGTAAAACTAACAAATGACGAGTTTAGTGATGATATCTTGAAAAACAAAATGTTTTTTCATACAAAAACTTAATTTTCGACCGATCGATCCTATGGCAGCAATATGATATTGTGGTCCGATCTTAATAAGATTTTCAATATATATGAGGATTAAAGTAAAACTAATAAATGCCGAGTTTGGTCAAGATATCTTGAAAGCAAAATGTTTTTTCATACAAAAACTTAATATTCGGCCGATCGACCATATAGCAGGTATATGATATAGTAGTCCGATCTTAATAGGATTTTGCATATATATGAGGAGCATAGTAAAACTAATAAATGCCGAGTTTGGTCAAGATTTCTTGAAAAACAAAATGTTTTTTATACAAAAACTCAATTTTCGACCGATCGATCCTATGGCAGCTATATGATATAGTGGTCCGATCTTAATAGGATTTAGCATATATATAAGAAGCAAAGTGAAACTAATAAATGCTGAGTTTGTTCAAGATATCATGAACAACAAAATGTTTTTTTATACAAAAACTTATTTTTCGACCGATCAATCCTATGGCAAATAAATGATATTGTGGTCCGATCTTAATAGGATCTCGCATGTATATGAGGAGTAAAGTAAGACTAATAAATGCCAATGTTGGTCAAGATATCTTGAAAAAGAAAATGTTTTTCCGATCTTAATAGGATTTTGCATATAAATGAGGAGCATAGTAAAACTAACAAATCCCGCGTTTGGTCAAGATACCTTGAAAAACAAAATGTTTTTACAACAAAAACTTAATTCGAGACCGATCGAACCTATGGCAGCTTATGATATAGCGTTCCGATTTTAATAAGATTTTGCATATATATGAGGAGCATAGTAAAACTGATAAATGCCGAGTTTGGTTAAGATATCATCAAAAAGAAAATGTTTTTTTATACAAAAACTTAATTTTCGACCGATCGATCCTATGGCAGCTATAGGATATTGTGGTCCGATCTTAAAAGGATTTCGCATATATATGAGGAGCATAGTAAAACTAACAACTGCGGAGTATGATCAAGATATCTTGAAAAACAAAATGTTTTTTCATAAAAAAACTTAATTTTCAACCGATCGTTCCTATGGCAGCTATATGATATAGTGGACCGATCTTAATAGGATTTCGCATATATATGAGAAGTTAAGTAAAACTAACAAATGCCGAGTTTGGTCAAGATATCTTGAAAAGCAAAATGTTTTTTCATAAAAAAACTTAATTTTCGACCGATCGATCCTATGGCAGCTATATGATATAGTGGTCCGATCTTAACAGGATTTCGCATATATATGAGGAATACAGAAAAAATAACAAATGCCGAGTTTGGTCAAGCTATGTTGGCAAACAAAATGATTTTTTCATACAAAAACTTAATTTTCGACCGATTGATCCTATGGCGGCTATATGATATTGTGGTCCGCTCCTAATAGGATTTTGCATATATATGAGGAGTAAAGTAAAATTAATAAATGCCGAGTTTGGTCAAGATATCTTGAAAAACAAAATGTTTTTCATACAAAAACTTAATTTTCGACCGATCGTTCCTATAGCAGCTATATGATATAGTGGACCGATCTTAATAGGATTTCGCATATGTATGAGGAGCAAAGTAAAAATAACAAATGCCGAGTTTGGCCAAGATATCAGTAAAAACAAAATGTTTTTTCATACAAAAACTTAATTTTCGACCGATCTATCCTATGGCAGCTATATGATATTGTGGTCCGATCTTAATAGGATTTCGCATATATATGAGGAGCATAGTAAAACTAAAAAATGCCGAGTTTGGTCAAGATATCTTGAAAAACAAAATGTTTATCATACAAAAACTTAATTTTCGACCGATCGTTCCTATAGCAGCTATATGATATAGTGGACCGATCTTAATAGGATTTCGCATATATATGAGAAGTAGAGTAAAACTAACAAATGCCGAGTTTGGTCATGATATCTTAAAAAACAAAATGTTTTTCATAAAAAAACTTAATTTTCGACCGATCGATTCTATGGCAGCTATATTATATAGTGGTCCGATCTTAATAGGATTTTCCATGTATATAAGGAGTAAAGTAAAACTAATAATTGCCAAGTTTGGTCAAGATATCTTGAAAAAGAAAATGGTTTTCCGATCTTAATAGGATTTTGCATATATATGAGGAGCATAGCAAAACTAACAAATGGCGAGTTTGGTCAAGATATCTTGAAAAACAAAATGTTTTTCATACAAAAACTTAATTTTCGACCGATCGTTCCTATAGCAGCTATATGATATAGTGGACCGATCTTAATAGGATTTCGCATATATATGAAAAGTAAAGTAAAACTAACAAATGACGAGTTTAGTGATGATATCTTGAAAAACAAAATGTTTTTTCATACAAAAACTTAATTTTCGACCGATCGATCCTATGGCAGCAATATGATATTGTGGTCCGATCTTAATAAGATTTTCAATATATATGAGGATTAAAGTAAAACTAATAAATGCCGAGTTTGGTCAAGATATCTTGAAAGCAAAATGTTTTTTCATACAAAAACTTAATATTCGGCCGATCGACCATATAGCAGGTATATGATATAGTAGTCCGATCTTAATAGGATTTTGCATATATATGAGGAGCATAGTAAAACTAATAAATGCCGAGTTTGGTCAAGATTTCTTGAAAAACAAAATGTTTTTTATACAAAAACTCAATTTTCGACCGATCGATCCTATGGCAGCTATATGATATAGTGGTCCGATCTTAATAGGATTTAGCATATATATAAGAAGCAAAGTGAAACTAATAAATGCTGAGTTTGTTCAAGATATCATGAACAACAAAATGTTTTTTTATACAAAAACTTATTTTTCGACCGATCAATCCTATGGCAAATAAATGATATTGTGGTCCGATCTTAATAGGATCTCGCATGTATATGAGGAGTAAAGTAAGACTAATAAATGCCAATGTTGGTCAAGATATCTTGAAAAAGAAAATGTTTTTCCGATCTTAATAATATTTTGCATATAAATGAGGAGCATAGTATAACTAACAAATGCCGAGTTTGGTCAAGATAACTTGAAAAACAAAATGTTTTTAAAAAAAAAAAACTCAATTTTCGACCGATTGATCCTATGGCAGTTATATGATATAGTGGTCCGATCTTAATAGGATTTAGCATATGTATGAGGAGCAAAGTAAAAATAACAAATGCCGAGTTTGGTCAAGATATCTTGAAAAACAAAATGTTTTTTCATACAAAAACTTAATTTTCGACCGATCGATCCTATGGCAGATAAATGATATTGTGGTCCGATCTTAATAGGATTTCGCATGTATATGAGGAGTAAAGTAAAACTAATAAATGCCAATGTTGGTCAAGATATCTTGAAAAAGAAAATGTTTTTCCGATCTTAATAGGATTTTGCATATAAATGAGGAGCATAGTAAAACTAACAAATCCCGCGTTTGGTCAAGATACCTTGAAAAACAAAATGTTTTTACAACAAAAACTTAATTCGAGACCGATCGAACCTATGGCAGCTTATGATATAGCGTTCCGATTTTAATAAGATTTTGCATATATATGAGGAGCATAGTAAAACTGATAAATGCCGAGTTTGGTTAAGATATCATCAAAAAGAAAATGTTTTTTTATACAAAAACTTAATTTTCGACCGATCGATCCTATGGCAGCTATAGGATATTGTGGTCCGATCTTAAAAGGATTTCGCATATATATGAGGAGCATAGTAAAACTAACAACTGCGGAGTATGATCAAGATATCTTGAAAAACAAAATGTTTTTTCATAAAAAAACTTAATTTTCAACCGATCGTTCCTATGGCAGCTATATGATATAGTGGACCGATCTTAATAGGATTTCGCATATATATGAGAAGTTAAGTAAAACTAACAAATGCCGAGTTTGGTCAAGATATCTTGAAAAGCAAAATGTTTTTTCATAAAAAAACTTAATTTTCGACCGATCGATCCTATGGCAGCTATATGATATAGTGGTCCGATCTTAACAGGATTTCGCATATATATGAGGAATACAGAAAAAATAACAAATGCCGAGTTTGGTCAAGCTATGTTGGCAAACAAAATGATTTTTTCATACAAAAACTTAATTTTCGACCGATTGATCCTATGGCGGCTATATGATATTGTGGTCCGCTCCTAATAGGATTTTGCATATATATGAGGAGTAAAGTAAAATTAATAAATGCCGAGTTTGGTCAAGATATCTTGAAAAACAAAATGTTTTTCATACAAAAACTTAATTTTCGACCGATCGTTCCTATAGCAGCTATATGATAAAGTGGACCGATCTTAATAGGATTTCGCATATGTATGAGGAGCAAAGTAAAAATAACAAATGCCGAGTTTGGCCAAGATATCAGTAAAAACAAAATGTTTTTTCATACAAAAACTTAATTTTCGACCGATCTATCCTATGGCAGCTATATGATATTGTGGTCCGATCTTAATAGGATTTCGCATATATATGAGGAGCATAGTAAAACTAAAAAATGCCGAGTTTGGTCAAGATATCTTGAAAAACAAAATGTTTTTCATACAAAAACTTAATTTTCGACCGATCGTTCCTATAGCAGCTATATGATATAGTGGACCGATCTTAATAGGATTTCGCATATATATGAGAAGTAGAGTAAAACTAACAAATGCCGAGTTTGGTCATGATATCTTGAAAAACAAAATGTTTTTCATAAAAAAACTTAATTTTCGACCGATCGATTCTATGGCAGCTATATTATATAGTGGTCCGATCTTAATAGGATTTTCCATGTATATAAGGAGTAAAGTAAAACTAATAATTGCCAAGTTTGGTCAAGATATCTTGAAAAAGAAAATGGTTTTCCGATCTTAATAGGATTTTGCATATATATGAGGAGCATAGCAAAACTAACAAATGACGTGTTTGGTCAAGATATCTTGAAAAACAAAATGTTTTTCATACAAAAACTTAATTTTCGACCGATCGTTCCTATAGCAGCTATATGATATAGTGGACCGATCTTAATAGGATTTCGCATATATATGAAAAGTAAAGTAAAACTAACAAATGCCGAGTTTAGTGATGATATCTTGAAAAACAAAATGTTTTTTCATACAAAAACTTAATTTTCGACCGATCGATCCTATGGCAGCAATATGATATTGTGGTCCGATCTTAATAAGATTTTCAATATATATGAGGATTAAAGTAAAACTAATAAATGCCGAGTTTGGTCAAGATATCTTGAAAGCAAAATGTTTTTTCATACAAAAACTTAATATTCGGCCGATCGACCATATAGCAGGTATATGATATAGTAGTCCGATCTTAATAGGATTTTGCATATATATGAGGAGCATAGTAAAACTAATAAATGCCGAGTTTGGTCAAGATTTCTTGAAAAACAAAATGTTTTTTAAAAAAAAACTCAATTTTCGACCGATCGATCCTATGGCAGCTATATGATATAGTGGTCCGATCTTAATAGGATTTAGCATATATATAAGAAGCAAAGTGAAACTAATAAATGCTGAGTTTGTTCAAGATATCATGAAAAACAAAATGTTTTTTTATACAAAAACTTATTTTTCGACCGATCGATCCTATGGCAAATAAATGATATTGTGGTCCGATCTTAATAGGATTTCGCATGTATATGAGGAGTAAAGTAAGACTAATAAATGCCAATGTTGGTCAAGATATCTTGAAAAAGAAAATGTTTTTCCGATCTTAATAATATTTTGCATATAAATAAGGAGCATAGTATAACTAACAAATGCCGAGTTTGGTCAAGATAACTTGAAAAACAAAATGTTTTTTAAAAAAAAAAACTCAATTTTCGACCGGTTGATCCTATGGCAGTTATATGATATAGTGGTCCGATCTTAATAGGATTTAGCATATGTATGAGGAGCAAAGTAAAAATAACAAATGCCGAGTTTGGTCAAGATATCTTGAAAAACAAAATGTTTTTTCATACAAAAACTTAATTTTCGACCGATCGATCCTATGGCAGATAAATGATATTGTGGTCCGATCTTAATAGGATTTCGCATGTATATGAGGAGTAAAGTAAAACTAATAAATGCCAATGTTGGTCAAGATATCTTGAAAAAGAAAATGTTTTTCCGATCTTAATAGGATTTTGCATATAAATGAGGAGCATAGTAAAACTAACAAATCCCGCGTTTGGTCAAGATACCTTGAAAAACAAAATGTTTTTACAACAAAAACTTAATTTGAGACCGATCGAACCTATGGCAGCTTATGATATAGCGTTCCGATTTTAATAAGATTTTGCATATATATGAGGAGCATAGTAAAACTTATAAATGCCGAGTTTGGTTAAGATATCATCAAAAAGAAAATGTTTTTTTATACAAAAACTTAATTTTCGACCGATCGATCCTATGGCAGCTATAGGATATTGTGGTCCGATCTTAATAGGATTTCGCATATATATGAGGAGCATAGTAAAACTAAAAAATGCCGAGTTTGGTCAAGATATCTTAAAAAACAAAATGTTTTTCATACAAAAACTTAATTTTCGACCGATCGTTCCTATAGCAGCTATATGATATAGTGGACCGATCTTAATAGGATTTCGCATATGTATGAGGAGCAAAGTAAAAATAACAAATGCCGAGTTTGGCCAAGATATCAGTAAAAACAAAATGTTTTTTCATACAAAAACTTAATTTTCGACCGATCTATCCTATGGCAGCTATATGATATTGTGGTCCGATCTTAATAGGATTTCGCATATATATGAGGAGCATAGTAAAACTAAAAAATGCCGAGTTTGGTCAAGATATCTTGAAAAACAAAATGTTTATCATACAAAAACTTAATTTTCGACCGATCGTTCCTATAGCAGCTATATGATATAGTGGACCGATCTTAATAGGATTTCGCATATATATGAGAAGTAGAGTAAAACTAACAAATGCCGAGTTTGGTCATGATATCTTGAAAAACAAAATGTTTTTCATAAAAAAACTTAATTTTCGACCGATCGATTCTATGGCAGCTATATTATATAGTGGTCCGATCTTAATAGGATTTTCCATGTATATAAGGAGTAAAGTAAAACTAATAATTGCCAAGTTTGGTCAAGATATCTTGAAAAAGAAAATGGTTTTCCGATCTTAATAGGATTTGCATATATATGAGGAGCATAGCAAAACTAACAAATGGCGAGTTTGGTCAAGATATCTTGAAAAACAAAATGTTTTTCATACAAAAACTTAATTTTCGACCGATCGTTCCTATAGCAGCTATATGATATAGTGGACCGATCTTAATAGGATTTCGCATATATATGAAAAGTAAAGTAAAACTAACAAATGACGAGTTTAGTGATGATATCTTGAAAAACAAAATGTTTTTTCATACAAAAACTTAATTTTCGACCGATCGATCCTATGGCAGCAATATGATATTGTGGTCCGATCTTAATAAGATTTTCAATATATATGAGGATTAAAGTAAAACTAATAAATGCCGAGTTTGGTCAAGATATCTTGAAAGCAAAATGTTTTTTCATACAAAAACTTAATATTCGGCCGATCGACCATATAGCAGGTATATGATATAGTAGTCCGATCTTAATAGGATTTTGCATATATATGAGGAGCATAGTAAAACTAATAAATGCCGAGTTTGGTCAAGATTTCTTGAAAAACAAAATGTTTTTTATACAAAAACTCAATTTTCGACCGATCGATCCTATGGCAGCTATATGATATAGTGGTCCGATCTTAATAGGATTTAGCATATATATAAGAAGCAAAGTGAAACTAATAAATGCTGAGTTTGTTCAAGATATCATGAAAAACAAAATGTTTTTTTATACAAAAACTTATTTTTCGACCGATCAATCCTATGGCAAATAAATGATATTGTGGTCCGATCTTAATAGGATTTCGCATGTATATGAGGAGTAAAGTAAGACTAATAAATGCCAATGTTGGTCAAGATATCTTGAAAAAGAAAATGTTTTTCCGATCTTAATAATATTTTGCATATAAATGAGGAGCATAGTATAACTAACAAATGCCGAGTTTGGTCAAGATAACTTGAAAAACAAAATGTTTTTAAAAAAAAAAAACTCAATTTTCGACCGATTGATCCTATGGCAGTTATATGATATAGTGGTCCGATCTTAATAGGATTTAGCATATGTATGAGGAGCAAAGTAAAAATAACAAATGCCGAGTTTGGTCAAGATATCTTGAAAAACAAAATGTTTTTTCATACAAAAACTTAATTTTCGACCGATCGATCCTATGGCAGATAAATGATATTGTGGTCCGATCTTAATAGGATTTCGCATGTATATGAGGAGTAAAGTAAAACTAATAAATGCCAATGTTGGTCAAGATATCTTGAAAAAGAAAATGTTTTTCCGATCTTAATAGGATTTTGCATATAAATGAGGAGCATAGTAAAACTAACAAATCCCGCGTTTGGTCAAGATACCTTGAAAAACAAAATGTTTTTACAACAAAAACTTAATTTGAGACCGATCGAACCTATGGCAGCTTATGATATAGCGTTCCGATTTTAATAAGATTTTGCATATATATGAGGAGCATAGTAAAACTGATAAATGCCGAGTTTGGTTAAGATATCATCAAAAAGAAAATGTTTTTTATACAAAAACTTAATTTTCGACCGATCGATCCTATGGCAGCTATAGGATATTGTGGTCCGATCTTAAAAGGATTTCGCATATATATGAGGAGCATAGTAAAACTAACAAATGCGGAGTTTGATCAAGATATCTTGAAAAACAAAATGTTTTTTCATAAAAAAACTTAATTTTCAACCGATCGTTCCTATGGCAGCTATATGATATAGTGGACCGATCTTAATAGGATTTCGCATATATATGAGAAGTTAAGTAAAACTAACAAATGCCGAGTTTGGTCAAGATATCTTGAAAAGCAAAATGTTTTTTCATAAAAAAACTTAATTTTCGACCGATCGATCCTATGGCAGCTATATGATATAGTGGTCCGATCTTAACAGGATTTCGCATATATATGAGGAATACAGAAAAAATAACAAATGCCGAGTTTGGTCAAGCTATGTTGGCAAACAAAATGATTTTTTCATACAAAAACTTAATTTTCGACCGATTGATCCTATGGCGGCTATATGATATTGTGGTCCGCTCCTAATAGGATTTTGCATATATATGAGGAGTAAAGTAAAATTAATAAATGCCGAGTTTGGTCAAGATATCTTGAAAAACAAAATGTTTTTCATACAAAAACTTAATTTTCGACCGATCGTTCCTATAGCAGCTATATGATATAGTGGACCGATCTTAATAGGATTTCGCATATGTATGAGGAGCAAAGTAAAAATAACAAATGCCGAGTTTGGCCAAGATATCAGTAAAAACAAAATGTTTTTTCATACAAAAACTTAATTTTCGACCGATCTATCCTATGGCAGCTATATGATATTGTGGTCCGATCTTAATAGGATTTCGCATATATATGAGGAGCATAGTAAAACTAAAAAATGCCGAGTTTGGTCAAGATATCTTGAAAAACAAAATGTTTTTCATACAAAAACTTAATTTTCGACCGATCGTTCCTATAGCAGCTATATGATATAGTGGACCGATCTTAATAGGATTTCGCATATATATGAGAAGTAGAGTAAAACTAACAAATGCCGAGTTTGGTCATGATATCTTGAAAAACAAAATGTTTTTCATAAAAAAACTTAATTTTCGACCGATCGATTCTATGGCAGCTATATTATATAGTGGTCCGATCTTAATAGGATTTTCCATGTATATAAGGAGTAAAGTAAAACTAATAATTGCCAAGTTTGGTCAAGAAATCTTGAAAAAGAAAATGGTTTTCCGATCTTAATAGGATTTTGCATATATATGAGGAGCATAGCAAAACTAACAAATGGCGAGTTTGGTCAAGATATCTTGAAAAACAAAATGTTTTTCATACAAAAACTTAATTTTCGACCGATCGTTCCTATAGCAGCTATATGATATAGTGGACCGATCTTAATAGGATTTCGCATATATATGAAAAGTAAAGTAAAACTAACAAATGCCGAGTTTAGTGATGATATCTTGAAAAACAAAATGTTTTTTCATACAAAAACTTAATTTTCGACCGATCGATCCTATGGCAGCAATATGATATTGTGGTCCGATCTTAATAAGATTTTCAATATATATGAGGATTAAAGTAAAACTAATAAATGCCGAGTTTGGTCAAGATATCTTGAAAGCAAAATGTTTTTTCATACAAAAACTTAATATTCGGCCAATCGACCATATAGCAGGTATATGATATAGTAGTCCGATCTTAATAGGATTTTGCATATATATGAGGAGCATAGTAAAACTAATAAATGCCGAGTTTGGTCAAGATTTCTTGAAAAACAAAATGTTTTTTATACAAAAACTCAATTTTCGACCGATCGATCCTATGGCAGCTATATGATATAGTGGTCCGATCTTAATAGGATTTAGCATATATATAAGAAGCAAAGTGAAACTAATAAATGCTGAGTTTGTTCAAGATATCATGAAAAACAAAATGTTTTTTTATACAAAAACTTATTTTTCGACCGATCAATCCTATGGCAAATAAATGATATTGTGGTCCGATCTTAATAGGATTTCGCATGTATATGAGGAGTAAAGTAAAACTAATAGATGCCAATGTTGGTCAAGATATCTTGAAAAAGAAAATGTTTTTCCGATCTTAATAGGATTTTGCATATAAATGAGGAGCATAGTAAAACTAACAAATCCCGCGTTTGGTCAAGATACCTTGAAAAACAAAATGTTTTTTAAAAAAAAAACTCAATTTTCGACCGATTGATCCTATGGCAGTTATATGATATAGTGGTCCGATCTTAATAGGATTTAGCATATGTATGAGGAGCAAAGTAAAAATAACAAATGCCGAGTTTGGTCAAGATATCTTGAAAAACAAAATGTTTTTTCATACAAAAACTTAATTTTCGACCGATCGATCCTATGGCAGATAAATGATATTGTGGTCCGATCTTAATAGGATTTCGCATGTATATGAGGAGTAAAGTAAAACTAATAGATGCCAATGTTGGTCAAGATATCTTGAAAAAGAAAATGTTTTTCCGATCTTAATAGGATTTTGCATATAAATGAGGAGCATAGTAAAACTAACAAATCCCGCGTTTGGTCAAGATACCTTGAAAAACAAAATGTTTTTACAACAAAAACTTAATTTGAGACCGATCGAACCTATGGCAGCTTATGATATAGCGTTCCGATTTTAATAAGATTTTGCATATATATGAGGAGCATAGAAAAACTGATAAATGCCGAGTTTGGTTAAGATATCATCAAAAAGAAAATGTTTTTTTATACAAAAACTTAATTTTCGACCGATCGATCCTATGGCAGCTATAGGATATTGTGGTCCGATCTTAAAAGGATTTCGCATATATATGAGGAGCATAGTAAAACTAACAAATGCGGAGTTTGATCAAGATATCTTGAAAAACAAAATGTTTTTTCATAAAAAAACTTAATTTTCAACCGATCGTTCCTATGGCAGCTATATGATATAGTGGACCGATCTTAATAGGATTTCGCATATATATGAGAAGTAAAGTAAAACTAACAAATGCCGAGTTTGGTCAAGATATCTTGAAAAGCAAAATGTTTTTCATAAAAAAACTTAATTTTCGACCGATCGATCCTATGGCAGCTATATGATATAGTGGTCCGATCTTAACAGGATTTCGCATATATATGAGGAATACAGAAAAAATAACAAATGCCGAGTTTGGTCAAGCTATGTTGGCAAACAAAATGATTTTTTCATACAAAAACTTAATTTTCGACCGATTGATCCTATGGCGGCTATATGATATTGTGGTCCGCTCCTAATAGGATTTTGCATATCTATGAGGAGTAAAGTAAAATTAATAAATGCCGAGTTTGGTCAAGATATCTTGAAAAACAAAATGTTTTTTCATAAAAAAACTTAATTTTCGACCGATCGTTCCTATGGCAGCTATATGATATAGTGGACCGATCTTAATAGGATTTCGCATATATATGAGAAGTAAAGTAAAACTAACAAGTGCCGAGTTTGGTCATGATATCTTGAAAAACAAAATGTTTATCATAAAAAACTTAATTTTCGACCGATCGATTCTATGGCAGCTATATTATATAGTGGTCCGATCTTAATAGGATTTGCATGTATATGAGGAGTAAAGTAAAACTAATAATACCTATGGCAGCTTATGATATAGTGTTCCGATTTTAATAAGATTTTGCATATATATGAGGAGCATAGTAAAACTTATAAATGCCGAGTTTGGTTAAGATATCATCAAAAAGAAAATGTTTTTTTATACAAAAACTTAATTTTCGACCGATCGATCCTATGGCAGCTATAGGATATTGTGGTCCGATCTTAATAGGATTTCGCATATATATGAGGAGCATAGTAAAACTAACAAATGCCGAGTTTGGTCAAGATATCTTGAAAAACAAAATGTTTTTTCATACAAAAACTTAATTTTCGACCGATCGTTCCTATGGGAGCTATATGATATAGTGGACCGATCTTAATAGGATTTCGCATATATATGAGAAGTAAAGTAAAACTAACAAGTGCCGAGTTTGGTCATGATATCTTGAAAAACAAAATGTTTTTCATACAAAAACTTAATTTTCGACCGATCGATCCTATGGCAGATAAATGATATTGTGGTCCGATCTTAATAGGATTTCGCATGTATATGAGGAGTAAAGTAAAACTAATAGATGCCAATGTTGGTCAAGATATCTTGAAAAAGAAAATGTTTTTCCGATCTTAATAGGATTTTGCATATAAATGAGGAGCATAGTAAAACTAACAAATCCCGCGTTTGGTCAAGATACCTTGAAAAACAAAATGTTTTTACAACAAAAACTTAATTTGAGACCGATCGAACCTATGGCAGCTTATGATATAGCGTTCCGATTTTAATAAGATTTTGCATATATATGAGGAGCATAGTAAAACTGATAAATGCCGAGTTTGGTTAAGATATCATCAAAAGAAAATGTTTTTTTATACAAAAACTTAATTTTCGACCGATCGATCCTATGGCAGCTATAGGATATTGTGGTCCGATCTTAAAAGGATTTCGCATATATATGAGGAGCATAGTAAAACTAACAAATGCGGAGTTTGATCAAGATATCTTGAAAAACAAAATGTTTTTTCATAAAAAAACTTAATTTTCAACCGATCGTTCCTATGGCAGCTATATGATATAGTGGACCGATCTTAATAGGATTTCGCATATATATGAGAAGTAAAGTAAAACTAACAAGTGCCGAGTTTGGTCATGATATCTTGAAAAACAAAATGTTTATCATAAAAAACTTAATTTTCGACCGATCGATTCTATGGCAGCTATATTATATAGTGGTCCGATCTTAATAGGATTTTGCATGTATATGAGGAGTAAAGTAAAACTAATAATACCTTTGGCAGCTTATGATATAGTGTTCCGATTTTAATAAGATTTTGCATATATATGAGGAGCATAGTAAAACTTATAAATGCCGAGTTTGGTTAAGATATCATCAAAAAGAAAATGTTTTTTATACAAAAACTTAATTTTCAACCGATTGATCCTATGGCGGCTATATGATATTGTGGTCCGCTCCTAATAGGATTTTGCATATATATGAGGAGTAAAGTAAAATTAATAAATGCCGAGTTTGGTCAAGATATCTTGAAAAACAAAATGTTTTTCATACAAAAACTTAATTTTCGACCGATCGTTCCTATAGCAGCTATATGATATAGTGGACCGATCTTAATAGGATTTCGCATATGTATGAGGAGCAAAGTAAAAATAACAAATGCCGAGTTTGGCCAAGATATCAGTAAAAACAAAATGTTTTTTCATACAAAAACTTAATTTTCGACCGATCTATCCTATGGCAGCTATATGATATTGTGGTCCGATCTTAATAGGATTTCGCATATATATGAGGAGCATAGTAAAACCAAAAAATGCCGAGTTTGGTCAAGATATCTTGAAAAACAAAATGCTTTTCATACAAAAACTTAATTTTCGACCGATCGTTCCTATAGCAGCTATATGATATAGTGGACCGATCTTAATAGGATTTCGCATATATATGAGAAGTAGAGTAAAACTAACAAATGCCGAGTTTGGTCATGATATCTTGAAAAACAAAATGTTTTTCATAAAAAAACTTAATTTTCGACCGATCGATTCTATGGCAGCTATATTATATAGTGGTCCGATCTTAATAGGATTTTCCATGTATATAAGGAGTAAAGTAAAACTAATAATTGCCAAGTTTGGTCAAGAAATCTTGAAAAAGAAAATGGTTTTCCGATCTTAATAGGATTTTGCATATATATGAGGAGCATAGCAAAACTAACAAATGGCGAGTTTGGTCAAGATATCTTGAAAAACAAAATGTTTTTCATACAAAAACTTAATTTTCGACCGATCGTTCCTATAGCAGCTATATGATATAGTGGACCGATCTTAATAGGATTTCGCATATATATGAAAAGTAAAGTAAAACTAACAAATGCCGAGTTTAGTGATGATATCTTGAAAAACAAAATGTTTTTTCATACAAAAACTTAATTTTCGACCGATCGATCCTATGGCAGCAATATGATATTGTGGTCCGATCTTAATAAGATTTTCAATATATAAGAGGATTAAAGTAAAACTAATAAATGCCGAGTTTGGTCAAGATATCTTGAAAGCAAAATGTTTTTTCATACAAAAACTTAATATTCGGCCAATCGACCATATAGCAGGTATATGATATAGTAGTCCGATCTTAATAGGATTTTGCATATATATGAGGAGCATAGTAAAACTAATAAATGCCGAGTTTGGTCAAGATTTCTTGAAAAACAAAATGTTTTTTATACAAAAACTCAATTTTCGACCGATCGATCCTATGGCAGCTATATGATATAGTGGTCCGATCTTAATAGGATTTAGCATATATATAAGAAGCAAAGTGAAACTAATAAATGCTGAGTTTGTTCAAGATATCATGAAAAACAAAATGTTTTTTTATACAAAAACTTATTTTTCGACCGATCAATCCTATGGCAAATAAATGATATTGTGGTCCGATCTTAATAGGATTTCGCATGTATATGAGGAGTAAAGTAAAACTAATAGATGCCAATGTTGGTCAAGATATCTTGAAAAAGAAAATGTTTTTCCGATCTTAATAGGATTTTGCATATAAATGAGGAGCATAGTAAAACTAACAAATCCCGCGTTTGGTCAAGATACCTTGAAAAACAAAATGTTTTTTAAAAAAAAAACTCAATTTTCGACCGATTGATCCTATGGCAGTTATATGATATAGTGGTCCGATCTTAATAGGATTTAGCATATGTATGAGGAGCAAAGTAAAAATAACAAATGCCGAGTTTGGTCAAGATATCTTGAAAAACAAAATGTTTTTTCATACAAAAACTTAATTTTCGACCGATCGATCCTATGGCAGATAAATGATATTGTGGTCCGATCTTAATAGGATTTCGCATGTATATGAGGAGTAAAGTAAAACTAATAGATGCCAATGTTGGTCAAGATATCTTGAAAAAGAAAATGTTTTTCCGATCTTAATAGGATTTTGCATATAAATGAGGAGCATAGTAAAACTAACAAATCCCGCGTTTGGTCAAGATACCTTGAAAAACAAAATGTTTTTACAACAAAAACTTAATTTGAGACCGATCGAACCTATGGCAGCTTATGATATAGCGTTCCGATTTTAATAAGATTTTGCATATATATGAGGAGCATAGTAAAACTGATAAATGCCGAGTTTGGTTAAGATATCATCAAAAAGAAAATGTTTTTTTATACAAAAACTTAATTTTCGACCGATCGATCCTATGGCAGCTATAGGATATTGTGGTCCGATCTTAAAAGGATTTCGCATATATATGAGGAGCATAGTAAAACTAACAAATGCGGAGTTTGATCAAGATATCTTGAAAAACAAAATGTTTTTTCATAAAAAAACTTAATTTTCAACCGATCGTTCCTATGGCAGCTATATGATATAGTGGACCGATCTTAATAGGATTTCGCATATATATGAGAAGTAAAGTAAAACTAACAAATGCCGAGTTTGGTCAAGATATCTTGAAAAGCAAAATGTTTTTTCATAAAAAAACTTAATTTTCGACCGATCGATCCTATGGCAGCTATATGATATAGTGGTCCGATCTTAACAGGATTTCGCATATATATGAGGAATACAGAAAAAATAACAAATGCCGAGTTTGGTCAAGCTATGTTGGCAAACAAAATGATTTTTTCATACAAAAACTTAATTTTCGACCGATTGATCCTATGGCGGCTATATGATATTGTGGTCCGCTCCTAATAGGATTTTGCATATATATGAGGAGTAAAGTAAAATTAATAAATGCCGAGTTTGGTCAAGATATCTTGAAAAACAAAATGTTTTTTCATAAAAAAACTTAATTTTCGACCGATCGTTCCTGTGGCAGCTATATAATATAGTGGACCGATCTTAATGGGATTTCGCATATATATGAGAAGTAAAGTAAAACTAACAAGTGCCGAGTTTGGTCATGATATCTTGAAAAACAAAATGTTTATCATAAAAAACTTAATTTTCGACCGATCGATTCTATGGCAGCTATATTATATAGTGGTCCGAACTTAATAGGATTTTGCATGTATATGAGGAGTAAAGTAAAACTAATAATACCTATGGCAGCTTATGATATAGTGTTCCGATTTTAATAAGATTTTGCATATATATGAGGAGCATAGTAAAACTTATAAATGCCGAGTTTGGTTAAGATATCATCAAAAAGAAAATGTTTTTTTATACAAAACTTAATTTTCGACCGATCGATCCTATGGCAGCTATAGGATATTGTGGTCCGATCTTAATAGGATTTCGCATATATATGAGGAGCATAGTAAAACTAACAAATGCCGAGTTTGGTCAAGATATCTTGAAAAACAAAATGTTTTTTCATACAAAAACTTAATTTTCGACCGATCGTTCCTATGGGAGCTATATGATATAGTGGACCGATCTTAATAGGATTTCGCATATATATGAGAAGTAAAGTAAAACTAACAAGTGCCGAGTTTGGTCATGATATCTTGAAAAACAAAATGTTTATCATAAAAAACTTAATTTTCGACCGATCGATTCTATGGCAGCTATATTATATAGTGGTCCGATCTTAATAGGATTTTGCATGTATATGAGGAGTAAAGTAAAACTAATAATTGCCAAGTTTGGTCAAGATATCTTGATAAAGAAAATGTTTTTCCGATCTTAATAGGATTTTGCATATATATGAGGAGCATAGCAAAACTAACAAATGCCGAGTTTGGTCAAGATATCTTGAAAAACAAAATGTTTTTTCATACAAAACCTTAATTTTCGACCGATCGATCCTATGGCAGCTTTATGATATTGTGGTCCGATCTCAATAGGATTTCGCATATAAATGAGGAGCATAGTAAACCTAACAAACGCCGTGTTTGGTCAAGATATCATGAAAAACAAAATGTTTTTTCATACAAAAACTTAATTTTCAACCGATCGATCCTATGGCAGCTATATGATATAGTGTTCCGATCTCAATAGGATTTTGCATATATGAGGAGTAAAGTAAAACTAATAAATGCTGAGATTGGTCAAAATATCTTGAAAAGCAAAATATTTTTTCATACAAAAATTTTATATTCGACCGATCGATCCTATGGCAGCTATACGATATTGTGGGCCGATCTTAATAGGATTTTGTATATATATGAGGAGCATAGTAAAACTAACAAATGCCGAGTTTGGTCAAGATATCTTGAAAAACAAAATGTTTTTCATAAAAAAACTTAATTTTCGACCGATCGATCAGATGGCAGCTATATGATATAGTGGTCCGATCTTAGCAGGATTTTGCATATATATGAGGAACATAGTAAAACTAAAAAATGCCTAGTTTGGTCAAGATATCTTGAAAAACAAAATGTTTTTTTATACAAAAACTTAATTTTCGACCGATCGATCTTATGGCAGCTATATGATATAGTGTTCCGATCTTAATAGGATTTTGCATGTATATGAGGAGCATAGTAAAACTAAAAAATGCCGAGTTTGGTCAAGATATCTTGAAAAACGAAATGTTTTTCATACAAAAACTTAATTTTCGACCGATCGTTCCTATGGCAGCAATATGATATCGTGGTCCGATCTTAATAAGATTTTGAGCATATATGAGTAAAGTAAAACTAATAAACGCCAAGTTTGGTCAAGATATCTTGAAAACCAAAATGTTTTTTCATACATAAACTTAATTTTCGACCGATCGATCTTATGGCAGCTATATGATATAGTGTTCCGATCTTAATAGGATTTTGCATGTATATGAGGAGTAAAGTAAAACTAATAAATGCCAAGTTTGGTCAAGATATCTTGAAAAGCAAAATGTTTTTTTTACAAAAACTTAATTTTCGACCGATCGATCCTATGGCAGCTATAGGATATTGTGGTCCGATCTTAATAGGATTTCGCATATATATGAGGAAAATAGTAAAACTAAAAAATGCCGAGTTTGGTCAAGATATCTTGAAAAACAAAATGTTTTTTATACAAAAACTTAATTTTCGACCGATCGTTCCTATGGCAGCTATATGATATAGTGGACTGATCTTAATAGGATTTCGCATATATATGAGAAGTAAAGTAAAACTAACAAATAACGAGTTTGGTCATGATATCTTGAAAAACAAAATGTTTTTCATAAAAAACTTAATTTTCGACCGATCGATTCTATGGCAGCTATATTATATACTGGTCCGATCTTAATAGGATTTTGCATGTATATGAGGAGTAAAGTAAAACTAATAATTGCCAAATTTGGTCAAGATATCTTGAAGAAGAAAATGTTTTTCCGATCTTAATAGGATTTCGCATATATATGAGGAAAATAGTAAAACTAAAAAATGCCGAGTTTGGTCAAGATATCTTGAAAAACAAAATGTTTTTTTATACAAAAACTTAATTTTCGACCGATCGATCCTATGGCAGCAATATGATATTGTGGTCCGATCTTAATAAGATTTTCAATATATATGAGGATTAAAGTAAAACTAATAAATGCCGAGTTTGGTCAAGATATCTTGAAAAGCAAAATGTTTTTTCATACATAAACTTAATATTCGGCCGATCGACCATATAGCAGGTATATGATATAGTGGTCCGATCTTAATAGGATTTTGCATATATATGAGGAGCATAGTATAACTAATAAATGCCGAGTTTGGTCAAGATTTTTGGAAAAACAAAATGTTTTTTTAAAAAAAAACTCAATTTTCGACCGATCGATCCTATGGCAGCTATATGATATAGTGGTCCGATCTTAATAGGATTTAGCATATATATAAGAAGCAAAGTAAAACTAATAAATGCCGAGTTTGTTCAAGATATCATGAAAAACAAAATGTTTTTTTATACAAAAACTTATTTTTCGACCGATCGATCCTATGGCAAATAAATGAAATTGTGGTCCGATCTTAATAGGATTTCGCATGTATATGAGGAGTAAAGTAAGACTAATAAATGCCAATGTTGGTCAAGATATCTTGAAAAAGAAAATGTTTTTCCGATCTTAATAGGATTTTGCATATAAATGAGGAGCATAGTATAACTAATAAATGCCGAGTTTGGTCAAGATTTCTTGGAAAACAAAATGTTTTTTAAAAAAAAACTCAATTTTCGACCGATCGATCCTATGGCAGCTATATGATATTGTGGTCCGATCTTAATAGGATTTTGCATTCATATGAGGAGCATAGTAAAACTAATAAATGCCGACTTTGGTCAAGATATCTTGAAAAACAAAATGTGTTTTCATACAAAAACTTAATTTTCGACCGATCGATCCTATGGCAGATAAATGATATTGTGGTCCGATCTTAATAGGATTTCGCATGTATATGAGGAGTAAAGTAAAACTAATAAATGCCAATGTTGGTCAAGATATCTTGAAAACGAAAATGCTTTTACATACAAAAACTTAATTTGAGACCGATCGAACCTATGGCAGCTATATGATATAGTGTTCCAATTTTAATAAGATTTTGCATATATATGAGGAGCATAGTAAAACTTATAAATGCCGAGTTTGGTTAAGATATCATCAAAAAGAAAATGTTTTTTTATACAAAAACTTAATTTTCGACCGATCGATCCTATGGCAGCTATAGGATATTGTGGTCCGATCTTAATAGGGTTTCGCATATATATGAGAAGCATAGTAAAACTAACAAATCCCGCGTTTGGTCAAGATATCTTGAAAACGAAAATGCTTTTACATACAAAAACTTAATTTGAGACCGATCGATCCTATGGCAGCTATAGGATATTGTGGTCCGATCTTAATAGGATTTCGCATATATATGAGGAGCATAGTAAAACTAACAAATGCCGAGTTTGGTCAAGATATCTTGAAAAACAAAATGTTTTTCATACAAAAACTTAATTTTCGACCGATCGTTCCTATGGGAGCTATATGATATAGTGGACCGATCTTAATAGGATTTCGCATATATATGAGAAGTAAAGTAAAACTAACAAGTGCCGAGTTTGGTCATGATATCTTGAAAAACAAAATGTTTATCATAAAAAACTTAATTTTCGACCGATCGATTCTATGGCAGCTATATTATATAGTGGTCCGATCTTAATAGGATTTTGCATGTATATGAGGAGTAAAGTAAAACTAATAATTGCCAAGTTTGGTCAAGATATCTTGATAAAGAAAATGTTTTTCCGATCTTAATAGGATTTTGCATATATATGAGGAGCATAGCAAAACTAACAAATGCCGAGTTTGGTCAAGATATCTTGAAAAACAAAATGTTTTTTCATACAAAACCTTAATTTTCGACCGATCGATCCTATGGCAGCTTTATGATATTGTGGTCCGATCTCAATAGGATTTCGCATATAAATGAGGAGCATAGTAAACCTAACAAACGCCGTGTTTGGTCAAGATATCATGAAAAACAAAATGTTTTTTTTATACAAAAACTTAATTTTCAACCGATCGATCCTATGGCAGCTATATGATATAGTGTTCCGATCTCAATAGGATTTTGCATATATGAGGAGTAAAGTAAAACTAATAAATGCTGAGATTGGTCAAAATATCTTGAAAAGCGAAATATTTTTTCATACAAAAATTTTATATTCGACCGATCGATCCTATGGCAGCTATACGATATTGTGGGCCGATCTTAATAGGATTTTGTATATATATGAGGAGCATAGTAAAACTAACAAATGCCGAGTTTGGTCAAGATATCTTGAAAAACAAAATGTTTTTTCATAAAAAAACTTAATTTTCGACCGATCGATCAGATGGCAGCTATATGATATAGTGGTCCGATCTTAGCAGGATTTTGCATATATATGAGGAACATAGTAAAACTAAAAAATGCCTAGTTTGGTCAAGATATCTTGAAAAACAAAATGTTTTTTTATACAAAAACTTAATTTTCGACCGATCGATCTTATGGCAGCTATATGATATAGTGTTCCGATCTTAATAGGATTTTGCATGTATATGAGGAGTAAAGTAAAACTAATAAATGCCGAGTTTGGTCAAGATATCTTGAAAAACGAAATGTTTTTCATACAAAAACTTAATTTTCGACCGATCGTTCCTATGGCAGCAATATGATATCGTGGTCCGATCTTAATAAGATTTTGAGCATATATGAGTAAAGTAAAACTAATAAACGCCAAGTTTGGTCAAGATATCTTGAAAACCAAAATGTTTTTTCATACATAAACTTAATTTTCGACCGATCGATCTTATGGCAGCTATATGATATAGTGTTCCGATCTTAATAGGATTTTGCATGTATATGAGGAGTAAAGTAAAACTAATAAATGCCAAGTTTGGTCAAGATATCTTGAAAAGCAAAATGTTTTTTTTACAAAAACTTAATTTTCGACCGATCGATCCTATGGCAGCTATAGGATATTGTGGTCCGATCTTAATAGGATTTCGCATATATATGAGGAAAATAGTAAAACTAAAAAATGCCGAGTTTGGTCAAGATATCTTGAAAAACAAAATGTTTTTTATACAAAAACTTAATTTTCGACCGATCGTTCCTATGGCAGCTATATGATATAGTGGACTGATCTTAATAGGATTTCGCATATATATGAGAAGTAAAGTAAAACTAACAAATAACGAGTTTGGTCATGATATCTTGAAAAACAAAATGTTTTTCATAAAAAAACTTAATTTTCGACCGATCGATTCTATGGCAGCTATATTATATACTGGTCCGATCTTAATAGGATTTTGCATGTATATGAGGAGTAAAGTAAAACTAATAATTGCCAAATTTGGTCAAGATATCTTGAAGAAGAAAATGTTTTTCCGATCTTAATAGGATTTCGCATATATATGAGGAAAATAGTAAAACTAAAAAATGCCGAGTTTGGTCAAGATATCTTGAAAAACAAAATGTTTTTTATACAAAAACTTAATTTTCGACCGATCGATCCTATGGCAGCAATATGATATTGTGGTCCGATCTTAATAAGATTTTCAATATATATGAGGATTAAAGTAAAACTAATAAATGCCGAGTTTGGTCAAGATATCTTGAAAAGCAAAATGTTTTTTCATACATAAACTTAATATTCGGCCGATCGACCATATAGCAGGTATATGATATAGTGGTCCGATCTTAATAGGATTTTGCATACATATGAGGAGCATAGTATAACTAATAAATGCCGAGTTTGGTCAAGATTTTTGGAAAAACAAAATGTTTTTTTAAAAAAAAAACTCAATTTTCGACCGATCGATCCTATGGCAGCTATATGATATAGTGGTCCGATCTTAATAGGATTTAGCATATATATAAGAAGCAAAGTAAAACTAATAAATGCCGAGTTTGTTCAAGATATCATGAAAAACAAAATGTTTTTTTATACAAAAACTTATTTTTCGACCGATCGATCCTATGGCAAATAAACGAAATTGTGGTCCGATCTTAATAGGATTTCGCATGTATATGAGGAGTAAAGTAAGACTAATAAATGCCAATGTTGGTCAAGATATCTTGAAAAAGAAAATGTTTTTCCGATCTTAATAGGATTTTGCATATAAATGAGGAGCATAGTATAACTAATAAATGCCGAGTTTGGTCAAGATTTCTTGGAAAACAAATGTTTTTTAAAAAAAAACTCAATTTTCGACCGATCGATCCTATGGCAGCTATATGATATTGTGGTCCGATCTTAATAGGATTTTGCATTCATATGAGGAGCATAGTAAAACTAATAAATGCCGACTTTGGTCAAGATATCTTGAAAAACAAAATGTGTTTTCATACAAAAACTTAATTTTCGACCGATCGATCCTATGGCAGATAAATGATATTGTGGTCCGATCTTAATAGGATTTCGCATGTATATGAGGAGTAAAGTAAAACTAATAAATGCCAATGTTGGTCAAGATATCTTGAAAAACAAAATGTGTTTTCATACAAAAACTTAATTTGAGACCGATCGAACCTATGGCAGCTATATGATATAGTGTTCCAATTTTAATAAGATTTTGCATATATATGAGGAGCATAGTAAAACTTATAAATGCCGAGTTTGGTTAAGATATCATCAAAAAGAAAATGTTTTTTTATACAAAAACTTAATTTTCGACCGATCGATCCTATGGCAGCTATAGGATATTGTGGTCCGATCTTAATAGGGTTTCGCATATATATGAGAAGCATAGTAAAACTAACAAATCCCGCGTTTGGTCAAGATATCTTGAAAACGAAAATGCTTTTACATACAAAAACTTAATTTGAGACCGATCGAACCTATGGCAGCTATATGATATAGTGTTCCAATTTTAATAAGATTTTGCATATATATGAGGAGCATAGTAAAACTTATAAATGCCGAGTTTGGTTAAGATATCATCAAAAAGAAAATGTTTTTTTATACAAAAACTTAATTTTCGACCGATCGATCCTATGGCAGCTATAGGATATTGTGGTCCGATCTTAATAGGGTTTCACATATATATGAGAAGCATAGTAAAACTAACAAGTGCCGAGTTTGGTCAAGATATCTTGAAAAAAAAATGTTTTTCATACAAAAACTTAATTTTCGACCGATCGATCCTATGGCAGCTATATGATATAGTGGACCGATCTTAATAGGATTTCGCATATATATGAGGAGCATAGCAAAACTAACAAATGCCGAGTTTGGTCAAGATATGTTGAAAAACAAAATGTTTTTTCATACAAAACCTTAATTTTCGACCGATCGATCCTATGGCAGCTATATGATATAGTGGTCCGATCTTAATAGGATTTAGCATATATATAAGAAGCAAGGTTAAACTAATAAATGCCGAGTTTGGTCAAGATATCTTAAAAAACAACATGTTTTTCATACAAAAACTTAATTTTCGACCGATCGTTCCTATGGCAGCTATATGATATTGTGGTCCGATCTTAATAGGATTTGCATATATATGAGAAGTAAAGTAAAACTAACAAATGCCGAGTTTGGTCAAGATATCTTGAAAAACAAATGTTTTTTCATACAAAACTTAATTTTCGACCGATCGATCCTATGGCAGCAATATGATATTGTGGTCCGATCTTAATAAGATTTTCAATATATATGAGGATTAAAGTAAAACTAATAAATGCCGAGTTTGGTCAAGATATCTTGAAAAGCAAAATGTTTTTTCATACAAAAACTTAATATTCGGCCGATCGACCATATAGCAGGTATATGATATAGTGGTCCGATCTTAATATGATTTTGCACATATATGAGGAGCATAGTATAACTAATAAATGCCGAGTTTGGGTCAAGATTTCTTGAAAAACAAAATGTTTTTTAAAAAAAAACTCAATTTTCGACCGATCGATCCTATGGCAGCTATATGATATAGTGGTCCGATCTTAATAGGATTAAGCATATATATAAGAAGCAAAGTAGAACTAATAAATGCCGAGTTTGTTCAAGATATCATGAAAAACAAAATGTTTTTTTATACAAAAACTTAATTTTCGACCGATCGATCTTATGGCAGCTATATGATATAGTGTTCCGATCTTAATAGGATTTTGCATGTATATGAGGAGTAAAGTAAAACTAATAAATGCCGAGTTTGGTCAAGATATCTTGAAAAACAAAACGTTTTTCATACAAAAACTTAATTTTCGACCGATCGTTCCTATGGCAGCAATATGATATCGTGGTCCGATCTTAATAAGATTTTGAGTATATATGAGTAAAGTAAAACTAATAAATGCCAAGTTTGGTCAAGATATCTTGAAAACCAAATGTTTTTTCATACATAAACTTAATTTTCGACCGATCGATCTTATGGCAGCTATATGATATAGTGTTCCGATCTTAATAGGATTTTGCATGTATATGAGGAGTAAAGTAAAACTAATAAATGCCAAGTTTGGTCAAGATATCTTGAAAAGCAAAATGTTTTTTTATACAAAAACTTAATTTTCGACCGATCGATCCTATGGCAGCTATAGGATATTGTGGTCCGATCTTAATAGGATTTCGCATATATATGAGGAACATAGTAAAACTAAAAAATGCCGAGTTTGGTCAAGATATCTTGAAAAACAAAATGTTTTTTATACAAAAACTTAATTTTCGACCGATTGTTCCTATGGCAGCTATATGATATAGTGGACTGATCTTAATAGGATTTCGCATATATATGAGAAGTAAAGTAAAACTAACAAATGCCGAGTTTGGTCATGATATCTTGAAAAACAAAATGTTTTTCATAAAAAAACTTAATTTTCGACCGATCGATTCTATGGCAGCTATATTATATAGTGGTCCGATCTTAATAGGATTTTGCATGTATATGAGGAGTAAAGTAAAACTAATAATTGCCAAATTTGGTCAAGATATCTTGAAAAAGAAAATGTTTTTCCGATCTTAATAGGATTTTGCATATATATGAGGAGCATAACAAAACTAACAAATGCCGAGTTTGGTCAAGATATCTTGAAAAACAAAATGTTTTTTCATACAAAAACTTAATTTTCGACCGATCGATCCTATGGCAGCAATATGATATTGTGGTCCGATCTTAATAAGATTTTCAATATATATGAGGATTAAAGTAAAACTAATAATTGCCGAGTTTGGTCAAGATATCTTGAAAAGCAAAATGTTTTTTCATACAAAAACTTAATATTCGGCCGATCGACCATATAGCAGGTATATGATATAGTGGTCCGATCTTAATAGGATTTTGCATATATATGAGGAGCATAGTATAACTAATAAATGCCGAGTTTGGTCAAGATTTCTTGAAAAACAAAATGTTTTTAAAAAAAAAAAACTCAATTTTCGACCGATCGATCCTATGGCAGCTATATGATATAGTGGTCCGATCTTAATAGGATTTAGCATATATATCAGAAGCAAAGTAAAACTAATAAATGCCGAGTTTGTTCAAGATATCATGAAAAACAAAATGTTTTTTTATACAAAAACTTATTTTTCGACCGATCGATCCTATAGCAAATAAATGATATTGTGGTCCGATCTTAATAGGATTTCGCATGTATATGAGGAGTAAAGTAAGACTAATAAATGCCAATGTTGGTCAAGATATCTTGAAAAAGAAAATGTTTTTCCGATCTTAATAGGATTTTGCATATAAATGAGGAGCATAGTATAACTAATAAACGCCGAGTTTGGTTAAGATTTCTTGGAAAACAAAATGTTTTTTAAAAAAAAACTCAATTTTCGACCGATCGATCCTATGGCAGATATATGATATTGTGGTCCGATCTTAATAGGATTTTGCATATATATGAGGAGCATAGTAAAACTAATAAATGCCGACTTTGGTCAAGATATCTTGAAAAACAAAATGTGTTTTCATACAAAAACTTAATTTTCGACCGATCGATCCTATGGCAGATAAATGATATTGTGGTCCGATCTTAATAGGATTTCACATGTATATGAGGAGTAAAGTAAAACTAATAAATGCCAATGTTGGTCAAGATATCTTGAAAAAGAAAATGTTTTTCCGATCTTAATAGGATTTTGCATATAAATGAGGAGCATAGTAAAACTAACAAATCCCGCGTTTGGTCAAGATACCTTGAAAAACAAAATGTTTTTACATACAAAAACTTAATTTGAGACCGATCGAACCTATGGCAGCTATATGATATAGTGTTCCAATTTTAATAAGATTTTGCATATATATGAGGAGCATAGTAAAACTTATAAATGCCGAGTTTGGTTAAGATATCATCAAAAAGAAAATGTTTTTTATACAAAAACTTAATTTTCGACCGATCGATCCTATGGCAGCTATAGGATATTGTGGTCCGATCTTAATAGGGTTTCGCATATATATTAGAAGCATAGTAAAACTAACAAGTGCCGAGTTTGGTCAAGATATCTTGAAAAAAAAATGTTTTTCATACAAAAACATAATTTTCGACCGATCGATCCTATGGCAGCTATATGATATAGTGGACCGATCTTAATAGGATTTCGCATATATATGAGGAGCATAGCAAAACTAACAAATGCCGAGTTTGGTCAAGATATGTTGAAAAACAAAATGTTTTTCATACAAAACCTTAATTTTCGACCGATCGATCCTATGGCAGCTATATGATATAGTGTTCCGATTTTAATAAGATTTTGCATATATATGAGGAGCATAGTAAAACTTAAAAATGCCGAGTTTGGTTAAGATATCATCAAAAAGAAAATGTTTTTTTATACAAAAACTTAATTTTCGACCGATCGATCCTTTGGCAGCTATAGGATATTGTGGTCCGATCTTAATAGGATTTCGCATATATATGAGGCGCATAGTAAAAATGCCGAGTTTGGTCAAGATATCTTGAAAAACAAAATGTTTTTCATACAAAACTTAATTTTCGACCGATCGTTCCTATGGCAGCTATATGATATAGTGGACCGATCTTAATAGGATTTCGCATATATATGAGAAGTAAAGTAAAACTAACAAATGCCGAGTTTGGTCATGATATCTTGAAAAACAAAATGTTTATCATAAAAAACTTAATTTTCGACCGATCGATTCTATGGCAGCTATATTATATAGTGGTCCGATCTTAATAGGATTTTGCGTGTATATGAGGAGTAAAGTAAAACTAATAATTGCCAAGTTTGGTCAAGATATCTTGAAAAAGAAAATGTTTTTCCAATCTTAATAGAATTTTGCATATATATGAGGAGCATAGCAAAACTAACAAATGCCGAGTTTGGTCAAGATATGTTGAAAAACAAAATGTTTTTTCATACAAAACCTTAATTTTCGACCGATCGATCCTATGGCAGCAATATGATATTGTGGTCCGATCTTAATAAGATTTTCAATATATATGAGAAGTAAAGTAATACTAATAAATGCCGAGTTTGGTCAAGATATCTTGAAAAGCAAAATGTTTTTTCATACAAAAACTTAATTTTCGGCCGATCGACCATATAGCAGGTATATGATATTGTGGTCCGATCTTAATAGGATTTTGCATATATATGAGGAGCATAGTATATCTAATAAATGCCGAGTTTGGTCAAGATTTCTTGCAAAACAAAATGTTTTTAAAAAAAAAAACTCAATTTTCGACCGATCGATCCTATGGCAGCTATCTGATATAGTGGTCCGATCTTAATAGGATTAAGCATATATATAAGAAGCAAAGTAAAACTAATAAATGCCGAGTTTGTTCAAGATATCATGAAAAACAAAATGTTTTTTTTTACAAAAACTTATTTTTCGACCGATCGATCCTATGGCAGCTATATGATATTGTGGTCCGATCTTAATAGGATTTTGCATATATATGAGGAGCATAGTAAAACTAATAAATGCCGAGTTTGGTCAAGATATCTTGAAAAACAAAATGTTTTTTCATACAAAAACTTAATTTTCGACCGATCGATCCTTTGGCAGCTATAGGATATTGTGGTCCGATCTTAATAGGATTTCGCATATATATGAGGCGCATAGTAAAAATGCCGAGTTTGGTCAAGATATCTTGAAAAACAAAATGTTTTTCATACAAAAACTTAATTTTCGACCGATCGTTCCTATGGCAGCTATATGATATAGTGGACCGATCTTAATAGGATTTCGCATATATATGAGAAGTAAAGTAAAACTAACAAATCCCGCGTTTGGTCAAGATACCTTGAAAAACAAAATGTTTTTACATACAAAAACCTAATTTGAGACCGATCGAACCTATGGCAGCTATATGATATAGTGTTCCGATTTTAATAAGATTTTGCATTTATATGAGGAGCATAGTAAAACTAACAAATGCCGAGTTTGGTCAAGATATCTTGAAAAACAAAATGTTTTTTTATACAAAAACTTAATTTTCGACCGATCGATCCTATGGCAACTATAGGATATTGTGGTCCGATCTTAATAGGATTTCGCATACATATGAGGAGCATAGTAAACTAACAAATGCCGAGTTTGGTCAAGATATCTTGAAAAACAAAATGTTTTTCATACAAAAACTTAATTTTCGACCGATCGTTCCTATGGCAGCTATATGATATAGTGGACCGATCTTAATAGGATTTCGCATATATATGAGAAGTAAAGTAGAACTAACAAATGCCGAGTTTGGTCATGATATCTTGAAAAACAAAATGTTTATCATAAAAAAACTTAATTTTCGACCGATCGATTCTATGGCAGCTATATGATATAGTGTTCCGATTTAATAAGATTTTGCATATATGAGGAGCATAGTAAAACTAACAAATGCCGAGTTTGGTTAAGATATCAACAAAAGAAAATGTTTTTTTATATAAAAACTTAATTTTCGACCGATCGATCCTATGGCAGCTATAGGATAATGTGGTCCGATCTTAATAGGATTTCGCATATATATGAGGAGCATAGTAAAACTAACAAATGCCGAGTTTGGTCAAGATATCTTGAAAAACAAAATGTTTTTCATACAAAAACTTAATTTTCGAACGATCGTTCCTATGGCAGCTATATGATATAGTGGACCGATCTTAATAGGATTTCGCATATATATGAGAAGTAAAGTAAAACTAACAAATGCCGAGTTTGGTCATGATATCTTGAAAAACAAAATGTTTATCATAAAAAAACTTAATTTTCGACCAATCGATTCTATGGCAGCTATATTATATAGTGGTCCGATCTTAATAGGATTTTGCATGTATATGAGGAGTAAAGTAAAACTAATAATTGCCAAGTTTGGTCAAGATATCTTGAAAAAGAAAATGTTTTTCCGATCTTAATAGGATTTTGCATATATATGAGCAGCATAGCAAAACTAACAAATGCCGAGTTTGGTCAAGATATCTTGAAAAACAAAATGTTTTTTCATACAAAAACTTAATTTTCGACCGATCGATCCTATGGCAGCAATATGATATTGTGGTCCGATCTTAATAGGATTTCGCATATATATGAGAAGTAAAGTAAAACTAACAAATGCCGAGTTTGGTCATGATATCTTGAAAAACAAAATGTTTATCATAAAAAACTTAATTTTCGACCGATCGATTCTATGGCAGCTATATTATATAGTGGTCCGATCTTAATAGGATTTCGCATGTATATGAGGAGTAAAGTAAAACTAATAAATGCCAATGTTGGTCAAGATATCTTGAAAAGGAAAATGTTTTTCCGATCTTAATAGGATTTTTCATATAAATGAGGTGCATAGTAAAACTAACAAATCCCGCGTTTGGTCAAGATACCTTGAAAAACAAAATGTTTTTACATACAAAAACTTAATCTTCGGCCGATCGACCATATAGCAGGTATATGATATTGTGGTCCGATCTTAATAGGATTTTGCATATATATGAGGATCATAGTAAAAATAACAAATGCCGAGTTTGGTCAAGATATCTTGAAAAACAAAATGTTTCTAAAAAAAAAACTCAATTTTCGACCGATCGATCCTATGGCAGTTATATGATATAGTGGTCCGATCTTAATAGGATTTAGCATATGTATGAGGAGCAAAGTAAAACCAACAAATGCCGAGTTTGGCCAAGATATCAGGAAAAACAAAATGTTTTATCATACAAAAACTTAATTTGAGACCGATCGAACCTATGGCAGCTATATGATATAGTGTTCCGATTTTAATAAGATTTTGCATATATATGAGGAGCATAGTAAAACTAACAAATGCCGAGTTTGGTCAAGATATCTTGAAAAACAAAATGTTTTTTTATACAAAAACTTAATTTTCGACCGATCGATCCTATGGCAACTATAGGATATTGTGGTCCGATCTTAATAGGATTTCGCATACATATGAGGAGCATAGTAAAACTAACAAATGCCGAGTTTGGTCAAGATATCTTGAAAAACAAATGTTTTTCATACAAAAACTTAATTTTCGACCGATCGTTCCTATGGCAGCTATATGATATAGTGGACCGATCTTAATAGGATTTCGCATATATATGAGAAGTAAAGTAGAACTAACAAATGCCGAGTTTGGTCATGATATCTTGAAAAACAAAATGTTTATCATAAAAAACTTAATTTTCGACCGATCGATTCTATGGCAGCTATATGATATAGTGTTCCGATTTTAATAAGATTTTGCATATATATGAGGAGCATAGTAAAACTAACAAATGCCGAGTTTGGTTAAGATATCATCAAAAGAAAATGTTTTTTTATATAAAAACTTAATTTTCGACCGATCGATCCTATGGCAGCTATAGGATAATGTGGTCCGATCTTAATAGGATTTCGCATATATATGAGGAGCATAGTAAAACTAACAAATGCCGAGTTTGGTCAAGATATCTTGAAAAACAAAATGTTTTTCATACAAAAACTTAATTTTCGAACGATCGTTCCTATGGCAGCTATATGATATAGTGGATCGATCTTAATAGGATTTCGCATATATATGAGAAGTAAAGTAAAACTAACAAATGCCGAGTTTGGTCATGATATCTTGAAAAACAAAATGTTTATCATAAAAAAACTTAATTTTCGACCGATCGATTCTATGGCAGCTATATTATATAGTGGTCCGATCTTAATAGGATTTCGCATGTATATGAGGAGTAAAGTAAAACTAATAAATGCCAATGTTGGTCAAGATATCTTGAAAAGGAAAATGTTTTTCCGATCTTAATAGGATTTTTCATATAAATGAGGTGCATAGTAAAACTAACAAATCCCGCGTTTGGTCAAGATACCTTGAAAAACAAAATGTTTTTACATACAAAAACTTAATCTTCGGCCGATCGACCATATAGCAGGTATATGATATTGTGGTCCGATCTTAATAGGATTTTGCATATATATGAGGATCATAGTAAAAATAACAAATGCCGAGTTTGGTCAAGATATCTTGAAAAACAAAATGTTTTTAAAAAAAAAAACTCAATTTTCGACCGATCGATCCTATGGCAGTTATATGATATAGTGGTCCGATCTTAATAGGATTTAGCATATGTATGAGGAGCAAAGTAAAACCAACAAATGCCGAGTTTGGCCAAGATATCAGGAAAAACAAAATGTTTTATCATACAAAAACTTAATTTTCGACCGATCGAACCTATGGCAGCTATATGATATAGTGTTCCGATTTTAATACGATTTTGCATATATATGAGGAGCATAGTAAAACTTATAAATGCCGAGTTTGGTTAAGATATCATCAAAAAAAATGTTTTTTTATACAAAAACTTAATTTTCGACCGATCGATCCTATGGCAGCTATAGGATATTGTGGTCCGATCTTAATAGGATTTCGCATATATATGAGGAGCATAGTAAAACTAACAAATGCCGAGTGTGGTCAAGATATCTTGAAAAACAAAATGTTTTTCATACAAAAACTTAATATTCGACCGAACGTTCCTATGGCAGCTATATGATATAGTGGACCGATCTTAATAGGATTTCGCATATATATGAGGAGCATAGTAAAACTAATAAATGCCGAGTTTGGTCAAGATATCTTGAAAAACAAAATGTTTTTGCATACAAAAACTTAATTTTCGACCGATCGATCCTATGGCAGCAATATGATATTGTGGTCCGATCTTAATAAGATTTTCAATATATATGAGAAGTAAAGTAAAACTAATAAATGCCGAGTTTGGTCAAGATATCTTGAAAAGCAAAATGTTTTTTCATACAAAAACTTAATCTTCGGCCGATCGACCATATAGCAGGTATATGATAATGTGGTCCGATCTTAATAGGATTTTGCATATATATGAGGATCATAGTAAAAATAACAAATGCCGAGTTTGGTCAAGATATCTTGAAAAACAAATGTTTTTTAAAAAAAAAACTCAATTTTCGACCGATCGATCCTATGGCAGCTATATGATATAGTGGTCCGATCTTAATAGGATTTAGCATATATATAAGAAGCAAAGTAAAACTAATAAATGCCGAGTTTGTTCAAGATATCGTGAAAAACAAAATGTTTTTTTATACAAAAACTTATTTTTCGACCGATCGATCCTATGGCAAATAAATGATATTGTGGTCAGATCTTAATAAGATTTCGCATGTATATGAGGAGTAAAGTAATCTAATAAATGCCAATGTTGGTCAAGATATCTTGAAAAATAAAATGCTTTTCCGAGTATAACTAATAAATGCCGAGTTTGGTCTAGATTTCTTGAAAAACAAAATGTTTTTTAAAAAAAAAAACTCAATTTTCGACCGATCGATCCTATGGCAGTTATATGATATAGTGGTCCGATCTTAATAGGATTTAGCATATGTATGAGGAGCAAAGTAAAACCAACAAATGCCGAGTTTGGCCAAGATATCAGGAAAACAAAATGTTTTTTCATACAAAAACTTAATTTTCGACCGATCGATCCTATGGCAGCTATATGATATTGTGGTCCGATCTTAATAGGATTTTGCATATATATGAGGAGCATAGTAAAACTAATAAATGCCGAGTTTGGTCAAGATATCTTGAAAAACAAAATGTTTTTTCATACAAAAACTTAATTTTCGACCGATCGATCCTATGGCAGATAAATGATATTGTGGTCCGATCTTAATAGGATTTCGCATGTATATGAGGAGTAAAGTAAAACTAATAAATGCCAATGTTGGTCAGATATCTTGAAAAGGAAATGTTTTTCCGATCTTAATAGGATTTTTCATATAAATGAGGTGCATAGTAAAACTAACAAATCCCGCGTTTGGTCAAGATACCTTGAAAAACAAAATGTTTTTACATACAAAAACTTAATTTGAGACCGATCGAACCTATGGCAGCTATATGATATAGTGTTCCGATTTTAATACGATTTTGCATATATATGAGGAGCATAGTAAAACTTATAAATGCCGAGTTTGGTTAAGATATCATCAAAAAAAAAATGTTTTTTTAGACAAAAACTTAATTTTCGACCGATCGATCCTATGGCAGCTATAGGATATTGTGGTCCGATCTTAATAGGATTTCGCATATATATGAGGAGCATAGTAAAACTAACAAATGCCGAGTGTGGTCAAGATATCTTGAAAAACAAAATGTTTTTCATACAAAAACTTAATATTCGACCGAACGTTCCTATGGCAGCTATATGATATAGTGGTCCGATCTTAATAGGATTTTGCATATATATAAGAAGCAAAGTAAAACTAATAAATGCCGAGTTTGCTTAAAATATCATCAAAAAGAAAATGTTTTTTTATACAAAAACTTAATTTTCGACCGATCGATCCTATGGCAGCTATAGGATATTGTGGTCCGATCTTAATAGGATTTTGCATATATATGAGGAGTATAGTCAAACTAACAAATGCCGAGTTTGGTCATGATATCTTGAAAAACAATATGTTTTTTAATACAACAATTTAATTTTCGACCGATCGTTCCTATGGCAGCTATACGATAAAGTGGTCTGATCTTAATAGGATTTTGTATATATGAGGAGTATAGTAAAACTAATAAATGCCGAGTTTGGTCAAGATATCTTGAAAAACAAAATGTTTTTTAAAAAAAAAAACTCAATTTTCGACCGATCGATCCTATGGCAGTTATATGATATAGTGGTCCGATCTTATTAGGATTTAGCATATGTATGAGGAGCAAAGTAAAACTAACAAATGCCGAGTTTGCTTAAAATATCATCAAAAAGAAAATGTTTTTTTATACAAAAACTTAATTTTCGACCGATCGATCCTATGGCAGCTATAGGATATTGTGGTCCGATCTTAATAGGATTTTGCATATATATGAGAGTATAGTCAAACTAACAAATGCCGAGTTTGGTCATGATATCTTGAAAAACAATATGTTTTTTAATACAACAATTTAATTTTCGACCGATCGTTCCTATGGCAGCTATACGATAAAGTGGTCTGATCTTAATAGGATTTTGTATATATATGAGGAGTATAGTAAAACTAATAAATGCCGAGTTTGGTCAAGATATCTTGAAAAACAAAATGTTTTTCATACAAAAACTTAATTTTCGACCGATCGTTCCTATGGCAGCTATATGATATAGTGGACCGATCTTAATAGGATTTCGCATATATATGAAAAGTAAACTAAAACTAACAAATGCCGAGTTTGGTCATGATATCTTGAAAAACAAAATGTTTTTCATAAAAAAACTTAATTTTCGACCGATCGATTCTATTGCAGCTATATTATATAGTGGTCCGATCTTAATAGGATTTTGCATGTATATGAGGAGTTAAGTAAAACTAATAATTGCCAAGTTTGGTCAAGATATCTTGAAAAAGAAAATGTTTTTTCCGATCTTAATAGGATTTTGCATATATATGAGGAGCATAGCAAAACTAAAAATGCCGAGTTTGGTCAAGATATCTTGAAAAACAAAATGTTTTTAAAAAAAAAAAACTCAATTTTCGACCGATCGATCCTATGGCAGTTATATGATATAGTGGTCCGATCTTATTAGGATTTAGCATATGTATGAGGAGCAAAGTAAAACTAACAAATGCCGAGTTTGGCAAAGATATCAGGAAATACAAAAAGTTTTTTCATACAAAAACTTAATTTTCGACCGTTCGATCCTATGGCAGATAAATGATATTGTGGTCCGATCTTAATAGGATTTCGCATATATATGAAGAGCATAGAAAAACTAATAAATGCCGAGTTTGGTCAAGATATCATGAAAAACAAAATGTTTTTTCATACAAAAACTTAATTTTCGACCTATCGATCCTATGGCAGACCAATGATATAGTGGTCCGATCTTAATAGGATTTCGCATATGTATGAGGAGCAAAGTAAAACTAACAAATGCCAAGTTTGGTCAAGATATCAGGAAAAACAAAATGTTTTTCATACAAAAACTTAATTTTCGACCGATCGATCCTATGGCAGCTATATGATATTGTGGTCCGATCTTAATAGGATTTTGCATATATATGAGGAACATAGTAAAACTAAAAATGCCGAGTTTGAACAGATATCTTGAAAAACAAAATGTTTTTTATACAAAAACTTAATATTCGACCGATCGATCCTATGGCAGATAAATGATATTGTGGTCCGATCTTAACAGGATTTCGCATATATATGAGGAGCATAGTAAATCTAACAAATGTCGAGTGTGGTCAAGATATCTTGAAAAGAAAAATGTTTTTTCATACAAAACTTAATATTCAACCGATCGATCCTATGACAGCTATGTGATATTGTGGTCCGATCTTAATAGGATTTTGCATATATATGAAGAGCATAGTAAAACTAATAAATGCCGAGTTTGGTCAAGATATCTTGAAAAACAAAATGTTTTTTTCAAAAAAAAAACTCAATTTTCGACCGATCGATCCTATGGCAGCTATATGATATAGTGGTCCGATATTAATGGGATTATGCATATATATGAGGAATATAGTAAAACTAACAAATGCCGAGTTTGGTCAAGATATTTTGAAAAGCAAAATTTCTTTTCATACAAAAACTTAATATTCGACCGATCGATCCTATGGCAGATGTATGATATTGTGGTCCGATCTTAATAGGATTTCGCATATATATGACGAGCATAGTAAATCTAACAAATGCCGAGTTTGGTCAAGATATCATGAAAAACAAAATGTTTTTTCATACAAAAACTTAATTTTCGACCTATCGATCCTATGGCAGACCAATGATATTGTGGTCCGATCTTAATAGGATTTCGCATATATATGAGGAACATAGTAAATCTAACAAATGCCGAGTTTAGTCAAGAATCACGAAAAACAAAATGTTTTTTTCAAAAAAAAAACTCAATTTTCGACCGATCGATCTTATGGCAGCTATATGATATAGTGGTCCGATCTTAATAGGATTTCGCATATATATGAGAAGTAAAGTAAAACTAACAAGTGCCGAGTTTGGTCATGATATCTTGAAAAACAAAATGTTTTTCATAAAAAACCTTTATTTTCGACCGATCGATTCTATGGCAGCTATATGATATAGTGGTCCGATCTTAATAGGATTTTGCATGTATATGAGGAGTAAAGTAAAACCAATAAACCAATAGCCAAGTTTGGTCAAGATATCTTGAAAAGAAAATGTTTTTCTGATCTTAATAGGATTTTGCATATATATGAGGAGCATAGCAAAACTAACAAATGCCGAGTTTGGTCAAGATATCTTGAAAAACAAAATGTTTTTTCCCACAAAAACTTAATATTCGGCCGATCGACCGTATAGCAGCTATATGATATTGTGGTCCGATCTTAATAGGATTTTGCATATATATGAGGAGCATAGTATAACTAATAAATGCCGAGTTTGGTCAAGATTTCGTGAAAACAAATGTTTTAAAAAAAAAAAACTCAATTTTCGACCGATCGATTCTATGAAAAAAAATGTTTTTTCATACAAAACTTAATTTTCGACCGATCGATCCTGTGGCAGATAAATGATATTGTGGTCCGATCTTAATAGGATTTCGCATATATATGAGAAGTAAAGTAAAACTAACAAATGCCGAGTTTGGTCATGATATCTTGAAAAACAAAATGTTTTTGATAAAAAACTTTATTTTCGACCGATCGATTCTATGGCAGCTATATGATATAGTGGTCCGATCTTAAAAGGATTTTGCATGTATATGAGGAGTAAAGTAAAACCAATAACTGCCAAGTTTGGTCAAGATATCTTGAAAAAGAAAATGTTTTTCCGATCTTAATAGGATTTTGCATATATGAGGAGCATAGTAAAACTAACAAATCCCGCGTTTGGTCAAGATACTTTGAAAAACAAAATGTTTTTACATACAAAACTTAATTTGAGACCGATCGAACTTATGGCAGCTATATGATATAGTGTTCCGATTTTAATAAGATTTTGCATATATATGAGGAGCATAGTAAAACTTATAAATGCCGAGTTTGCTTAAGATAACATCAAAAAGAAAATGTTTTTTTATACAAAAACTTAATTTTCGACCGATCGATCCTATGGCAGCTATAGGATATTGTGGTCCGATCTTAATAGGATTTTGCATATATATGAGGAGTATAGTAAAACTAGCAAATGCCGAGTTTGGTCAGGATATCTTGAAAAACAATATGTTTTTTAATACAACAATTTAATTTTCGACCGATCGTTCCTATGGCAGCTATACGATAAAGTGGTCTGATCTTAATAGGATTTTGCATATATATGAGGAGTATAGTAAAACTAATAAATGCCGAGTTTGGTCAAGATATCTTGAAAAACAAAATGTTTTTCATACAAAAACTTAATTTTCGACCGATCGTTCCTATGGCAGCTATATGATATAGTGAACCGATCTTAATAGGATTTCGCATATATATGAGAAGTAAAGTAAAACTAACAAATGCCGAGTTTGGTCATGATATCTTGAAAAACAAAATGTTTTTCATAAAAAAACTTAATTTTCGACCGATCGATTCTATGGCAGCTATATTATAAAGTGGTCCGATCTTAATAGGATTTTGCATGTATATGAGGAGTTAAGTAAAACTAATAATTGCCAAGTTTGGTCAAGATATCTTGAAAAAGAAAATGTTTTTCCGATCTTAATAGGATTTTGCATATATATGAGGAGCATAGCAAAACTAAAAAATGCCGAGTTTGGTCAAGATATCTTGAAAAACAAAATGTTTTTAAAAAAAAAACTCAATTTTCGACCGATCGATCCTATGGCAGTTATATGATATAGTGGTCCGATCTTATTAGGATTTAGCATATGTATGAGGAGCAAAGTAAAACTAACAAATGCCGAGTTTGGCAAAGATATCAGGAAAACAAAATGTTTTTTCAGACAAAACTTAATTTTCGACCGTTCGATCCTATGGCAGATAAATGATATTGTGGTCCGATCTTAATAGGATTTAGCATATATATGAGAAGCAAAGTAAAACTAATAAGTGCCGAGTTTGTTCAAGATATCATGAAAACAAAATGTTTTTTCATACAAAAACTTAATTTTCGACCGATCGATCCTGTGGCAGATAAATGATATTGTGGTCCGATCTTAATAGGATTTCGCATATATATGAGGAGCATAGAAAAAGTAATAAATGCCAAGTTTGGTCAAGATATCTTCAAAAACAAAATGTTTTTTAAAAAAAAAACTCAATTTTCGACCGATCGATCCTATGGCAGCTATATGATATAGTGGTCCGATCTTAATAGGATTTAGCATATGTATGAGGAGTAAAGTAAAACTAACAAATGCCGAGTTTGGTCAAGATATCATGAAAAACAAAATGTTTTTTTCATACAAAAACTTAATATTCGACCGATCGATCCTATGGCAGCTATATGATATTGTGGTCCGATCTTAATAGGATTTTGCATATATATGAAAAGCATAGTAAACTAATAAATGCCGAGTTTGGTCAAGATATCTTGAAAAACAAAATGTTTTTTTTTCAAAAAAAAACTCAATTTTCGACCGATCGATCCTATGGCAGCTATATGATATAGTGGTCCGATCTTAATGGGATTATGCATATATATGAGGAATATAGTAAAACTAACAAATGCCGGGTTTGGTCAAGATATCTTGAAAAGCAAAATGTCTTTTCATACAAAAACTTAATATTCGACCGATCGATCCTATGGCAGATGTATGATATTGTGGTCCGATCTTAATAGGATTTCGCATATATATGAGGAGCATAGTAAATCTAACAAATGCCGAGTTTGGTCAAGATATCATGAAAAACAAAATGTTTTTCATACAAAAACTTAATTTTCGACCGATCGTTCCTATGACAGCTATATGATATAGTGGACCGATCTTAATAGGATTTCGCATATATATGAGAAGTAAAGTAAAACTAACAAATGCCGAGTTTGGTCATGATATCTTGAAAAACAAAATGTTTTTCATAAAAAAACTTAATTTTCGACCGATCGATTCTATGGCAGCTATATGATATAGTGGTCCGATCTTAATAGGATTTTGCATGTATATGAGGAGTAAAGTAAAACCAATAACTGTCAAGTTTGGTCAAGATATCTTGAAAAAGAAAATGTTTTTTCGATCTTAATAGGATTTTGCATATATATGAGGAGCATAGCAAAACTAACAAATGTCGAGTGTGGTCAAGATATCTTGAAAAGAAAAATGTTTTTTCATACAATAACTTAATATTCGACCGATCGATCCTATGGCAGCTATGTGATATTGTGGTCCGATCTTAATAGGATTTTGCATATATGTGAAGAGCATAGTAAAACTAACAAATGCCGAGTTTGGTCAAGATATTTTGAAAAGCAAAATTTCTTTTCATACAAAAACTTAATATTCGACCGATCGATCCTATGGCAGACCAATCATATTGTGGTCCGATCTTAATAGGATTTCGCATATATATGAGGAACATAGTAAATCTAACAAATGCCGAGTTTAGTCAAGATATCATGAAAAACAAAATGTTTTTTTCAAAAAAAAACTCAATTTTCGACCGATCGATCTTATGGCAGCTATATGATATAGTGGTCCGATCTTAATGGGATTATGCATATATATGAGGAGCATAGTAAATCTAACAAATGCCGATTTGGTCAAGATATCATGAAAACAAAATGTTTTTCATACAAAAACTTAATTTTCGACCAATCGTTCCTATGACAGCTATATGATATAGTGGACCGATCTTAATAGGATTTCGCATATATATGAGAAGTAAAGTAAAACTAACAAATGCCGAGTTTGGTCATGATATCTTGAAAAACAAAATGTTTTTCATAAAAAACTTAATTTTCGACCGATCGATCTTATGGCAGCTATATGATATAGTGGTCCGATCTTAATGGGATTATGCATATATATGAGGAGCATAGTAAATCTAACAAATGCCGAGTTTGGTCAAGATATCTTGAAAAAGAAAATGTTTTTCCGATCTTAATAGGATTTTGCATATATATGAGGAGCATAGCAAATTAACAAATGCCGAGTTTGGTCAAGATATCATGAAAACAAATGTTTTTCATACAAAAACTTAATTTTCGACCAATCGTTCCTATGACAGCTATATGATATAGTGGACCGATCTTAATAGGATTTCGCATATATATGAGAAGTAAAGTAAAACTAACAAATGCCGAGTTTGAACAGATATCTTGAAAAACAAAATGTTTTTTATACAAAACTTAATATTCGACCGATCGATCCTATGGCAGATAAATGATATTGTGGTCCGATCTTAACAGGATTTCGCATATATATGAGGAGCATAGTAAATCTAACAAATGTCGAGTGTGGTCAAGATATCTTGAAAAGAAAAATGTTTTTTCATACAAAAACTTAATATTCAACCGATCGATCCTATGGCAGCTATGTGATATTGTGGTCCGATCTTAATAGGATTTTGCATATATATGAAGAGCATAGTAAAACTAATAAATGCCGAGTTTGGTCAAGATATCTTGAAAACAAAATGTTGTTTTCAAAAAAAAAACTCAATTTTCGACCGATCGATCCTATGGCAGCTATATGATATAGTGGTCCGATCTTAATGGGATTATGCATATATATGAGGAATATAGTAAAACTAACAAATGCCGAGTTTGGTCAAGATATTTTGAAAAGCAAAATTTCTTTTCATACAAAAACTTAATATTCGACCGATCGATCCTATGGCAGATGTATGATATTGTGGTCCGATCTTAATAGGATTTCGCATATATATGGGAACATAGTAAATCTAACAAATGCCGAGTTTCGTCAAGAATCATGAAAAACAAAATGTTTTTTTCAAAAAAAAACTCAATTTTCGACCGATCGATCTTATGGCAGCTATATGATATAGTGGTCCGATCTTAATGGGATTATGCATATATATGAGGAATATACTAAAACTAACAAATGCCGAGTTTGGTCAAGATATCTTGAAAACAAAATGTCTTTTCATACAAAAACTTAATATTCGACCGATCGATCCTATGGCAGATGTATGATATTGTGGTCCGATCTTAATAGGATTTCGCATATAATGAGAAGTAAAGTAAAACTAACAAGGCCGAGTTTGGTCATGATATCTTGAAAAACAAAATGTTTTTTCATAAAAAACTTAATTTTCGACCGATCGATTCTATGGCAGCTATATGATATAGTGGTCCGATCTTAATAGGATTTTGCATATATATGAAGAGCATAGTAAAACTAATAAATGCCGAGTTTGGTCAAGATATCTTGAAAAACAAAATGTTTTTTTAAAAAAAAAAACTCAATTTTCGACCGATCGATCCTATGGCAGCTATGTGATATTGTGGTCCGATCTTAATAGGATTTTGCATATATGTGAGAGCATAGTAAAACTAACAAATGCCGAGTTTGGTCAAGATATTTTGAAAAGCAAATTTCTTTTCATACAAAAACTTAATATTCGACCGATCGATCCTATGGCAGATGTATGATATTGTGGTCCGATCTTAATAGGATTTCGCATATATATGAGGTGCATAGTAAATCTAACAAATGCCGAGTTTGGTCAAGATATAATGAAAAACAAAATGTTTTTTCATACAAAACTTAATTTTCGACCTATCGATCCTATGGCAGACCATCATATGTGGTCCGATCTTAATAGGATTTCGCATATATATGAGGAACATAGTAAATCTAACAAATGCCGAGTTTAGTCAAGATATCATGAAAAACAAAATGTTTTTATCAAAAAAAAAAACTCAATTTTCGACCGATCGATCTTATGGCAGCTATATGATATAGTGGTCCGATCTTAATGGGATTATGCATATATATGAGGAGCATAGTAAATCTAACAAATGCCGAGTTTGGTCAAGATATCATGAAAAACAAAATGTTTTTTCATACAAAACTTAATTTTCGACCAATCGTTCCTATGACAGCTATATGATATAGTGGACCGATCTTAATAGGATTTCGCATATATATGAGAAGTAAAGTAAAACTAACAAATGCCGATTTGGTCATGATATCTTGAAAAACAAAATGTTTTTCATAAAAAAACTTAATTTTCGACCGATCGATTCTATGGCAGCTATATGATATAGTGGTCCGATCTTAATAGGATTTTGCATGTATATGAGGAGTAAAGTAAACCAATAACTGCCAAGTTTGGTCAAGATATCTTGAAAAAGAAAATGTTTTTCGATCTTAATAGGATTTTGCATATATATGAGGAGCATAGCAAAACTAACAAATGCCGAGTTTGGTCAAGATATCTTGAAAAACAAAATGTTTTTTCATACAAAAACTTAATATTCGGCCGATCGACCGAATAGCAGCTATATGATATTGTGGTCCGATCTTAGTAGGATTTTGCATATATATGAGGAGCATAGTAGAACTAAAAATGCCGAGTTTGAACAGATATCTTGAAAAACAAAATGTTTTTTATACAAAAACTTAATATTCGACCGATCGATCCTATGGCAGGTAAATGATATTGTGGTCCGATCTTAAGGATTTCGCATATATATGAGGAGCATAGTAAATCTAACAAATGTCGAGTGTGGTCAAGATATCTTGAAAAGAAAAATGTTTTTTCATACAAAAACTTAATATTCAACCGATCGATCCTATGGCAGCTATGTGATATTGTGGTCCGATCTTAATAGGATTTTGCATATATATGAAGAGCATAGTAAAACTAATAAATGCCGAGTTTGGTCAAGATATCTTGAAAAACAAAATGTTTTTTTCAAAAAAAAACTCAATTTTCGACCGATCGATCCTATGGCAGCTATATGATATAGTGGTCCGATCTTAATGGGATTATGCATATATATGAGGAATATAGTAAACTAACAAATGCCGAGTTTGGTCAAGATATTTTGAAAAGCAAAATTTCTTTTCATACAAAAACTTAATATTCGACCGATCGATCCTATGGCAGATGTATGATATTGTGGTCCGATCTTAATAGGATTTCGCATATATATGACGAGCATAGTAAATCTAACAAATGCCGAGTTTGGTCAAGATATCATGAAAAACAAAATGTTTTTTCATACAAAACTTAATTTTCGACCTATCGATCCTATGGCAGACCAATGATATTGTGGTCCGATCTTAATAGGATTTCGCATATATATGGGGAACATAGTAAATCTAACAAATGCCGAGTTTAGTCAAGATCATGAAAAACAAAATGTTTTTTTCAAAAAAAAACTCAATTTTCGACCGATCGATCTTATAGCAGCTATATGATATAGTGGTCCGGTCTTAATGGGATTATGCATATATAAGAGGAATATACTAAAACTAACAAATGCCGAGTTTGGTCATGATATCTTGAAAAACAAAATGTTTTTCATAAAAAAACTTAATTTTCGACCGATCGATCTTATGGCAGCTATATGATATAGTGGTCCGATCTTAATAGGATTTCGCATATAATAAGAAGTAAAGTAAAACTAACAAATGCCGAGTTTGGTCATGATATCTTGAAAAACAAAATGTTTTTCATAAAAAACTTAATTTTCGACCGATCGATCTTATGGCAGCTATATGATATAGTGGTCCGATCTTAATGGGATTATGCATATATATGAGGAGCATAGTAAATCTAACAAATGCCGAGTTTGGTCAAGATATCTTGAAAAAGAAAATGTTTTTTCCGATCTTAATAGGATTTTGCATATATATGAGGAGCATAGCAAAATTAACAAATGCCGAGTTTGGTCAAGATATCTTGAAAAACAAAATGTTTTTTCATACAAAAACTTAATATTCGGCCGATCGACCGAATAGCAGCTATATGATATTGTGGTCCGATCTTAATAGGATTTTGCATATATATGAGGAGCATAGTAAAACTAAACAATGCCGAGTTTGAACAGATATCTTGAAAAACAAAATGTTTTTTATACAAAAACTTAATATTCGACCGATCGATCCTATGGCAGATAAATGATATTGTGGTCCGATCTTAACAGGATTTCGCATATATATGAGGACCATAGTAAATCTAACAAATGTCGAGTGTGGTCAAGATATCTTGAAAAGAAAAATGTTTTTTCATACAAAAACTTAATATTCAACCGATCGATCCTATGGCAGCTATGTGATATTGTGGTCCGATCTTAATAGGATTTTGCATATATATGAAGAGCATAGTAAAACTATAAATGCCGAGTTTGGTCAAGATATCTTGAAAAACAAAATGTTTTTTTAAAAAAAAAAACTCAATTTTCGACCGATCGATCCTATGGCAGCTATATGATATAGTGGTCCGATCTTAATGGGATTATGCATATATATGAGGAATATAGTAAAACTAACAAATGCCGAGTTTGGTCAAGATATTTTGAAAAGCAAAATTTCTTTTCATACAAAAACTTAATATTCGACCGATCGATCCTATGGCAGATGTATGATATTGTGGTCCGATCTTAATAGGATTTCGCATATATATGACGAGCATAGTAAAACTAACAAATGCCGAGTTTGGTCAAGATATCATGAAAAACAAAATGTTTTTTCATACAAAAACTTAATTTTCGACCCATCGATCCTATGGCAGACCAATGATATTGTGGCCCGATCTTAATAGGATTTCGCATATATATGGGGAACATAGTAAATCTAACAAATGCCGAGTTTCGTCAAGAATCATGAAAAACAAAATGTTTTTTTCAAAAAAAAACTCAATTTTCGACCGATCGATCTTATGGCAGCTATATGATATAGTGGTCCGATCTTAATGGGATTATGCATATATATGAGGAATATACTAAAACTAACAAATGCCGAGTTTGGTCAAGATATCTTGAAAAGCAAAATGTCTTTTCATACAAAAACTTAATATTCGACCGATCGATCCTATGGCAGATGTATGATATTGTGGTCCGATCTTAATAGGATTTCGCATATAATGAGAAGTAAAGTAAAACTAACAAATGCCGAGTTTGGTCATGATATCTTGAAAAACAAAATGTTTTTCATAAAAAAACTTAATTTTCGACCGATCGATTCTATGGCAGCTATATGATATAGTGGTCCGATCTTAATAGGATTTTGCATATATATGAAGAGCATAGTAAAACTAATAAATGCCGAGTTTGGTCAAGATATCTTGAAAAACAAAATGTTTTTTTAAAAAAAAAACTCAATTTTCGACCGATCGATCCTATGGCAGCTATGTGATATTGTGGTCCGATCTTAATAGGATTTTGCATATATGTGAAGAGCATAGTAAAACTAACAAATGCCGAGTTTGGTCAAGATATTTTGAAAAGCAAAATTTCTTTTCATACAAAACTTAATATTCGACCGATCGATCCTATGGCAGATGTATGATATTGTGGTCCGATCTTAATAGGATTTCGCATATATATGAGGTGCATAGTAAATCTAACAAATGCCGAGTTTGGTCAAGATATCATGAAAAACAAAATGTTTTTTCATACAAAAACTTAATTTTCGACCTATCGATCCTATGGCAGACCAATCATATTGTGGTCCAATCTTAATAGGATTTCGCATATATATGAGGAACATAGTAAATCTAACAAATGCCGAGTTTAGTCAAGAATCATGAAAAACAAAATGTTTTTTTCAAAAAAAAACTCAATTTTCGACCGATCGATCTTATAGCAGCTATATGATATAGTGGTCCGGTCTTAATGGGATTATGCATATATAAGAGGAATATACTAAAACTAACAAATGCCGAGTTTGGTCATGATATCTTGAAAAACAAAATGTTTTTCATAAAAAACTTAATTTTCGACCGATCGATCTTATGGCAGCTATATGATATAGTGGTCCGATCTTAATAGGATTTCGCATATAATAAGAAGTAAAGTAAAACTAACAAATGCCGAGTTTGGTCATGATATCTTGAAAAACAAAATGTTTTTCATAAAAAACTTAATTTTCGACCGATCGATCTTATGGCAGCTATATGATATAGTGGTCCGATCTTAATGGGATTATGCATATATATGAGGAGCATAGTAAATCTAACAAATGCCGAGTTTGGTCAAGATATCTTGAAAAAGAAAATGTTTTTCCGATCTTAATAGGATTTTGCATATATATGAGGAGCATAGCAAAATTAACAAATGCCGAGTTTGGTCAAGATATCTTGAAAAACAAAATGTTTTTTCATACAAAAACTTAATATTCGGCCGATCGACCGAATAGCAGCTATATGATATTGTGGTCCGATCTTAATAGGATTTTGCATATATATGAGGAGCATAGTAAAACTAAACAATGCCGAGTTTGAACAGATATCTTGAAAAACAAAATGTTTTTTATACAAAAACTTAATATTCGACCGATCGATCCTATGGCAGATAAATGATATTGTGGTCCGATCTTAACAGGATTTCGCATATATATGAGGACCATAGTAAATCTAACAAATGTCGAGTGTGGTCAAGATATCTTGAAAAGAAAAATGTTTTTTCATACAAAAACTTAATATTCAACCGATCGATCCTATGGCAGCTATGTGATATTGTGGTCCGATCTTAATAGGATTTTGCATATATATGAAGAGCATAGTAAAACTAATAAATGCCGAGTTTGGTCAAGATATCTTGAAAAACAAAATGTTTTTTTAAAAAAAAAAACTCAATTTTCGACCGATCGATCCTATGGCAGCTATATGATATAGTGGTCCGATCTTAATGGGATTATGCATATATATGAGGAATATAGTAAAACTAACAAATGCCGAGTTTGGTCAAGATATTTTGAAAAGCAAAATTTCTTTTCATACAAAAACTTAATATTCGACCGATCGATCCTATGGCAGATGTATGATATTGTGGTCCGATCTTAATAGGATTTCGCATATATATGACGAGCATAGTAAAACTAACAAATGCCGAGTTTGGTCAAGATATCATGAAAAACAAAATGTTTTTTCATACAAAAACTTAATTTTCGACCCATCGATCCTATGGCAGACCAATGATATTGTGGCCCGATCTTAATAGGATTTCGCATATATATGGGGAACATAGTAAATCTAACAAATGCCGAGTTTCGTCAAGAATCATGAAAAACAAAATGTTTTTTTCAAAAAAAAAACTCAATTTTCGACCGATCGATCTTATGGCAGCTATATGATATAGTGGTCCGATCTTAATGGGATTATGCATATATATGAGGAATATACTAAAACTAACAAATGCCGAGTTTGGTCAAGATATCTTGAAAAGCAAAATGTCTTTTCATACAAAAACTTAATATTCGACCGATCGATCCTATGGCAGATGTATGATATTGTGGTCCGATCTTAATAGGATTTCGCATATAATGAGAAGTAAAGTAAAACTAACAAATGCCGAGTTTGGTCATGATATCTTGAAAAACAAAATGTTTTTCATAAAAAAACTTAATTTTCGACCGATCGATTCTATGGCAGCTATATGATATAGTGGTCCGATCTTAATAGGATTTTGCATATATATGAAGAGCATAGTAAAACTAATAAATGCCGAGTTTGGTCAAGATATCTTGAAAAACAAAATGTTTTTTTAAAAAAAAAAACTCAATTTTCGACCGATCGATCCTATGGCAGCTATGTGATATTGTGGTCCGATCTTAATAGGATTTTGCATATATGTGAAGAGCATAGTAAAACTAACAAATGCCGAGTTTGGTCAAGATATTTTGAAAAGCAAAATTTCTTTTCATACAAAACTTAATATTCGACCGATCGATCCTATGGCAGATGTATGATATTGTGGTCCGATCTTAATAGGATTTCGCATATATATGAGGTGCATAGTAAATCTAACAAATGCCGAGTTTGGTCAAGATATCATGAAAAACAAAATGTTTTTTCATACAAAAACTTAATTTTCGACCTATCGATCCTATGGCAGACCAATCATATTGTGGTCCAATCTTAATAGGATTTCGCATATATATGAGGAACATAGTAAATCTAACAAATGCCGAGTTTAGTCAACATATCATGAAAAACAAAATGTTTTTATCAAAAAAAAACTCAATTTTCGACCGATCGATCTTATGGCAGCTATATGATATAGTGGTCCGATCTTAATGGATTATGCATATATATGAGGAGCATAGTAAATCTAACAAATGCCGAGTTTGGTCAAGATATCATGAAAAACAAAATGTTTTTCATACAAAAACTTAATTTTCGACCAATCGTTCCTATGACAGCTATATGATATAGTGGACCGATCTTAATAGGATTTCGCATATATATGAGAAGTAAAGTAAAACTAACAAATGCCGAGTTTGGTCATGATATCTTGAAAAACAAAATGTTTTTCATAAAAAAACTTAATTTTCGACCGATCGATTCTATGGCAGCTATATGATATAGTGGTCCGATCTTAATAGGATTTTGCATGTATATGAGGAGTAAAGTAAAACCAATAACTGCCAAGTTTGGTCAAGATATCTTGAAAAAGAAAATGTTTTTCGATCTTAATAGGATTTTGCATATATATGAGGAGCATAGCAAAACTAACAAATGCCGAGTTTGGTCAAGATATCTTGAAAAACAAAATGTTTTTTCATACAAAAACTTAATATTCGGCCGATCGACCGAATAGCAGCTAAATGATATTGTGGTCCGATCTTAATAGGATTTTGCATATATATGAGGAGCATAGTAGAACTAATAAATGCCGAGTTTGGTCAAGATATCTTAAAAAACAAAATGTTTTTTCATACAAAAACTTAATTTTCGACCGATCGATCCTATGGCAGATATATGATATTGTGGTCCGATCCTTATAGGATTTTGCATATATATGAGGAGTAAAGTAAAACTAACAAATGCCGAGTTTGGTCATGATATCTTGAAAAACAAAATGTTTTTCATAAAAAAACTTAATATTCGACCGATCGATCCTATTGCAGGTAAATGATATTGTGGTCCGATCTTAACAGGATTTCGCATATATATGAGGAGCATAGTAAATCTAACAAATGTCGAGTGTGGTCAAGATATCTTGAAAAGAAAAATGTTTTTTCATACAAAAACTTAATATTCAACCGATCGATCCTATGGCAGCTATGTGATATTGTGGTCCGATCTTAATAGGATTTTGCATATATATGAAGAGCATAGTAAAACTAATAAATGCCGAGTTTGGTCAAGATATCTTGAAAAACAAAATGTTTTTTTCAAAAAAAAAACTCAATTTTCGACCGATCGATCCTATGGCAGCTATATGATATAGTGGTCCGATCTTAATGGGATTATGCATATATATGAGGAATATAGTAAAACTAACAAATGCCGAGTTTGGTCAAGATATTTTGAAAAGCAAAATTTCTTTTCATACAAAAACTTAATATTCGACCGATCGATCCTATGGCAGATGTATGATATTGTGGTCCGATCTTAATAGGATTTCGCATATATATGACGAGCATAGTAAATCTAACAAATGCCGAGTTTGGTCAAGATATCATGAAAAACAAAATGTTTTTTCATACAAAAACTTAATTTTCGACCTATCGATCCTATGGCAGACCAATGATATTGTGGTCCGATCTTAATAGGATTTCGCATATATATGGGGAACATAGTAAATCTAACAAATGCCGAGTTTAGTCAAGAATCATGAAAAACAAAATGTTTTTTTCAAAAAAAACTCAATTTTCGACCGATCGATCTTATGGCAGCTATATGATATAGTGGTCCGGTCTTAATGGGATTATGCATATATATGAGGAATATACTAAAACTAACAAATGCCGAGTTTGGTCAAGGTATCTTGAAAAGCAAAATGTCTTTTCATACAAAAACTTAATATTCGACCGATCGATCCTATGGCAGATGTATGATATTGTGGTCCGATCTTAATAGGATTTCGCATATAATGAGAAGTAAAGTAAAACTAACAAATGCCGAGTTTGGTCATGATATCTTGAAAAACAAAATGTTTTTGATAAAAAAACTTTATTTTCGACCGATCGATTCTATGGCAGCTATATGATATAGTGGTCCGATCTTAATAGGATTTTGCATGTATATGAGGAGTAAAGTAAAACCAATAACTGCCAAGTTTGGTCAAGATATCTTGAAAAAGAAAATGTTTTTCCGATCTTAATAGGATTTTGCATATATATGAGGAGCATAGCAAAACTAACAAATGCCGAGTTTGGTCAAGATATCTTGAAAAACAAAATGTTTTTTCATACAAAAACTTAATATTCGGCCGATCGACCGTATAGCAGCTATATGATATTGTGGTCCGATCTTAATAGGATTTTGCATATATATGAGGAGCATAGTATAACTAATAAATGCCGAGTTTGGTCAAGATTTCTTGAAAAACAAAATGTTTTTAAAAAAAAAAACTCAATTTTCGACCGATCGATCCTATGGCAGCTATATGATATAGTGGTTGATCTTAATAGGATTTAGCATATATATGAGAAGCAAAGTAAAACTAATAAATGCCGAGTTTGTTCAAGATATCATGAAAAACAAAATGTTTTTTCATACAAAAGCTTAATTTTCGACCTATCGATCCTGTGGCAGATAAATGATATTGTGGTCCGATCTTAATAGGATTTCGCATATATATGAGGAGCATAGAAAAAGTAATAAATGCCGAGTTTGGTCAAGATATCTTCAAAAACAAAATGTTTTTTAAAAAAAAAACTCAATTTTCGACCGATCGATCCTATGGCAGCTATATGATATAGTGGTCCGATCTTAATAGGATTTAGCATATGTATGAGGAGCAAAGTAAAACTAACAAATGCCGAGTTTGGTCAAGATATCAGGAAAAACAAAATGTTTTTTCATACAAAAACTTAATTTACCGGCCGATCGATCCTATGGCAGCTATATGATATTGTGGTCCGATCTTAATAGGATTTCGCATATATATGAGGAGCATAGTAAATCTAACAAATGTCGAGTTTGGTCAAGATATCTTGAAAAGAAAAATGTTTTTTCATACAAAAACTTAATATTCGACCGATCGATCCTATGGCAGCTATATGATATTGTGGTCCGATCTTAATAGGATTTTGCATATATATGAAAAGCATAGTAAAACTAATAAATGCCGAGTTTGGTCAAGATATCTTGAAAAACAAAATGTTTTTTTCAAAAAAAAACTCAATTTTCGACCGATCGATCCTATGGCAGCTATATGATATAGTGGTCCGATCTTAATAGGATTTTGCATGTATATGAGGAGTAAAGTAAAACTAATAACTGCCAAGTTTGGTCAAGATATCTTGAAAAAGAAAATGTTTTTTCGATCTTAATAGGATTTTGCATATATATGAGGAGCATAGCAAAACTAACAAATGTCGAGTGTGGTCAAGATATCTTGAAAAGAAAAATGTTTTTTCATACAAAAACTTAATTTTCGACCTATCGATCCTATGGCAGACCAATGATATTGTGGTCCGATCTTAATAGGATTTCGCATATATATGAGGAACATAGTAAATCTAACAAATGCCGAGTTTAGTCAAGATTTCTTGAAAAACAAAATGTTTTTAAAAAAAAAACTCAATTTTCGACCGATCGATCCTATGGCAGCTATATGATATAGTGGTCCGATCTTAATAGGATTTAGCATATATATGAGAAGCAAAGTAAAACTAATAAATGCCGAGTTTGTTCAAGATATCATGAAAAACAAAATGTTTTTTCATACAAAAACTTAATTTTCGACCGATCGATCCTATGGCAGATAATGATATTGTGGTCCGATCTTAATAGGATTTAGCATATATATGAGAAGCAAAGTAAAACTAATAAATGCCGAGTTTGGTCAAGATATCTTGAAAAACAAAATGTTTATTAAAAAAAAACTCAATTTTCGACCGATCGATCCTATGACAGCTATATGATATAGTGGTCCGATCTTAATAGGGTTTAGCATATGTATGAGGAGCAAAGTAAAACTAACAAATGCCGAGTTTGGTCAAGATATCAGGAAAAACAAAATGTTTTTTCATACAAAAACTTAATATTCGACGGATCGATCCTATGGCAGCTATATGATATTGTGGTCCGATCTTAATAGGATTTTGCATATATATGAAAAGCATAGTAAAACTAATAAAAAAAACTCAATTTTCGACCGATCGATCCTATGGCAGCTATATGATATAGGGGTCCGATCTTAATGGGATTATGCATATATATGAGGAATATAGTAAAACTAACAAATGCCGGGTTTGGTCAAGATATCTTGAAAAGCAAAATGTCTTTTCATACAAAAACTTAATATTCGACCGATCGATCCTATGGCAGATGTATGATATTGTGGTCCGATCTTAATAGGATTTCGCATATATATGAGGAGCATAGTAAATCTAACAAATGCCGAGTTTGGTCAAGATATCATGAAAAACAAAATGTTTTTTCATACCAAAACTTTATTTTCGACCGATCGATCCTATGACAGCTATATGATATAGTGGTCCGATCTTAACAGGATTTTGCATATATATGAGGAACATAGTAAAACTAACAAATGCCGAGTTTGGTCAAGATATCTTGAAAAACAAAATGTTTTTTTATATAAAAACTCAATCTTCGACCGATCGATCCTATGGCAGCTATATGATATAGTGGTCCGATCTTAATGGGATTATGCATATATATGAGGAATATAGTAAAACTAACAAATGCCGAGTTTGGTCAAAATGTTTTTCATTAAAAAACTTAATTTTCGACCGATCGATTCTATGGCAGCTATATGATATAGTGGTCCGATCTTAATGGGATTATGCATATATATGAGGAATATAGTAAAACTAGCAAATGGCGGTTTGGTCAAGATATCTTGAAAAGCAAAATGTCTTTTCATACAAAAACTTAATATTCGACCGATCGATCCTATGGCAGATGTATGATATTGTGGTCCGATCTTAATAGGATTTCGCATATATATGAGGAGCATAGTAAATCTAACAAATGCCGAGTTTGGTCAAGATATCATGAAAAACAAAATGTTTTTTCATACCAAAACTTTATTTTCGACCGATCGATCCTATGACAACTATATGATATAGTGGTCCGATCTTAACAGGATTTTGCATATATATGAGGAACATAGTAAAACTAACAAATGCCGAGTTTGGTCAAGATATCTTGAAAAACAAAATGTTTTTTTATATAAAAACTCAATCTTCGACCGATCGATCCTATGGCAGCTATATGATATAGTGGTCCGATCTTAACTGGATTTTGCATATATATGAGGAACATAGTAAAACTAACAAATGCCGAGTTTGGTCAAGATATCTTGAAAAACAAAATGTTTTTTTATATAAAAACTCAATCTTCGACCGATCGATCCTATGGCAGCTATATGATATAGGGGTCCGATCTTAATGGGATTATGCATATATATGAGGAATATAGTAAAACTAACAAATGCCGGGTTTGGTCAAGATATCTTGAAAAGCAAAATGTCTTTTCATACAAAAACTTAATATTCGACCGATCGATCCTATGGCAGATGTATGATATTGTGGTCCGATCTTAATAGGATTTCGCATATATATGAGGAGCATAGTAAATCTAACAAATGCCGAGTTTGGTCAAGATATCATGAAAAACAAAATGTTTTTTCATACCAAAACTTTATTTTCGACCGATCGATCCTATGACAGCTATATGATATAGTGGTCCGATCTTAACAGGATTTTGCATATATATGAGGAGCATAGTAAATCTAACAAATGCCGAGTTTGGTCAAGATATCATGAAAAACAAAATGTTTTTTCATACAAAAACTTAATTTTCGACCTATCGATCCTATGGCAGACCAATGATATTGTGGTCCGATGTTAATAGGATTTCGCATATATATGAGGAACATAGTAAATCTAACAAATGCCGAGTTTAGTCAAGATTTCTTGAAAAACAAAATGTTTTTAAAAAAAAAAACTCAATTTTCGACCGATCGATCCTATGGCAGCTATATGATATAGTGGTCCGATCTTAATAGGATTTTGCATGTATATGAGGAGTAAAGTAAAACCAATAACTGCCAAGTTTGGTCAAGATATCTTGAAAAAGAAAATGTTTTTTCGATCTTAATAGGATTTTGCATATATATGAGGAGCATAGCAAAACTAACAAATGTCGAGTGTGGTCGAGATATCTTGAAAAGAAAAATGTTTTTTCATACAAAAACTTAATATTCGACCGATCGATCCTATGGCAGATGTATGATATTGTGGTCCGATCTTAATAGGATTTCGCATATATATGACGAGCATAGTAAATCTAACAAATGCCGAGTTTGGTCAAGATATCATGAAAAACAAAATGTTTTTTCATACAAAAACTTAATATTCGACCGATCGATCCTATGGCAGATGTATGATATTGTGGTCCGATCTTAATAGGATTTCGCATATATATGAGGAGCATAGTAAATCTAACAAATGCCGAGTTTGGTCAAGATATCATGAAAAACAAAATGTTTTTTTCAAAAAAAAAACTCAATTTTCGACCGATCGATCCTATGGCAGCTATATGATATAGTGGTCCGATCTTAATGGGATTATGCATATATATGAGGAATATAGTAAAACTAACAAATGCCGAGTTTGGTCAAGATATTTTGAAAAGCAAAATTTCTTTTCATACAAAAACTTAATATTCGACCGATCGATCCTATGGCAGATGTATGATATTGTGGTCCGATCTTAATAGGATTTCGCATATATATGACGAGCATAGTAAATCTAACAAATGCCGAGTTTGGTCAAGATATCATGAAAAACAAAATGTTTTTTCATACAAAAACTTAATTTTCGACCTATCGATCCTATGGCAGACCAATGATATTGTGGTCCGATCTTAATAGGATTTCGCATATATATGGGGAACATAGTAAATCTAACAAATGCCGAGTTTAGTCAAGAATCATGAAAAACAAAATGTTTTTTTCAAAAAAAACTCAATTTTCGACCGATCGATCTTATAGCAGCTATATGATATAGTGGTCCGGTCTTAATGGGATTATGCATATATAAGAGGAATATACTAAAACTAACAAATGCCGAGTTTGGTCATGATATCTTGAAAAACAAAATGTTTTTCATAAAAAAACTTAATTTTCGACCGATCGATCTTATGGCAGCTATATGATATAGTGGTCCGATCTTAATAGGATTTCGCATATAATAAGAAGTAAAGTAAAACTAACAAATGCCGAGTTTGGTCATGATATCTTGAAAAACAAAATGTTTTTCATAAAAAAACTTAATTTTCGACCGATCGATCTTATGGCAGCTATATGATATAGTGGTCCGATCTTAATGGGATTATGCATATATATGAGGAGCATAGTAAATCTAACAAATGCCGAGTTTGGTCAAGATATCTTGAAAAAGAAAATGTTTTTCCGATCTTAATAGGATTTTGCATATATATGAGGAGCATAGCAAAATTAACAAATGCCGAGTTTGGTCAAGATATCTTGAAAAACAAAATGTTTTTTCATACAAAAACTTAATATTCGGCCGATCGACCGAATAGCAGCTATATGATATTGTGGTCCGATCTTAATAGGATTTTGCATATATATGAGGAGCATAGTAAAACTAAACAATGCCGAGTTTGAACAGATATCTTGAAAAACAAAATGTTTTTTATACAAAAACTTAATATTCGACCGATCGATCCTATGGCAGATAAATGATATTGTGGTCCGATCTTAACAGGATTTCGCATATATATGAGGAGCATAGTAAATCTAACAAATGTCGAGTGTGGTCAAGATATCTTGAAAAGAAAAATGTTTTTTCATACAAAAACTTAATATTCAACCGATCGATCCTATGGCAGCTATGTGATATTGTGGTCCGATCTTAATAGGATTTTGCATATATATGAAGAGCATAGTAAAACTAATAAATGCCGAGTTTGGTCAAGATATCTTGAAAAACAAAATGTTTTTTTAAAAAAAAAACTCAATTTTCGACCGATCGATCCTATGGCAGCTATATGATATAGTGGTCCGATCTTAATGGGATTATGCATATATATGAGGAATATAGTAAAACTAACAAATGCCGAGTTTGGTCAAGATATTTTGAAAAGCAAAATTTCTTTTCATACAAAAACTTAATATTCGACCGATCGATCCTATGGCAGATGTATGATATTGTGGTCCGATCTTAATAGGATTTCGCATATATATGACGAGCATAGTAAAACTAACAAATGCCGAGTTTGGTCAAGATATCATGAAAAACAAAATGTTTTTTCATACAAAAACTTAATTTTCGACCCATCGATCCTATGGCAGACCAATGATATTGTGGCCCGATCTTAATAGGATTTCGCATATATATGGGGAACATAGTAAATCTAACAAATGCCGAGTTTCGTCAAGAATCATGAAAAACAAAATGTTTTTTTCAAAAAAAAACTCAATTTTCGACCGATCGATCTTATGGCAGCTATATGATATAGTGGTCCGATCTTAATGGGATTATGCATATATATGAGGAATATACTAAAACTAACAAATGCCGAGTTTGGTCAAGATATCTTGAAAAGCAAAATGTCTTTTCATACAAAAACTTAATATTCGACCGATCGATCCTATGGCAGATGTATGATATTGTGGTCCGATCTTAATAGGATTTCGCATATAATGAGAAGTAAAGTAAAACTAACAAATGCCGAGTTTGGTCATGATATCTTGAAAAACAAAATGTTTTTCATAAAAAAACTTAATTTTCGACCGATCGATTCTATGGCAGCTATATGATATAGTGGTCCGATCTTAATAGGATTTTGCATATATATGAAGAGCATAGTAAAACTAATAAATGCCGAGTTTGGTCAAGATATCTTGAAAAACAAAATGTTTTTTTAAAAAAAAAAACTCAATTTTCGACCGATCGATCCTATGGCAGCTATGTGATATTGTGGTCCGATCTTAATAGGATTTTGCATATATGTGAAGAGCATAGTAAAACTAACAAATGCCGAGTTTGGTCAAGATATTTTGAAAAGCAAAATTTCTTTTCATACAAAACTTAATATTCGACCGATCGATCCTATGGCAGATGTATGATATTGTGGTCCGATCTTAATAGGATTTCGCATATATATGAGGTGCATAGTAAATCTAACAAATGCCGAGTTTGGTCAAGATATCATGAAAAACAAAATGTTTTTTCATACAAAAACTTAATTTTCGACCTATCGATCCTATGGCAGACCAATCATATTGTGGTCCGATCTTAATAGGATTTCGCATATATATGAGGAACATAGTAAATCTAACAAATGCCGAGTTTAGTCAACATATCATGAAAAACAAAATGTTTTTATCAAAAAAAAAACTCAATTTTCGACCGATCGATCTTATGGCAGCTATATGATATAGTGGTCCGATCTTAATGGGATTATGCATATATATGAGGAGCATAGTAAATCTAACAAATGCCGAGTTTGGTCAAGATATCATGAAAAACAAAATGTTTTTCATACAAAAACTTAATTTTCGACCAATCGTTCCTATGACAGCTATATGATATAGTGGACCGATCTTAATAGGATTTCGCATATATATGAGAAGTAAAGTAAAACTAACAAATGACGAGTTTGGTCATGATATCTTGAAAAACAAAATGTTTTTCATAAAAAACTTAATTTTCGACCGATCGATTCTATGGCAGCTATATGATATAGTGGTCCGATCTTAATAGGATTTTGCATGTATATGAGGAGTAAAGTAAAACCAATAACTGCCAAGTTTGGTCAAGATATCTTGAAAAAGAAAATGTTTTTCGATCTTAATAGGATTTTGCATATATATGAGGAGCATAGCAAAACTAACAAATGCCGAGTTTGGTCAAGATATCTTGAAAAACAAAATGTTTTTTCATACAAAAACTTAATATTCGGCCGATCGACCGAATAGCAGCTAAATGATATTGTGGTCCGATCTTAATAGGATTTTGCATATATATGAGGAGCATAGTAGAACTAATAAATGCCGAGTTTGGTCAAGATATCTTAAAAAACAAAATGTTTTTTCATACAAAAACTTAATTTTCGACCGATCGATCCTATGGCAGATATATGATATTGTGGTCCGATCCTTATAGGATTTTGCATATATATGAGGAGTAAAGTAAAACTAACAAATGCCGAGTTTGGTCATGATATCTTGAAAAACAAAATGTTTTTCATAAAAAAACTTAATATTCGACCGATCGATCCTATGGCAGGTAAATGATATTGTGGTCCGATCTTAACAGGATTCCGCATATATATGAGGAGCATAGTAAATCTAACAAATGTCGAGTGTGGTCAAGATATCTTGAAAAGAAAAATGTTTTTTCATACAAAAACTTAATATTCAACCGATCGATCCTATGGCAGCTATGTGATATTGTGGTCCGATCTTAATAGGATTTTGCATATATATGAAGAGCATAGTAAAACTAATAAATGCCGAGTTTGGTCAAGATATCTTGAAAAACAAAATGTTTTTTTCAAAAAAAAACTCAATTTTCGACCGATCGATCCTATGGCAGCTATATGATATAGTGGTCCGATCTTAATGGGATTATGCATATATATGAGGAATATAGTAAAACTAACAAATGCCGAGTTTGGTCAAGATATTTTGAAAAGCAAAATTTCTTTTCATACAAAAACTTAATATTCGACCGATCGATCCTATGGCAGATGTATGATATTGTGGTCCGATCTTAATAGGATTTCGCATATATATGACGAGCATAGTAAATCTAACAAATGCCGAGTTTGGTCAAGATATCATGAAAAACAAAATGTTTTTTCATACAAAAACTTAATTTTCGACCTATCGATCCTATGGCAGACCAATGATATTGTGGTCCGATCTTAATAGGATTTCGCATATATATGGGGAACATAGTAAATCTAACAAATGCCGAGTTTAGTCAAGAATCATGAAAAACAAAATGTTTTTTTCAAAAAAAACTCAATTTTCGACCGATCGATCTTATGGCAGCTATATGATATAGTGGTCCGGTCTTAATGGGATTATGCATATATATGAGGAATATACTAAAACTAACAAATGCCGAGTTTGGTCAAGGTATCTTGAAAAGCAAAATGTCTTTTCATACAAAAACTTAATATTCGACCGATCGATCCTATGGCAGATGTATGATATTGTGGTCCGATCTTAATAGGATTTCGCATATAATGAGAAGTAAAGTAAAACTAACAAATGCCGAGTTTGGTCATGATATCTTGAAAAACAAAATGTTTTTGATAAAAAAACTTTATTTTCGACCGATCGATTCTATGGCAGCTATATGATATAGTGGTCCGATCTTAATAGGATTTTGCATGTATATGAGGAGTAAAGTAAAACCAATAACTGCCAAGTTTGGTCAAGATATCTTGAAAAAGAAAATGTTTTTCCGATCTTAATAGGATTTTGCATATATATGAGGAGCATAGCAAAACTAACAAATGCCGAGTTTGGTCAAGATATCTTGAAAAACAAAATGTTTTTTCATACAAAAACTTAATATTCGGCCGATCGACCGTATAGCAGCTATATGATATTGTGGTCCGATCTTAATAGGATTTTGCATATATATGAGGAGCATAGTATAACTAATAAATGCCGAGTTTGGTCAAGATTTCTTGAAAAACAAAATGTTTTTAAAAAAAAAAACTCAATTTTCGACCGATCGATCCTATGGCAGCTATATGATATAGTGGTTGATCTTAATAGGATTTAGCATATATATGAGAAGCAAAGTAAAACTAATAAATGCCGAGTTTGTTCAAGATATCATGAAAAACAAAATGTTTTTTCATACAAAAACTTAATTTTCGACCTATCGATCCTGTGGCAGATAAATGATATTGTGGTCCGATCTTAATAGGATTTCGCATATATATGAGGAGCATAGAAAAAGTAATAAATGCCGAGTTTGGTCAAGATATCTTCAAAAACAAAATGTTTTTTAAAAAAAAACTCAATTTTCGACCGATCGATCCTATGGCAGCTATATGATATAGTGGTCCGATCTTAATAGGATTTAGCATATGTATGAGGAGCAAAGTAAAACTAACAAATGCCGAGTTTGGTCAAGATATCAGGAAAAACAAAATGTTTTTTCATACAAAAACTTAATTTACCGGCCGATCGATCCTATGGCAGCTATATGATATTGTGGTCCGATCTTAATAGGATTTCGCATATATATGAGGAGCATAGTAAATCTAACAAATGTCGAGTTTGGTCAAGATATCTTGAAAAGAAAAATGTTTTTTCATACAAAAACTTAATATTCGACCGATCGATCCTATGGCAGCTATATGATATTGTGGTCCGATCTTAATAGGATTTTGCATATATATGAAAAGCATAGTAAAACTAATAAATGCCGAGTTTGGTCAAGATATCTTGAAAAACAAAATGTTTTTTTCAAAAAAAAACTCAATTTTCGACCGATCGATCCTATGGCAGCTATATGATATAGTGGTCCGATCTTAATAGGATTTTGCATGTATATGAGGAGTAAAGTAAAACTAATAACTGCCAAGTTTGGTCAAGATATCTTGAAAAAGAAAATGTTTTTTCGATCTTAATAGGATTTTGCATATATATGAGGAGCATAGCAAAACTAACAAATGTCGAGTGTGGTCAAGATATCTTGAAAAGAAAAATGTTTTTTCATACAAAAACTTAATATTCGACCGATCGATCCTATGGCAGCTATGTGATATTGTGGTCCGATCTTAATAGGATTTTGCATATATATGAGGAGCATAGTAAAACTAACAAATGCCGAGTTTGGTCAAGATATTTTGAAAAGCAAAATTTCTTTTCATACAAAAACTTAATATTCGACCGATCGATCCTATGGCAGATGTATGATATTGTGGTCCGATCTTAATAGGATTTCGCATATATATGAGGAGCATAGTAAATCTAACAAATGCCGAGTTTGGTCAAGATATCATGAAAAACAAAATGTTTTTTCATACAAAAACTTAATTTTCGACCTATCGCTCCTATGGCAGACCAATGATATTGTGGTCCGATCTTAATAGGATTTCGCATATATATGAGGAACATAGTAAATCTAACAAATGCCGAGTTTAGTCAAGATTTCTTGAAAAACAAAATGTTTTAAAAAAAAAAACTCAATTTTCGACCGATCGATCCTATGGCAGCTATATGATATAGTGGTCCGATCTTAATAGGATTTAGCATATATATGAGAAGCAAAGTAAAACTAATAAATGCCGAGTTTGTTCAAGATATCATGAAAAACAAAATGTTTTTTCATACAAAAACTTAATTTTCGACCGATCGATCCTATGGCAGATAAATGATATTGTGGTCCGATCTTAATAGGATTTAGCATATATATGAGAAGCAAAGTAAAACTAATAAATGCCGAGTTTGGTCAAGATATCTTGAAAAACAAAACGTTTATTAAAAAAAAACTCAATTTTCGACCGATCGATCCTATGACAGCTATATGATATAGTGGTCCGATCTTAATAGGGTTTAGCATATGTATGAGGAGCAAAGTAAAACTAACAAATGCCGAGTTTGGTCAAGATATCAGGAAAAACAAAATGTTTTTTCATACAAAAACTTAATATTCGACGGATCGATCCTATGGCAGCTATATGATATTGTGGTCCGATCTTAATAGGATTTTGCATATATATGAAAAGCATAGTAAAACTAATAAATGCCGAGTTTGGTCAAGATATCTTGAAAAACAAAATGTTTTTTTCAAAAAAAAACTCAATTTTCGACCGATCGATCCTATGGCAGCTATATGATATAGGGGTCCGATCTTAATGGGATTATGCATATATATGAGGAATATAGTAAAACTAACAAATGCCGGGTTTGGTCAAGATATCTTGAAAAGCAAAATGTCTTTTCATACAAAAACTTAATATTCGACCGATCGATCCTATGGCAGATGTATGATATTGTGGTCCGATCTTAATAGGATTTCGCATATATATGAGGAGCATAGTAAATCTAACAAATGCCGAGTTTGGTCAAGATATCATGAAAAACAAAATGTTTTTTCATACCAAAACTTTATTTTCGACCGATCGATCCTATGACAGCTATATGATATAGTGGTCCGATCTTAACAGGATTTTGCATATATATGAGGAACATAGTAAAACTAACAAATGCCGAGTTTGGTCAAGATATCTTGAAAAACAAAATGTTTTTTTATATAAAAACTCAATCTTCGACCGATCGATCCTATGGCAGCTATATGATATAGTGGTCCGATCTTAATGGGATTATGCATATATATGAGGAATATAGTAAAACTAACAAATGCCGAGTTTGGTCAAAATGTTTTTCATTAAAAAACTTAATTTTCGACCGATCGATTCTATGGCAGCTATATGATATAGTGGTCCGATCTTAATGGGATTATGCATATATATGAGGAATATAGTAAAACTAACAAATGCCGGGTTTGGTCAAGATATCTTGAAAAGCAAAATGTCTTTTCATACAAAAACTTAATATTCGACCGATCGATCCTATGGCAGATGTATGATATTGTGGTCCGATCTTAATAGGATTTCGCATATATATGAGGAGCATAGTAAATCTAACAAATGCCGAGTTTGGTCAAGATATCATGAAAAACAAAATGTTTTTTCATACCAAAACTTTATTTTCGACCGATCGATCCTATGACAGCTTTATGATATAGTGGTCCGATCTTAACAGGATTTTGCATATATATGAGGAACATAGTAAAACTAACAAATGCCGAGTTTGGTCAAGATATCTTGAAAAACAAAATGTTTTTTTATATAAAAACTCAATCTTCGACCGATCGATCCTATGGCAGCTATATGATATAGTGGTCCGATCTTAACAGGATTTTGCATATATATGAGGAACATAGTAAAACTAACAAATGCCGAGTTTGGTCAAGATATCTTGAAAAACAAAATGTTTTTTTATATAAAAACTCAATCTTCGACCGATCGATCCTATGGCAGCTATATGATATAGGGGTCCGATCTTAATGGGATTATGCATATATATGAGGAATATAGTAAAACTAACAAATGCCGAGTTTGGTCAAGATATCATGAAAAACAAAATGTTTTTTCATACAAAAACTTAATTTTCGACCTATCGATCCTATGGCAGACCAATGATATTGTGGTCCGATCTTAATAGGATTTCGCATATATATGAGGAACATAGTAAATCTAACAAATGCCGAGTTTAGTCAAGATTTCTTGAAAAACAAAATGTTTTTAAAAAAAAAAACTCAATTTTCGACCGATCGATCCTATGGCAGCTATATGATATAGTGGTCCGATCTTAATAGGATTTTGCATGTATATGAGGAGTAAAGTAAAACCAATAACTGCCAAGTTTGGTCAAGATATCTTGAAAAAGAAAATGTTTTTTCGATCTTAATAGGATTTTGCATATATATGAGGAGCATAGCAAAACTAACAAATGTCGAGTGTGGTCGAGATATCTTGAAAAGAAAAATGTTTTTTCATACAAAAACTTAATATTCGACCGATCGATCCTATGGCAGCTATGTGATATTGTGGTCCGATCTTAATAGGATTTTGCATATATGTGAAGAGCATAGTAAAACTAACAAATGCCGAGTTTGGTCAAGATATTTTGAAAAGCAAAATTTCTTTTCATACAAAAACTTAATATTCGACCGATCGATCCTATGGCAGATGTATGATATTGTGGTCCGATCTTAATAGGATTTCGCATATATATGAGGAGCATAGTAAATCTAACAAATGCCGAGTTTGGTCAAGATATCATGAAAAACAAAATGTTTTTTCATACAAAAACTTAATTTTCGACCTATCGATCCTATGGCAGACCAATGATATTGTGGTCCGATCTTAATAGGATTTCGCATATATATGAGGAACATAGTAAATCTAACAAATGCCGAGTTTAGTCAAGATATCATGAAAAACAAAATGTTTTTTTCAAAAAAAAACTCAATTTTCGACCGATCGATCTTATGGCAGCTATATGATATAGTGGTCCGATCTTAATGGGATTATGCATATATATGAGGAGCATAGGAAATCTAACAAATGCCGAGTTTAGTCAAGATATCATGAAAAACAAAATGCTTTTTCATACAAAAACTTAATTTTCGACCTATCGATCCTATGGCAGACCAATGATATTGTGGTCCGATCTTAATAGGATTTCGCATATATATGAGGAACATAGTAAATCTAACAAATGCCGAGTTTGGTCAAGATATCATGAAAAACAAAATGTTTTGCATACAAAAACTTAATTTTCGACCAATCGTTCCTATGACAGCTATATGATATAGTGGACCGATCTTAATAGGATTTCGCATATATATGAGAAGTAAAGTAAAACTAACAAATGCCGAGTTTGGTCATGATATCTTGAAAAACAAAATGTTTTTCATAAAAAAACTTAATTTTCGACCGATCGATTCTATGGCAGCTATACGATATAGTGGTCCGATCTTAATAGGATTTTGCATGTATATGAGGAGTAAAGTAAAACCAATAACTGCCAAGTTTGGTCAAGATATCTTGAAAAAGAAAATGTTTTTCCGATCTTAATAGGATTTTGCATATATATGAGGAGCATAGCAAAACTAACAAATGCCGAGTTTGGTCAAGATATCTTGAAAAACAAAATGTTTTTTCATACAAAAACTTAATATTCGGCCGATCGACCGAATAGCAGCTATATGATATTGTGGTCCGATCTTAATAGGATTTTGCATATAAATGAGGAGCATAGTATAACTAATAAATGCCGAGTTTGGTCAAGATTTCTTGAAAACAAAATGTTTTTAAAAAAAACTCAATTTTCGACCGATCGATCCTATGGCAGCTATATGATATAGTGGTCCGATCTTAACAGGATTTAGCATATATATGAGAAGCAAAGTAAAACTAATAAATGCCGAGTTTGTTCAAGATATCATGAAAAACAAAATGTTTTTTCATACAAAAACTTAATTTTCGACCGATCGATCCTATGGCAGATAAATGATATTGTGGTCCGATCTTAATAGGATTTAGCATATATATGAGAAGCAAAGTAAAACTAATAAATGCCGAGTTTGGTCAAGATATCTTGAAAAACAAAATGTTTATTAAAAAAAAAACTCAATTTTCGACCGATCGATCCTATGACAGCTATATGATATAGTGGTCCGATCTTAATAGGTTTAGCATATGTATGAGGAGCAAAGTAAAACTAACAAATGCCGAGTTTGGTCAAGATATCAGGAAAAACAAAATGTTTTTTCATACAAAAACTTAATATTCGACGGATCAATCCTATGGCAGCTATATGATATTGTGGTCCGATCTTAATAAGATTTTGCATATATATGAAAAGCATAGTAAAACTAATAAATGCCAGGTTTGGTCAAGATATCTTGAAAAACAAAATGTTTTTTAAAAAAAAAAAACTCAATTTTCGACCGATCGATCCTATGGCAGCTATATGATATAGGGGTCCGATCTTAATGGGATTATGCATATATATGAGGAATATAGTAAAACTAACAAATGCCGGGTTTGGTCAAGATATCTTGAAAAGCAAAATGTCTTTTCATACAAAAACTTAATATTCGACCGATCGATCCTATGGCAGATGTATGATATTGTGGTCCGATCTTAATAGGATTTCGCATATATATGAGGAGCATAGTAAATCTAACAAATGCTGAGTTTGGTCAAGATATCATGAAAAACAAAATGTTTTTTCATACAAAAACTTAATTTTCGACCGATCGATTATATGGCAGCTATATTATATAGTGGTCCGATCTTAATAGGATTTTGCATATATATGAGTAGTAGAGTAAAATTAATAAATGCCGAGTTTGGTCAAGATATCTTGAAAAACAAAATGTTTTTTCATAAAAAAACTTTATTTTCGACCGATCGATCCTATGACAGCTATATGATATAGTGGTCCGATCTTAACAGGATTTTGCATATATATGAGGAACATAGTAAAACTAACAAATGCCGAGTTTGGTCAAGATATCTTGAAAAACAAAATGTTTTTTCATACAAAAACTTAATATTCGGCCGATCGACCGAATAGCCGCTATATGATATTGTGGTCCGATCTTAATAGGATTTTGCATATATATGAGGAGCATAGTAAAACTAAAAATGCCGAGTTTGAACAGATATCTTGAAAAACAAAATGTTTCTAAAAAAAAAACTCAATTTTCGACCGATCGATCCTATGGCAGCTATATGATATTGTGGTCCGCTCCTAATAGGATTTTGTATATATATGAGTAGTAAAGTAAAATTAATAAATGCCGAGTTTGGTCAAGATATCTTGAAAAACAAAATGTTTTTTCATACAAAAATTTAATATTCGATCGATCGATCCTATGGCAGCCATATGATATAGTGGTCCGATCTTAACAGGATTTTGCACATATATGAGAAACATAGTAAAACTAACAATTGCCGAGTTTGGTCAAGATATCTTGAAAAACAAAATGTTTTTTCATACAAAAACTTAATATTCGGCCGATCGACCGAATAGCAGCTATATGATATTGTGGTCCGATCTTAATAGGATTTTGCATATATATGAGGAGCATAGTAAATCTAACAAATACCGAGTTTGGTCAAGATATCATGAAAAACAAAATGTTTTTTCATACAAAAACTTAATTTTCGACCTATCGATCCTATGGCAGACCAATGATATTGTGGTCCGATCTTAATAGGATTTCGCATATATATGGGGAACATAGTAAATCTAACAAATGCCGAGTTTAGTCAAGAATCATGAAAAACAAAATGTTTTTTTCAAAAAAAAAACTCAATTTTCGACCGATCGATCTTATGGCAGCTATATGATATAGTGGTCCGATCTTAATGGGATTATGCATATATATGAGGAATATACTAAAACTAACAAATGCCGAGTTTGGTCAAGATATCTTGAAAAGCAAAATGTCTTTTCATACAAAAACTTAATATTCGACCGATCGATCCTATGGCAGATGTATGATATTGTGGTCCGATCTTAATAGGATTTCGCATATAATGAGAAGTAAAGTAAAACTAACAAATGCCGAGTTTGGTCATGATATCTTGAAAAACAAAATGTTTTTGATAAAAAACTTTATTTTCGACCGATCGATTCTATGGCAGCTATATGATATAGTGGTCCGATCTTAATAGGATTTTGCATGTATATGAGGAGTAAAGTAAAACCAATAACTGCCAAGTTTGGTCAAGATATCTTGAAAAAGAAAATGTTTTTCCGATCTTAATAGGATTTTGCATATATATGAGGAGCATAGCAAAACTAACAAATGCCGAGTTTGGTCAAGATATCTTGAAAAACAAAATGTTTTTTCATACAAAAACTTAATATTCGGCCGATCGACCGTATAGCAGCTATATGATATTGTGGTCCGATCTTAATAGGATTTTGCATATATATGAGGAGCATAGTATAACTAATAAATGCCGAGTTTGGTCAAGATTTCTTGAAAAACAAAATGTTTTTAAAAAAAAAAACTCAATTTTCGACCGATCGATCCCATGGCAGCTATATGATATAGTGGTCCGATCTTAATAGGATTTAACATATATATGAGAAGCAAAGTAAAACTAATAAATGCCGAGTTTGTTCAAGATATCATGAAGAACAAAATGTTTTTTCATACAAAAACTTAATTTTCGACCGATCGATCCTGTGGCAGATAAATGATATTGTGGTCCGATCTTAATAGGATTTCGCATATATATGAGCAGCATAGAAAAAGTAATAAATGCCGAGTTTGGTCAAGATATCTTCAAAAACAAAATGTTTTTTAAAAAAAAAACTCAATTTTCGACCGATCGATCCTATGGCAGCTATATGATATAGTGGTCCGATCTTAATAGGATTTAGCATATGTATGAGGAGCAAAGTAAAACTAACAAATGCCGAGTTTGGTCAAGATATCAGGAAAAACAAAATGTTTTTTCATACAAAAACTTAATTTTCGACCGATCGATCCTATGGCAGCTATATGATATTGTGGTCCGATCTTAATAGGATTTCGCATATATATGAGGAGCATAGTAAATCTAACAAATGTCGAGTTTGGTCAAGATATCTTGAAAAGAAAAATGTTTTTTCATACAAAAACTTAATATTCGACCGATCGATCCTATGGCAGCTATATGATATTGTGGTCCGATCTTAATAGGATTTTGCATATATATGAAAAGCATAGTAAAACTAATAAATGCCGAGTTTGGTCAAGATATCTTGAAAAACAAAATGTTTTTTTCAAAAAAAAAACTCAATTTTCGACCGATCGATCCTATGGCAGCTATATGATATAGTGGTCCGATCTTAATGGGATTATGCATATATATGAGGAATATAGTAAAACTAACAAATGCCGGGTTTAGTTAAGATATCTTGAAAAGCAAAATGTCTTTTCATACAAAAACTTAATATTCGACCGATCGATCCTATGGCAGATGTATGATATTGTGGTCCGATCTTAATAGGATTTCGCATATATATGAGGAGCATAGTAAATCTAACAAATGCCGAGTTTGGTCAAGATATCATGAAAAACAAAATGTATTTCATACAAAAACTTAATTTTCGACCGATCGTTCCTATGACAGCTATATGATATAGTGGACCGATCTTAATAGGATTTAGCATATATATGAGAAGTAAAGTAAAACTAACAAATGCCGAGTTTGGTCATGATATCTTGAAAAACAAAATGTTTTTCATAAAAAACTTAATTTTCGACCGATCGATTCTATGGCAGCTATATGATATAGTGGTCCGATCTTAATAGGATTTTGCATGTATATGAGGAGTAAAGTAAAACCAATAACTGCCAAGTTTGGTCAAGATATCTTGAAAAAGAAAATGTTTTTTCGATCTTAATAGGATTTTGCATATATATGAGGAGCATAGCAAAACTAACAAATGTCGAGTGTGGTCAAGATATCTTGAAAAGAAAAATGTTTTTTCATACAAAAACTTAATATTCGACCGATCGATCCTATGGCAGCTATATGATATAGTGGTCCGATCTTAATGGGATTATGCATATATGTGAAGAGCATAGTAAAACTAACAAATGCCGAGTTTGGTCAAGATATTTTGAAAAGCAAAATTTCTTTTCATACAAAAACTTAATATTCGACCGATCGATCCTATGGCAGATGTATGATATTGTGGTCCGATCTTAATAGGATTTCGCATATATATGAGGAGCATAGTAAATCTAACAAATGCCGAGTTTGGTCAAGATATCATGAAAAACAAAATGTTTTTTCATACAAAAACTTAATTTTCGACCTATCGATCCTATGGCAGACCAATGATATTGTGGTCCGATCTTAATAGGATTTCGCATATATATGAGAAACATAGTCAATCTAACAAATGCCGAGTTTGGTCAAGATATCATGAAAAACAAAATGTTTTTCATACAAAAACTTAATATTCGACCAATCGTTCCTATGACAGCTATATGATATAGTGGACCGATCTTAATAGGATTTCGCATATATATGAGAAGTAAAGTAAAACTAACAAATGCCGAGTTTGGTCATGATATCTTGAAAAACAAAATGTTTTTCAAAAAAAACTTAATTTTCGACCGATCGATTCTATGGCAGCTATACGATATAGTGGTCCGATCTTAATAGGATTTTGCATGTATATGAGGAGTAAAGTAAAACCAATAACTGCCAAGTTTGGTCAAGATATCTTGAAAAAGAAAATGTTTTTCCGATCTTAATAGGATTTTGCATATATATGAGGAGCATAGCAAAACTAACAAATGCCGAGTTTGGTCAAGATATCTTGAAAAACAAAATGTTTTTTCATACAAAAACTTAATATTCGGCCGATCGACCGAATAGCAGCTATATGATATTGTGGTCCGATCTTAATAGGATTTTGCATATATATGAGGAGCATAGTATAACTAATAAATGCCGAGTTTGGTCAAGATTTCTTGAAAAACAAAATGTTTTTTAAAAAAAAACTCAATTTTCGACCGATCGATCCTATGGCAGCTATATGATATAGTGGTCCGATCTTAATAGGATTTAGCATATATATGAGAAGCAAAAAAAACTAATAAATGCCGAGTTTGTTCAAGATATCATGAAAAACAAAATGTTTTTTCATTCAAAAACTTAATTTTCGACCGATCGATCCTATGGCAGATAAATGATATTGTGGTCCGATCTTAATAGGATTTAGCATATATATGAGAAGCAAAGTAAAACTAATAAATGCCGAGTTTGGTCAAGATATCTTGAAAAACAAAATGTTTATTAAAAAAAAAACTCAATTTTCGACCGATCGATCCTATGACAGCTATATGATATAGTGGTCCGATCTTAAAAGGGTTTAGCATATGTATGAGGAGCAAAGTAAAACTAACAAATGCCGAGTTTGGTCAAGATATCAGGAAAAACAAAATGTTTTTTCATACAAAAACTTAATATTCGACGGATCGATCCTATGGCAGCTATATGATATTGTGGTCCGATCTTAATAGGATTTTGCATATATATGAAAAGCATAGTAAAACTAATAAATGCCGAGTTTGGTCAAGATATCTTGAAAAACAAAATGTTTTTTCAAAAAAAAACTCAATTTTCGACCGATCGATCCTATGGCAGCTATATGATATAGGGGTCCGATCTTAATGGGATTATGCATATATATGAGGAATATAGTAAAACTAACAAATGCCGGGTTTGGTCAAGATATCTTGAAAAGCAAAATGTCTTTTAATACAAAAACTTAATATTCGACCGATCGATCCTATGGCAGACCAATGATATTGTGGTCCGATCTTAATAGGATTTCGCATATATATGAGAAACATAGTCAATCTAACAAATGCCGAGTTTGGTCAAGATATCATGAAAAACAAAATGTTTTTCATACAAAAACTTAATTTTCGACCAATCGTTCCTATGACAGCTATATGATATAGTGGACCGATCTTAATAGGATTTCGCATATATATGAGAAGTAAAGTAAAACTAACAAATGCCGAGTTTGGTCATGATATCTTGAAAAACAAAATGTTTTTCATAAAAAAACTTAATTTTCGACCGATCGATTCTATGGCAGCTATACGATATAGTGGTCCGATCTTAATAGGATTTTGCATGTATATGAGGAGTAAAGTAAAACCAATAACTGCCAAGTTTGGTCAAGATATCTTGAAAAAGAAAATGTTTTTCCGATCTTAATAGGATTTTGCATATATATGAGGAGCATAGTAAAACTAACAAATGCCGAGTTTGGTCAAGATATCTTGAAAAACAAAATGTTTTTTCATACAAAAACTTAATATTCGGCCGATCGACCGAATAGCAGCTATATGATATTGTGGTCCGATCTTAATAGGATTTTGCATATATATGAGGAGCATAGTATAACTAATAAATGCCGAGTTTGGTCAAGATTTCTTGAAAAACAAAATGTTTTTTAAAAAAAAAGTCAATTTTCGACCGATCGATCCTATGGCAGCTATATGATATAGTGGTCCGATCTTAATAGGATTTAGCATATATATGAGAAGCAAAGTAAAACTAATAAATGCCGAGTTTGTTCAAGATATCATGAAAAACAAAATGTTTTTTCATACAAAACTTAATTTTCGACCGATCGATCCTATGGCAGATAAATGATATTGTGGTCCGATCTTAATAGGATTTAGCATATATATGAGAAGCAAAGTAAAACTAATAAATGCCGAGTTTGGTCAAATTATCTTGAAAAACAAAATGTTTATTAAAAAAAAAACTCAATTTTCGACCGATCGATCCTATGACAGCTATATGATATAGTGGTCCGATCTTAATAGGGTTTAGCATATGTATGAGGAGCAAAGTAAAACTAACAAATGCCGAGTTTGGTCAAGATATCAGGAAAACAAAATGTTTTTTCATACAAAAACTTAATATTCGACGGATCGATCCTATGGCAGCTATATGATATTGTGGTCCGATCTTAATAGGATTTTGCATATATATGAAAATCATAGTAAACTAATAAATGCCGAGTTTGGTCAAGATATCTTGAAAAACAAAATGTTTTTTTCAAAAAAAAACTCAATTTTCGACCGATCGATCCTATGGCAGCTATATGATATAGGGTCCGATCTTAATGGGATTATGCATATATATGAGGAATATAGTAAAACTAACAAATGCCGGTTTGGTCAAGATATCTTGAAAAGCAAAATGTTTTTTCATACAAAAACTTAATTTTCGACCGATCGATTATATGGCAGCCATATTATATAGTGGTCCGATCTTAATAGGATTTTGCATATATATGAGTAGTAGAGTAAAATTAATAAATGCCGAGTTTGGTCAAGATATCTTGAAAAACAAAATGTTTTTTCATAAAAAAACTTTATTTTCGACCGATCGATCCTATGACAGCTATATGATATAGTGGTCCGATCTTAACAGGATTTTGCATATATATGAGGAACATAGTAAAACTAACAAATGCCGAGTTTGGTCAAGATATCTTGAAAAACAAAATGTTTTTTTATATAAAAACTCAATTTTCGACCGATCGGTCCTATGGCAGCTATATGATATTGTGGTCCGCTCCTAATAGGATTTTGTATATATATGATTAGTAAAGTAAAATTAATAAATGCCGAGTTTGGTCAAGATATCTTGAAAAACAAAATGTTTTTTCATACAAAAACTTAATATTCGACCGATCGATCCTATGGCAGCTATATGATATAGTGGTCCGATCTTAACAGGATTTTGCATATATATGAGGAACATAGTAAAACTAACAAATGCCGAGTTTGGTCAAGATATCTTGAAAAACAAAATGTTTTTTTTATATAAAAACTCAATTTCGACCGATCGTTCCTATGGCAGCAATATGATATTGTGGTCCGATCTTAATAAGATTTTCAATATATATGAGAAGTAACGGAAAACTAATAAATGCCGAGTTTGGTCAAGATATCTTATCAAACAAAATGTTTTTTCATACAAAAACTGAATATTCGACCGATCGATCCTATGGCAGCCATATGATATAGTTGTCCGATCTTAACAGGATTTTGCACATATATGAGGAACATAGTAAAACTAACAAATGCCGAGTTTAGTCAAGATATCTTGAAAAACAAAATGTTTTTTTTATATAAAAACTCAATTTTCGACCGATCGTTCCTATGGCAGCAATATGATATTATGGTCCGATCCTAATAAGATTTTCAATATATATGAGAAGTAAAGGAAAACTAATAAATGCCGAGTTTGGTCAAGATATCTTATAAAACAAAATGTTTTTTCATACAAAAACTGAATATTCGACCGATCGATCCTATGGCAGATATATGATATTGTGGTCCGATCCCAATGGGATTTTGCATATATATGAGGAGAAAAGTAAAACTAATAAATGCCGAGTTTGGTCAAGATATCTTGAAAAACAAAATGTTTTTTTCATAAAAAAACTTAATTTTCGACCGATCGATCCTATGGCAGCTATATGATATTGTGGTCCGCTCCTAATAGGATTTTGTATATATATGAGTAGTAAAGTAAAATTAATAAATGTCGAGTTTGGTCAAGATATCTTGAAAAACAAAATGTTTTTTCATACAAAATTTAATATTCGACCGATCGATCCTATGGCAGCTATATGATATAATGGTCCGATCTTAACAGGATTTTGCACATATATGAGGAACATAGTAAAACTAACAAATGCCGAGTTTGGTCAAGATATCTTGAAAAACAAAATGTTTTTTTTATATAAAAACTCAATTTTCGACCGATCGTTCCTATGGCAGCAATATGATATTATGGTCCGATCCTAATAATATTTTCAATATATATGAGAAGTAAAGGAAAACTATTAAATGCCGAGTTTGGTCAAGATATCTTATAAAACAAAATGTTTTTTTCATACAAAAACTGAATATTCGACCGATCGATCCTAAGGCAGATATATGATATTGTGGTCCGATCCCAATGGGATTTTGCATATATATGAGGAGAAAAGTAAAACTAATAAATGCCGAGTTTGGTCAAGACATCTTGAAAAACAAATGTTTTTAAAAAAAAACTTAATATTCGGCCGATCGATCCTATGGCAGCTATATGATATTGTGGTCCGATCTTAATAGGGTATTGCATATATATGAGGAACATAGTAAAACTAACAAATGCCGAGTTTGGTCAAGATAACATGAAAAACAAAATGTTTTTTCATACAAAAACCTAATTTTCGACCGATCGATGCTATGGCAGATAAATGATATTGTGGTCCGATCTTAATAGATTTCGCATATATATGAGGAGCATAGTAAAACTAATAAATGCCGAGTTTGGTCAAGAAATCTTGAAAAACAAAATGTCTTTTAAAAAAAAAACTCAATTTTCGACCGATCGATCCTATGGCAGCTATATGATATAGTGGGCCGATCTTAATAGGATTTAGCATATGTATGAGGAGCAAAGTAAAACTAACAAATGCCGAGTTTGGTCAAGATCTCAGGAAAAACAAAATCTTTTTTCATACAAAAACTTAATTTTCGACCGATTGATCCTATGGCAGCTATATGATATAGTGGGCCGATCTTAATAGGATTTAGCATATGTATGAGGAGCAAAGTAAAACTAACAAATGCCGAGTTTGGTCAAGATCTCAGGAAAAACAAAATCTTTTTTCATACAAAAACTTAATTTTCGACCTATCGATCCTATGGCAGACAAATGATATTGTGGTCCGATCTTAATAGGATTTCGCATATATATGAGTAGCATAGTAAATCTTACAAATGCCGAGTTTGGTCAAGATAACATGAAAAACAAAATGTTTTTTCATACAAAAACTTAATTTTCTACCGATCGATCCTATGGCAGCTATATGATATAGTGGGCCGATCTTAATAGGATTTAGCATATGTATGAGGAGCAAAGTAAAACTAACAAATGCCGAGTTTGGTCAAGATCTCAGGAAAAACAAAATCTTTTTTCATACAAAAACTTAATTTTCGACCGATTGATCCTATGGCAGCTATATGATATTGTGGTCCGATCTTAATAGGATTTTGTATATATATGAGGAGCATAGTAAAACTAATAAATGCCGAGTTTTGTCAAGATATTTTCAAAAACAAAATGTTTTTTCATACAAAAACTTAATTTTCGACCGATCGATCCTATGGCAGATATATGATATTATTGTCCGATCCCAATAGGATTTCGCATATAAATGAGGAGCATAGTAAACCTAACAAACGCCGAGTTTGGTCAAGATATCTTGAAAAACAAAATGTTTTTTCATACAAAAACTTAATTTTCGACCGATCGATCCTATGGCAGGTATATAATATTGTGGTCCGATCCCAATAGGATTTTGCATATATATGAGGAGCATAGTAAAACTAATAAATACCGAGTTTGGTCAAGATATCTTCAAAAACAAAATGTTTTAAAAAAAAAAAAAAATCATTTTTCGACCGATCGATCCTATGGCAGCTATATGATATAGTGGTATCTTGAAAAACAAAATGTTTTTTCATACAAAAACTTAATTTTCGACCGATCGATCCTATGGCAGCTATATGGTATAGTGTTCCGAACTTAATAGGATTTTGCATATATATGAGGAGTAAAGTAAAACTAATAAATGCCGAGTTTGGTCAAGATATCTTGAAACCTCCATCGGTCGGTGATGCTATTTAGAAAATTGTATCCTTTAACTAGGCTTTTAGCTTAAAATTCTATTGTATAATCTATTGAATAATGAGGAAGACACTCGTTTTGTCGACCTGCTGAAAAGGAGAATCTATGTCGCCAATAATCAACTTATGTAGAAGGACAACACCGAGAATTTTCCTACGGTTGGTTAACGACGGAAGGTTGAGAAGAAGCAGTCTGCTGGAGTAGGACGGCAACCGAAGATTAGGGTCCCAATTTAAACCTCGTAAGGCAAAAAGCAGAAATTGCTTCTGAACAGATTCAATACGATCCTGGCTGTTGTTATACTGTGGAGACCAAATGCAAGAGCAGTAATCAAGGATAGGGCGAACAAGAGAGATGTACAGAAGTTTTGTTATAAAAGGATTGTTAAACTCTTTAGACCATCGTTTAATGAATCCAAGTACACCTTTTGCCTCATTAACGATGGTATCTATGTGAAGATTGAAACAGAGTTTAGAATCAAAAATTACGCCTAGATCCTTAACTGTTAGTATACGTTGCAAAGGGATATTGTCGATTGTATAACTGACAAGATAAGGTGTAGTACGATTAAAAGTCATAAACATACACTTTGAACAGTTTCGATGCAATTGATTGGCCGAACACCATAGTTGCATAGCGTTCAAATCGTCTTGTAGACGAGAATGATGTAGGCGATTAGTGTATGATAGAAAAAGTTTGACATCGTCCGCATACATGAGTACACGGGCATGTGATATAACAGAGGGGAGATCATTTATAAAAAGGATAAAGAGTAAAGGTCCAAGATGACTACCTTGAGGAACGTGAACGTGAACCCGTTTAGAGGTAGTCAGCCTCAGCATTACTCTTTGGGTCCTACCTTTTAAATAAGAATTAATCCAAAGCAGAAGAGACAGGGGGAAACCTATTCGGTCAAGTTTTAAAAAGTAAAATGTCATGGTGCACAGAGTCAAACGCCTTACTGAAGTCAGTGTAAATGACATCAGTTTGCATTTTCGAAAGGAAAGCATCGTTTACCAAGGAAGTAAACTCAAGCAGATTGGTCGTAGTTGGCCGATTCTTTACGAATCCATGTTGAACAGGGGAAAGAACTGATTTGCAGAAATGCTGCAAATTCGAAGTGATTATTTTTTCAAATAATTTAGGAATAGCGGACATTTTTGCAATGCCCCTGTAATTTCGTATATCAGACTTCCCACCTTTCTTGTGAAGAGGAATGATATAAGATTCTTTCCAAAGAGATGGAAAGACAGAAGTTTCAAGGGATAGATTAAAAAGCTTTAGCAATGGATAAAGAAGGGAAGAACTACACTCCTTGAGTAGACAACTAGGAATATTCTCCGGCCCAGGAGAGTAAGAAGACTTTAAAGAGTTTATAGCTAATAGGAGAGAGGAGTGTGAAATAATTAGAGGAGGTATATAACTTGCGGAAGAAATAGTATAAGGGTAATCTTTAGTATTAGGACAGACTGAAGAGTAAGTCGATTGGAAAAAAATTAGCAGAGAGGTTAGCAGAATCAGTGTCATTGCTAGCTTTATCCAAGCCAAGAAAAAAAGAAGATGGCAAACTTGAAGATTTACGCTTCAAGTTTACAAAATTATAAAACTGTGTCGGATTTCGGGCAAATTGTCTTTTACAACGTGTTAGATAATTCTCATAGCATTGAGAATTAAGAAGAAAGAAGTTCGACTTGGCTATGGAATATTTAGTTTTTTTTACACGAACCAGACTTTTTAAACTTTTTAAAATATTTGGATTTTACATTTTTTAGATGTGATAATCTGGTAGTAAACCAGGGTGGTTTTGAAAAAGTAGTCGAAGGAATTGACTTAGGAATACACACATCTAAGAGGGAGATTAGGGGGATGTAAAAAAAATTAATGGCTGTGTTCATATCAACTGAGTCATATAAGAAAGACCAATCGGTTGAATAAATAAGCTGATTCAGCAAAGAATAATTTCCTTTGCGAAAGTAATAGCGGGGCTTATTGGCTGATGAGCACGAAATGAAAGGATTACAATTTAGCATTTCAATCTCTAAAGTTGGATGATAGACATCCTCAGGAAGAGATAAAGGAGGGGACCTAGACACATTAGAAATAAGGTAGTCGTTAACAAATACAAGGTCAAGTGTTCTAATCAAATGATTAGAAATTGAATTGATTTGAAACAACGAAAGATCAAGCATGCAGTCTATAAAATCGTGCTGTGTTGAGGGCACTAGATAATTTTTGGCAGTAAATAATGACCAAGAGATGTTGGGCAAATTAAAATCACCCAACACCATAAATAGGTCACTATCACGCTCGTGTAAAGAAACTTCTTTAATACAAGTAATATGTTTCATATAAACTTGAATATCAGAAGAAGGTGGGACATAAGAGCATGTTACATAGACATTCCGTGTAGGAAAAGACACCTTAACTGAGACAATCTCAGCGTCAGTAGGCGTACTAAAACAGAAAAGTTCAGACTGGAGTGTGGCTTTAACGGCAATTAACACCCCACCACCACGAGTCGGCCGATCATTTCTATACAAAATAAAGTTATTTGATAAAATCTCAAAATCAGATATGGTTGAGTTCAACATGTTCTGAAAATGCTATTATATCCGAATTGAAGGAATTGCTGGCCATGAAAAGATTTTTAAGTTTTGAAATAAGACCTCTAACATTCTGATAATGAATAAAGATTTGGTCAGAAGATGAAGCTAGTTTTTTGGGGCAGAGATATATGAGGAGTAAAGTAAAAATAATAAATGCCGAGTTGGTCAAGGTATCTTGAAAAGCAAAATATTTTTTCTTACAAAAACTGAATATTCCGATCGATCCTATGGCAGATATATGATATTGTGGTCCGAACCCAATAGGATTTTGCATATATATGAGGAGAAAAGTAAAACTAATAATGCCGAGTTTGGTCAAGATATCTTCAAAAACAAAATGTTTTTTAAAAAAAAACTCAATTTTCGACCGATCGATCCTATGGCAGCTATATGATATAGTGGTCCGATGTTAATATGATTTTGCATATATATGAGGAGCATAGTAAAACTAATAAATGCCGAGTTTGGTCAAGATATCTTCAAAAACAAAACGTTTTTTAATACAAAAACTTAATTTCGACCGATCGATCCTATGGCAGCTATGATATTGTAGTCCGCTCTAATAGGAATTTGCATATATATGAGTAGTAGAGTAAAATTAACAATTGCCGAGTTTGGTCAAGATATCTTGAAAAACAACATGTTTTTTTCATAAAAAAACTTAATTTTCGACCGATCGATCCTATGGCAGCTATATGATATAGTGGTCCGATCTTAACAGGATTTCGCATATATTGAGAAACATAGTTAAACTAAAAATGCCGAGTTTGGTCAAGATATCTTGAAAAACAAAATGTTTTTTTATATAAAAACTCAATTTCGACCGATCGATCCTATGGCAGCTATATGATATTGTGGTCCGCTCCTAATAGGATTTTGTATATATACGAGTAGTAAAGTAAAATTAATAAATGCCGAGTTTGGTCAAGATATCTTGAAAAACAAAATGTTTTTTCATACAAAAACTTAATATTCGACCGATCGATCCTATGGCAGCTATAAGATATAGTGGTCTGATCTTAACAGGATTATATGAGGAACATAGTAAAACTAACAAATGCCGAGTTTGGTCAAGATATCTTGAAAATCAAAATGTTTTTTTTATATAAAAACTCAATTTTCAACCGATCGATCCTATGGCAGCAATATGATATTGTGGTCCGATCTTAATAAGATTTTCAAAATATATGAGAAGTAAAGGAAAACTAATAAATGCCGAGTTTGGTCAAGATATCTTGTAAAACAAAATGTTTTTTCATACAAAAACTGAATATTCGACCGATCGATCCTATGGCAGATATATGATATTGTGGTCCGATCCCAATAGGATTTTGCATATATATGAGGAGAAAAGTAAAACTAATAAATGCCGAGTTTGGTCAAGATATCTTGAAAAACAAAATGTTTTTTCATACAAAAACTCAATATTCGCCCGATCGATCATATGGCAGCTATATGATATAGTGGTCCGATCTTAACAGGATTTTGCACATATATGAGGAGCATAGTAAATCTTACAAATGCCGAGTTTGGTCAAGATAACATGAAAAACAAAATGTTTTTTCATACAAAAACTTAATTTTCTACCGATCGATCCTATGGCAGCTATATGATATAGTGTTCCGATCTTAATAGCATTTTGCATATATATGAGGAGTAAAGTAAAACTAATAAATGCCGAGTTTGGTCAAGATATCTTCAAAAACAAAATGTTTTTTCATACAAAAACTTAATTTTCGACCGATCGATCCTATGGCAGATATATGATATTGTTGTCCGATCCCAATAGGATTTCGCATGTAAATGAGGAGCATAGTAAAACTAACAAACGCCGAGTTTGGTCAAGATATCTTGAAAAACAAAATGTTTTTTCATACAAAAACTTAATTTTCGACCGATCGATCCTATGGCAGGTATATAATATTGTGGTCCGATCCCAAATAGGATTTTGCATATATGAGGAGCATAGTAAAACTAAAATGCCGAGTTTGGTCAAGATATCTTCAAAAACAAAATGTTTTAAAAAAAAAAATCAATTTTCGACCGATCGATCCTATGGCAGCTATATGATATAGTGGTATCTTGAAAAACAAAAATGTTTTTCATACAAAAACTTAATTTTCGACCGCTCGATCCTATGGCAGGTATATAATATTGTGGTCCGATCCAAGTAGATTTTGCTATATATGAGGAGCATAGTAAAAACTAATAAATGCCGGGTTTGGTCAAGATATCTTAAAAAACAAAATGTTTAAAAAAAAAAAAAATCAATTTCGACCGATCGATCCTATGGCAGCTATATGATATTGTGGTCCGCTCTAATAGGATTTTGCATATATATGAGGAGTAAAGTAAAAATAATAAATGCCGAGTTTGGTCAAGATATCTTGAAAAGCAAAATGCTTCATACAAAAACTTAATATTCGACCGATCGATCATATGGCAGCTATATGATATAGTGGTCCGATCTTAACAGGATTTTGCACATATATGAGGAGCATAGTAAATCTTACAAATGCCGAGTTTGGTCAAGATAACATGAAAAACAAAATGTTTTTCATACAAAAACTTAATTTCTACCGATCGATCCATATATATTTATTTCCTCTATATATTTATTATTTATTAATGGTCGACAAAACGAGTGTCTTCCTCATTATTCAATAGATTATACAATAAAATTTTATGCTAAAAGCCTAGTTAAAGGATACAATTTTCTAAATAGCATCACCGACCGATGGAGGTGTTTTATTGCCAGTCCGGCCAGCTGTGCCCCTTTTCACAGCTAATTTTGTCAGTGACGCTATTAGAGCCTACATCTAAGCAGAAGGTTGTAAGTAGGAAAAAAGTGTTTTCAAGTAACATTAAAATAAACTTAATTGCTATATTAATAAAGAAAATACAATAAATAGGAAAAATGAAAGTAAGAAGATTGTTAATAAAGTAAAGCAATGTAAGTTAGATAAAGAGGGTTAAGTAAATAGGACAGAGAGAAAAGTAAGGGGAAATCACCGACCGGTGGGGGAAAAGGTTTCAGCCTGTCCGGCAAGCTATGCCCCTGCTCATAGCTGGGAATGGTCAGCGACTTCCAGAAGGTATCCTGAAAGCAACGATTTTATTAGGGGTAGAGACAGTCGGTAGAGAAAACGTGATGCAAAGCGTTCAAAATCGTCTTGTAGACGAGATGATGTAAGGGGATTATTAGGTATGATAGAAAAAGTTTGACATCGTCCGCATACATGAGTACACGGGCATGTGATATGAAGAGGGGAGTCATTTATATAAAAGGGTTAAAAGAGTAAAGGTCCAAGATGGACTACCTTGAGGAACACCAGAAGTAACGTGAACCCGGTTAGAGGTCGTCAGCCTCAGCATTACTCTTTGGGTCCTACCTTTTAAATAAGAAATTAATCCAAAGCAGAAGAGACAGGGGGAAACCTATTCGGTCAAGTTTAAAAAGTAAAATGTCATGTGGTGCACAGAGTCAAACGCTTACTGAAGTCAGTGTAAATGACATCAGTTTGCATTTTCGAAAGGAAAGCATCGTTACCAAGGAAGTAACTCAAGCAGATTGGTCGTAGTTGACCGATTCTTTACGAATCCATGTGGAACAGGGGAAACAACTGATTTGCAGAAATGCTGCAAATTCGAAGTGATTATTTTTTCAAATAATTTAGGAATAGCGGACAGTTTGCAATGCCCCTGTAATTTCGTATATCAGACTTCCCACCTTTTTGTGAAGAGGAATGATATAAGATTCTTTCCAAAGAGATGGAAAGACAGAAGTTTCAAGGGATAGATAAAAAGCTTTAGCAATGGATAAAGAAGGAAGTACTACACTCCTTGAGAAGACAACTAGGAATATTGTCCGGCCCAGGAGAGTAAGAAGACTTTAAAGAGTTTATAGCTAATAGGAGAGAGGAGTGTGAAATAATTAGAGGAGGTATATAACTTGCGGAAGAAATAGTATAAGGGTAAGAATTAGTATTAGGACAGATGAAGAGTAAGTTGATTGGAAAAAATTAGCAAAGAGGTTAGCAGAATCAGTGTCATTGCTAGCTTTATCCAAGCAAGAAAAAAAGAAGATGGCAAACTTGAAGATTTACGCTTCAAGTTTACAAAATTATAAAACTGTCTCGGATTTCGGGGAAAATTGTCTTTTACAACGTATTAGATAATTCTCATAGCATTGAGAATTAAGAAGAAAGAAGTTCGACTTGGCTATGGAATATTTAGCCAAGTCTGTACACGAACCAGACTTTTTAAACTTTTTAAAATATTTGGATTTACATTTTTAGATGTGATAATCTGGTAGTAACCAGGGTGGTTTTGAAAAGTAGTCGAAGGAATTGACTTAGGAATACACACAATCTAAGAGGGAGATTAGGGTGATGTAAAAAAAATTAATAGCTGTATTCATATCAACTGAGTCATATAAGAAAGACCAATCGGTTGAATAAATAAGCTGATTCAGCAAAGAATAATTCCTTTGCGAAAGCAATAGCGGGGCTTATTGGCTGATGAGCACGAAATGAAAGGATTACAATTTAGCATTGCAATCTCTAAAGTTGGATGATAGACATCCTCAGGAAGAGATAAAGGAGGGGAACTAGACACATTAGAAATAAGGTAGTCGTTAAAACAATACAAGGTCAAGTGTTCTAGTCAAATGATTAGAAATTGAATTGATTGAAACAACGAAAGATCAAGCAGTCTATAAAATCGTGCTGTGCTGAGGGCATTAGATAATTTTTGGCAGTAAATAATGACCAAGAGATGTTGGGCAAATTAAAATCACCCAACACCATAAATAGGTCACTATCACGCACGTGTGAAGAAACTTCTTAATACAAGTAATATGTTTCATATAAACTGGATATCAGAAGAAGGAGGGACATAAGAGCATGTTACATAGACATTCCGTGTAGGAAAAAGACACCTTAACTGAGACAATCTCAGCGTCAGTAGCGTACTAAAACAGAAAAGTTCAGACTGGAGAGTGGCTTTAACGGCAAT